>DF239464.1:54123-201367 GCA_000507305.1 Breviolum minutum Mf 1.05b.01 | reverse complement strand
CAGCAGCTTTAGGACGTGCATGTTGAAGACGTGGTGCTTGAACTTCAGGAGGTGGTTCGATCACGGGGTCATTCGTTAAAGCTTCGGACTCGGCAGCCTCGCTATCTCCAGGGTCGCCAGGGGGGCCACCACCATGATGTCGTCTACGTCTTCTTCTCCGATTGCCAGAACCTGCTGCAGGTCGATCCTGGCCATGGGGAGACGGTGAGCCTTCGGGACCAGCATGGCCGCCGAAGGGAACAAACATCCAGGTGCCTTGCTGGTTCACCTTCTTGATAGGGCTATTAGTTCTGTAGAAGTCCATGCCTCCACACTTTCTGCAACTCCAGCTTGAGTCTCTCCAAGTGCATTCAGAAGAGTCGCATCCAAGGCATCGCCAAATCCAAGCATCTGTGGTATTGGGCTCGAAAGGTTCTTGGACCGTCTCATTCCTGGAAGGTGCATCTGGAAACTCATGGGTCGTAGCAGCAGGGAAACCATGAGATATCGGCGGCGGAAGCCAATCAGAGTCGTTCCAACTTTCATGGCCATCCTCATCAAAGTCCATCATTGCACCCAGCCAAGAACGCAGCTCCGGTGCCAACTTAACGGCTCTTGCTCAAAGACTGCAAAGCGAAAGCCGCTCACACACTGCTGCCTGTTTTACCACCAAGCAGTCATCGCGGTAGAACCGCAGTAGGAAACAAAAGCTGACTCAGGGGCCCTTGTACCACAAGAGACAGCGGTGAAAGACAATCTGCCTATGTGCAATCATGCCATGGANATTCTATTGCATTGCATTTTCAGAAACGATGGAAAACAATGAAAGTGCAGAGCCACAAAAACTAGCTGGTGCGTTGGGAACTTTATGAACTTCTCACAATTTTCCACAAAGACACTCAGAAAGCCAGGAATGATCTGAGCTTGGATGTTCTTCTATGGTTTTTGAGGGTCGGTTTGCCGCTACCCGCTACCGTAAGCAAGTGTAACCAGCTCATGATCTGGGCCCGAGGGAGCCACGTGGAGTGACACAAACTCCGCGTTGAAGCACTCTTCCATGGTGGCAATGGACGCCCTGGAGCAAACAATTTTGATAACAGAGTCGAGTCGTGGAAATAGGAAATTGATGGAAATTGCTACGCCTTTGCTGAGGAACTGCAAATATCACAAGCGATTGGCAATTACATCCAAAAGTGGAATCGCATTGAGTAATCTGTTGCGTCATCTTTTGCTGGACCGAATGCAAGGAGGCTGAAGCACCCTCCTTTTGTCATGAAAACATGTGGAGCCAGCAAGGCGAGAAGGAGAAAGGACTCAGAATTACATTTGCCCATCTTGTCTCCAAAGCAAATGTGGAGTTGGCAGCTAGCATCACTCCCAATCCCCTGCTTCGTACCTCATAAGCGCAGTCGCAATGCCCAGTCTGCGATAACCTGGATTTCACTTGGTAGAGTCCGTCCAGTAACTTCTCTTTCAAAAAAGGTTTGAGTCTTTCACGCTAGCTTGGCTTTTGAAGAGTTCTGGGGATGAGTCGAGGGGTTCCGCCAAACGAATCACAAAACTATCATTCAAAAAGTCTATTGCGAGACTTAAAATCCCAATCTATTTACTTCGACAGTTCCCGGCTGCTATCTGCCGCAGGACTGCTATTTTCTAGGGTCTCACACTTCTCATCACCGCCAAGGAGGTGATATGGCCATGGACTTCATCTGTCTCCTGTAGTGAAGTACATGACGCAATTGGGACTGCAGACGGAGTCAAACACTGGTTGCATGGATAGATTGCAGACCTTCCACATTGACAGCAATGTGCAAAGGTGCGATATTCTACGTGAGGTAGCATTTCAATATATTGTATGTCTTTAGAAACATATGCCAAATGCCAAATGTTGGAGGGGACGCTCAAAAGCAATTCGCCACAGGTCCATAGAAAACATGCTGCATGGAGTCTACTGCTGATCTGCTGGTTCTGCAGTCTTAATGTCCAGCATACCTATCCAACAATATCTCGTCATCTACGGCATCCTGATCCATTGTTCAAACATTCATAGAGACGCTCGGCCCCAATGGCTGCAGTGTCCTCCTCCATCTTGGCAAGGACGTATCCGACAATCCGATTTTGGCTATCGACCTTGGCTCTAATAGTCCTGGCATTGCTGACTATAGCCTCATTAAATGAGATCCACCCTGTCAGCTTAGCCAAATTTTCGCCCTTCCCAAAGTTATATATATATAATACATGCATTACTTATAAACACACATGCAATCACGTGTATGTGTACATAAAATACAGTACAATGTATAATTTATATCTCTCTCGTTTGAAGCGGATGAGATCCTCAAAAAAAAACTGATAGAGGTGATATAGAGGGCCATTTATTTTGTCACAACCTGAGGTTCCAGGCCGCTACTTGCGGGAGCTGTGGCCAAGACAAAACATGGTACAGATAGTACTTCCTAAGCCCGAGGCCCAAAAACCGAGAACAGAATACTGGCCAGCTGCTCAGTGGGAAGTGGGATATACTACTCGCACATATATCGACGTGGCTCCACCTAAATCTATGTTTTTCTTCGTTCCTGCAACTTATGCGCTCATACAATGACCATCACTTCCATTTTCACATGCGTCCGGTCTTGGAAACTTCCTTTCTCTCTCTCCCTTGCAGAAAAGCATTGGGACGTGTATGAATACAAACCATCTATTTCTCTCCAAGATGCATCTGGTAGTTCTCTGGCAGGCAGCACAGATTACCTAAATTATGGGGCTGCAAGATGCAGTTCTGCTGCACAGTTCTTCATTGCTGACAATGTACTCGCAACACGTCAAATACAATACAATCCACTCTTAGTACATATGCTGACATCTCTTTTCATTCTGAGGCCATGAAAACACACACACGCACACACAGCGGCCGTGCCCAACCTGCTTCCAAACATCAGTTGCGACAGAAAATGTCCCCGACACTCCGGCCAAGTATAGTCAAGGAACATGCTTGCATCCCGGGCAGGTCATCGATCGTTGCTGGACGAATTGACACCATGCCATGTGAGAACAGATGCCAGGCACGGTTTCAACGGACCCTCTTGAGGCTTGCGGCTTTTCAAATGTCAGATCAATTACCAGTGATGGTGCATTCAAGACTTGCAGCTTTTGGCAATCGAGCCTGGTCTGTGAGTCTAATATGAACAATATATATATATATATATACATATACATGAATTATAAATGAATATAATATATATATATGTTTCTCTGTGAACTGTTCCTCAAGAGAACGCGCCACTCAGCTTTTCTTTTTGCAACTGGGGGCGCTAGTTGGTTGTGTGCAGAATGCCTTCAGCATTCCAAACTAGCTGACCAAATCGAAGTGGGCACGAGTGAAATGTTGATATCACACTGCATTCACAAGATTGGTGAGCATACACTGTTCCAAATCCACCGATTGGTGCTGTGGTGGGGTGGTGGTGGCTGTGAGCAAGCGAACAACATTCACACAGCGGCTGCTGTGGGCGATGTGTCTCATGCTACCTGACCCCGTCTAGATTGCATGTAACTCGCTATAAGAGAAAAGCTAACTCCAACTAAAGCTGAAAAGCCATGGGATATAAGGTGTAAAGCCGTGCCAGGCAATTCAGCTAACGACACTTCTGCAGGTAGCGTTTCTTTTATCAGCTTGTCCAACTGGTATATCAGCTCGTCTAAGAACCCTTCCAAAATCATGACCATTAGATCCAAAAATCTTCGCACAAACAATCTGAATGTCCGCACGACATATTTGACCAGGATAGAATAGAAGGGTGGCTTCAAGAGCATCATAAGACATGCAATCACGGTCAGCACTCTCAACCACCGGTTGTTAATCACCGCACGCCCCAAGTGCTTGCAAGCATCCAAGCAGAAAATTTTCCAAGATCTATCTTTGATAGCGCCAGCTGGCTGTGGCCTCACAGGAACACAGGGTAGGGGTTCAGATCCCCCTTCAATTTCCAGAATGGCTAATTTTGCTTTGGCAAACTTCTGCAGTTTTGCATCGCTTGGATAGCGACGTGCGGCTTTTTTCAATTGGCTCTGGTCCAGTTCGCTAAACACAAGGCCATTGAACTGTCCTCCCGAAACAACACGCCTGTTGTGCTGTTCAAGTAGTCCTTGCATCCTCCACCAAAGACACAAAAAGATCACACCAAGAAGCTACGTCTGCAGTTGAAGCTTTACGAGAAGGCAGTGGACGGAGCTCCCTAATCACCACGTCCGTCGTTAGCACTTGTGCTAAACATAAAGGGGCAAGTTTTTGGAGCCTAGAAACTGCAGTCTCATCAAGTTTATTCATTATCTGCGTTGCCATAGCCAATTGAATGTAATGTTCAAGAGACTTTTCCGCTGTCCATCTACCCATGAATCTAAGTGTGCTGATTTGCACACCCCGACTGAAATACATGGTAGCCCCACCGGGTCTCAAGCTGGCAGGTGTGAAGTTACATGCCTTTACACCCAACTCATCCATAAGGGTTGCAAACTTTTGCGAAAAAACACGACTTGACCATCTCCACAAAGCTTTGCTAGAATTTGGTTCATGTACACGGGCAAGCCAAGCAATGGTGTTTGTGTGCTTTACCAAGACAAATTGATTCTCCCCAAATTGTCGTCTGTTTTTAGGTGCTGTTATACGAATGGCAGCATGCGCTTTTGTCATTATAAATGAACCAGGTAAAGAAATATCGTCATGTGTGAGTCGAAGAATTTCGCCTGGCCTCAGCATGCAAAACAGACCCAATTCCATCAACACAGCAAACATCTCCCAAGCTTTCTGCTCTTCAGATTTTTTGGCGGTCACTGCATGAGCTCTGGCAAGTCCCAGGGCTAACAACCAAATTGCTATAGGCAAGGGTGGCCTGAGTCGTGTGATACGCTGTTCTTCCCAAGTTTTGAGTGTGGACCAGCTTGTCATCAACTTCCCCTTTAGTCTAGGGAACACGTGTTGGCATCCCAACAAAGCATGTTTTACTAACGACAGCGTGCCTTTAGATCCATTCTCAAAACGGCGCATCACATAGTCACACAACAATCTGTCCGCCGTTTTTGGACGAGATGCCACAATTGCTAATGAACACTCTCGTTCCTTTAGACAAAACTTGTGAACGTCTTCTATCCCATCCAGGAGCCGTTGCCTATACGCAGACGAGAATCTGCTGAGTCTGAATGCAACTGCCGCTCCTCTATCCAGACCATGGCTACGCTGCTTCATGCTATCGTACGTGCCACACGTTAACACCTTTCCAAAAAACTATTCATGCATCACTTCATGCATTTGCAGGACAAACTAATTAGTGCAACCTTTAAGTCAACTGTTCATGCCCTATAACTTAAGAAAAATTGAAACAGGCTTGATCCAACAAACGCCTTGCTGGGTCCGCGCGCGCGCGCCGTTTTCAACTTAAAAAAGGGCCCAAAGCGGCGCGCGCGCGCGCGGACCCATTTTGAGGTCTGTGAAAAAGATCCTGGTAAAATTTTCTTAGATATAAACTCTATGTGAATCTGGCAGGTCCTACCAGGCCATAATGTTGCCTCAACATCTTTGCATATGCATTACACAACTTTAGGGGATAGTGACCCGCTAATTCACTTCGGCGTTTCCATCCTTGCTTGGTCTTGACCCCCCCCACGGCATGGACATGTCCACCGACACACTGGCATCTGGATTCAAGATTTTTCAAAACTGAAATGTTTCCAAGGAACTTAGTGGGTTTTTTGCACGGCCCTAAAACACCATCCTCATCAAGAAGCTTTAGCCCATAACAGCACTGGTCAATGTGTACCAGAAAGTTTTTTGGGTTATCGATCTTTGTCTTAACTTCTGGCATTAACCAAAGGTACGATGAAGCTGGATTTTCCATGGTCCAGTGGTTCCCACTTTTTTCTAAGATCTCTATCAGTTTTAAAGTCCTCCTCAAGATCTCATTACCGATTACTTCCCTTAGAAGAGTGCCATTGCCCTGGGGGTTATCTTTTCTACGGGTTCCCTTATTTGAATGCTGCAGTATTGAAAACGAACGGCATGGCAACCCAAAATGCCAAGTCTGATCCGGAAGGGATGCATCGCTTTTCAATTGACGGAAAGCTTTGGCATTCAAGATATTATGTTCTTCAATTATTTTTCCATGCTTCATGTATTCAACAGGCTCTAAAACCTTACAACATCCAACTCTCTTCATTTGTTCCGTCAGCCTTCCCTTTCCAGAGAAGATTTCCCGAAAAGCTTTTTTAGACATGGTGTGTTGTGAGTCTGCAGGTGCTTCGGCTGCTAAACTATCCACAACATGACTCCCATCAGCTTTTGGGCCGGGAAGAGTCGGGGAGAAAGGTTCACTGACTAGGGGGTTAGGTCTATCAATGATCTTTACATCTCTTAGGTTTTCACCATCAGTTTCATTGGCAAGTGCAGACACATCTGAAAACACAGCATCCGTTCCCAACCTCCTTGCCTCTGATTCTAAAAGGGATTGCACGCCCACCGAACGAAAGGTCTGGAAAACCTTCTTCTCGGAAGGACTGATCAAAGGGTCTGACACATTCACATCAGGCCATGGAATACTACGAGCACGGCTTGGATAGTCAGCAGGATCTTTATCCGTGGGCACCCAAAGATTAACAACACGAATGTCAGCTAAAAGCAACCAAGGAATGCATGACCTGAGACGATGGTTAAGGTTCCTACTGCTAGATCTACCCTTTGCGAAAGCTCCTACCACCACTCGGCTATCACAGAGATTCACTATTCGACAACCACCCCGATTTTGATTGGCCCTGGATTTAATTTCCTGCTTCAGCATTTCTAGCTCCAGGATATTAATGTGTTCCTTTTTTCCAAACTTCAATGACTGGGTGGCTGTCCAACAATGTGTTTGCATAGCATCTACCAGCGGTGGAGGCGCAGCCTCCATTTGCGACGGAGGTTCTATTCCGTGCAAACTCCAATCAAGCCTAGTGTGTTCCCCCCTTTTTTCACCAAATCTATAAAGTGTTTTTGCTAGGGCTTTCGAAGTGAGGGTGGATGCCCTACCCCCCATTGAAGAACTGGCATCCGTAGCCGAAATCTGAACTGAGACAGGGGCTCTGATATCAACCTCGGCTAGGGCTAATAACAATGTTGCCGCTAACAGTTCATCTTTTACATACGGAGGCATCTTCCTAACTCCCATTTCTGGCAACTTCTCAATGAACAGGTAAGTGTGATGAAACACTGCCATAAGTTCTCTTCTGTGCATGAATGGGTGAACAAAGAGGCCTAGTAACTTTTGAAGAGCCTTTTTTGAGGCCCACCCCTCTTTTACAAGAGCACAAGCTAACACTTCAATTTGCCTTAACTTCTGGTATGGTGCACCTACACGACCGCTATCCGATGTTACTTGCGTTCCCCAGGCTTTGAAATCATATTCTTTTGCGAAGGCTTTTTTCTCTGATCTAGGTAAACCCAACTCAGCATATTTATCTCTCGAAGACCTCAGCAATTTTTCATCAAGCCATTCTCCCCTATCTCTGGTGATTTTACTCGGCAGGATTTGAAACACTAAGTGGTCATCGATATACAACCCTTCAAGAGTTTTGGCTGCTGGGAAAGTTTTGCCATAGATCAGGGTTTTATCCGGCTCTAGACATGATGCGGCTCTAAGAACGCTCTCATGGGTAGCTTGTGCAATGTCTACCCCATTAGTGTCCCCCATGCAGACTACTTTGAAAACCGGAAAATATTTTTCCCTAGGTTGAAGATTTGCCCATTTGATATCCTTTCCAAGAACCGGATCCCCAAAAGCATTCCTAGGGAACCATTCAGGGGTATGTTGGATCAAGTAAAAATAATTGGACAAGTCGTCACCCGAGCAGCGTATACTTTCCCCTTTTTCAAGTATCAATTGACACAACATATGTCCTGCAGGCAGGGTGCTCCATCCTAGTCTTTTCTCACGACAATTCAGGGGTCTACGGTCATTTATCAAACGATCAGATGTTGGTTTATGCGGCACGCAAAACAAACCTCCTTTGACAGGCAAACCCTGCTCATGCACCACATCTCTTTGAGGGAGGAAGGTTATCATGTTGGCATTGTAGAGTTTCTCAAGCAACAAGATCCAATGTTGGGGCTCAACTTTATGACAAGGCTTTACACTCTTACCTACCAACTCCCCCACCGGAATGTTATGATGCATGTTCTTGAATTGCTGCAACTGCTCACCTTCCAGGTGATCGAGAGGGTTCAACAACCCACCCCGTTCAGGCAACGATATCCTCTCGGGATTCACAGGCATGGCACCTGAAACAACTTCATCTAATGTTACACTGGGATCATAAAAACTCAAACGAATTCGACTAATTAAATCATCGAGCTTAGCCGTCCCTCTATCCAAAGTCCCCTCAGGATGTGAGATTAACTTAAGCACTTTTCTAAACATTGTTTTGGCTAAACCCTCATGGCATGAAGTCCACACCCCTTGCGAGGCCCGAAATGCAACTGCCCGAGCGGCTGAACTTTGGCAGGGAGATCCACCTTCCAAAAAGTTGAACAAACTCCACAACCAATGCATCCTATGAAAAGCCTCCCAGCGTTGACTGCTAGAGTGGCCTCGCCTACCCCGTGACTTCCTAGGTGGTTTAGTCCAAGGTAACATTGACGGAAACAATGCTATTTCACCATCCTCCTCTAATCGGAGCCCCTGTCTCAGTTCGAGACCTATGATAAATCTTTGCAAAACGAGAAAACGATCCGTGACCTCTCTTAATTAGCTGTGACAACTGACTTGCTTCGAAGCCAGCTGCGTTGAACACGTCCGAAGATCCATTCACTGCTCTGCAGTCTCTCCGGGCTTCTTTCCTTTCTTTCGACCTTTCTGACTTCCGGCATCTTCTTCTTGATCTCCCCCTCCGAAGTTCTTCTTCTCGAGCTCCTGGACGGCTTTGAGGTAACTCGCTATATGTTCGAGTTGGCCAGCTTCTCCTCCAAAACGGGGACGATCCAATGGGTCCTGGTGTTGAAGCAACAGACTTGCTGCCCTCCAAGATCCGCCATCGAGGCAGCATTGATGTAGGGCTCGGAGTAACTGGACACTTTGAAGTGCCGATTGCTCGTGATGGCCTTTCAGCTGAGATGTCAAGATTTCCGACACAGCATAGTGCACTCGAAGAAGCGTCTTTTGTTTCCCCCAATGAAGTTTCTTCGTGTAATCGCTCAGGTTGTATGCCACATCGGCACTCACGCCGAGAACATCCTCGGCTTCCCTCACGTACCTCTTGATATGCAGGGTGCTTTCGCATTGCACGATGTCCTTCTCGAAAATCTCTCAGCGCTTTCCCAGCCCCTCTGGGTTTTGCCACAGGTCGATCGCTGTTGCTTCCCGACGAGTCGTCTGAATCGTCCAGAAGATGACTGCCGCTTGAACTGCTGGATTTTCCTCGACTCTTGAGAACCTTCAGCAACTCCAACGAAACCAATGCGTTCAGACTGCCTTCCGGAATGCCGCCCCCCAGATTGCCATTTGCCGCCTGCGCCAGAATTTTCTCTAAACCATCTCCAGAAGCTGCTGCCTCCTTCTTGTTTCGAGTCTCCAGCATGGGGTAACGTTTCCCTTTGTTTGCATTCATCTTTGCACTGCTTTCTGTAGCTGTACCCTTTCCTCGACCAGCTTTTTGCGCTTTCAACAGAAGTTGCATCACCCGATCGTCCCCACTTGAGCTGCCTTGCGAATCGTCGGATTCGCTCTCTTCCACCAATGCCTTGTCGGACTTCCGGTGTGGTGGTTCGTCGATGTCCTCCGAAGCAGTCACAAATTGTAGATTCTCTCCCTCGGCAACCTCCTTTGCAGCCAAAAGGATTCGAGCACTGTTCATCTCCAATGCCCTGTGTTGACCCACAAAATGATGTCTCAACTGCTCTCGTTTTCCTTCGACCAAAATGAACCTTGCCCCACTCACGACAAAGAAAGTCAGCTTTTCCGCCTCCCTTTCTATTTCCGAATCCAGAACCCGACAAGCTAAGATCATCCGTTTTGTCCCGGCCTGCACAACGAGTGCCTGCCTCCATGATGGCTCGAACTCTTCCAACTTCAGATAGCAGAGGTCTCCAACCTCCAGCTGCTCATCCGTCTTCCTTCTGCTCATAGCCAGTTGAATCTGAAATCCACACGGTTTCGATTGACACCGTGTCGGTCAGCCTCCTCCAAGAATAGACGCCTGGCGTCTTCCAGTGAATTGGCCCTTCTGAATCTCAGCCGCTCGTATCCTCCGTTGAGCCGCAGAAGTGCCTCGTATCCACGAGTACCAGCACCAGCGTGCACCCCAGAGAAATTCCACGGCCCCGTATATCCGGGCACCAACCACACAGTATAGAATCGCAAAGGTTCCAGGTTCAAAATCCGAACCCCACCCACGAGTCCTCTGATTGTGATCTCACGGTCAGAAACCCGCTCAACCTCCACTCCACCAGGTGCCCTCGCAGCCACTAACCTGAAAGGGAAGTTCTCGAGGTCAGCAGTAGCAGGATGTCTCACAGGTTGAACTGCCTCAGGTGTAGGTGGCCTAGGAGCAATCTGCAGCTCAGCAAGCCTGTCACCCAAATCACCAAGGCCCTCGTCTGCTGATTCAAATTCCGGCTCACTCTCAGGTTCAACCCGAGCAGCCGACATGAAAAACCCCTGGAACGTGTTCTTGAGTCCCACAGCCACGGCAAAACATCGCTTTATACATGAGCTCATATGCTTATATATTATATGATTGTTATAGTATACCGGCGCAATTCCCTGGGAATTATTTTCACTCCACTATATTTCACAGTCTGATTGGATGCCGGCCACCACACCTCCACGTCCGCGACATTCTTGTTTTCGATTGGCGACAAAGCATGTGGCTACAACGAGATGTTCGTCTCACACAGCTCTAAGTCATATGCTCATATGCTGAAAGCTGAAAGGCAACCCAGAAGTTCCTGATTGGACTGTGTCCAGGCAAGGGAGCCAGCAACACAGCTGGCACATCAGTATCTACCATAAAACAGCCATGAGCAAAGCCAGTGTCAAAAAGAGCGTGAACTTCCAATTGCCAAAGACACGTGGCCATTCGGTTTGGGGCACTGGGCCACATGGAGTCATCAAGGGACACCGACCCAACATGCGATCAATGGCGTTGGCCAAGTAGTAAGCAATACACAGAAGTTTTTCGAGCTCCCCACCACGCACTGGACGTTGCCATTCAGACCCTTGGAATTCCAGTGGGCCCGTTGCAAGTGGCGCTGGTGCCACTTGAGCTGGGGCAGACCCAGCAGCATGCATTTCGCACGTTTCGTTCTAGATCTCCGACTGGTTTCAAACGAAGCGGAGCCTGGTGTCAGTGCTTCACCTGGTGTTGAGGGCGGTCGAGGTGTTCGCAAGATTTTTGGAAATTGGACAGCATGTGAGAAGCATCTATAAAATCAGGAAATCAATCAGTTGGAGTACAGTATCATGCTCATGTATGCTCATACTGTTTTATGCAAATCCAGAAACAAAATGTGATGTGATATTATTTGTTGCCGTTGATCTTTTGAGCGACAGCTGCATCTGCGCAAAGAAGGGCCTCTTTTTCCTGTCACTGGCATGGCCTGTTGAAAGTCCGCACCTTTGATATGCGTGACGTTTCATAGCTACCGAGCAACTCAAAGTTTAAAATTGTGAACGCCCAAATAGGACGGAGCATCAAAACAATGGACTCTCACAGTACCATCTCTAGCTGCCTGAAGCACCTAAGGCGCCAAAGTTGTGTCCATTTCGTCCACGAATTTCAAGCTGATGTGTCACAGCATCATAGCGAGAAACACACATCAACACACCATGACTTACACCTAAATGGAATATTATCGCATAGATATGGAATGAATATAATATAGTAGTCAATTCATTGGGCACATGACTCTTCTGCTACAGTTGATTGTTCAGAATCCTTGCTGCAATCCGAAACCAATGAAACGCCGTGGGACGAACAACAGTGCTTTTCGGGCGTGTCCACGAAAAACACTGAATGTTGTTTTCTCTACAAATGACCAACAATGTCGCCCATTTACCAAAATGAAACTCAAAGCTTGTGACGAAGTTGCTTTTGTGCAGAACACTCTTGCTCTTGATCACTTCAAGAAAATGTTTCGAGTTCGAGTTCATACCGAGTGACGCCTCCATCACTACCAGCTTTCAAGCAACGCTCTGACACCTTGGACTGGCAAGCTGCACTCCCGAGGTCGACGCAAGCTGGCAACTGTTGAAGCTCTTCCTGCAACTCCACATTCCATTGAGAGCTACCAAAATCAGCTATCAATGTCACACAATATGTGTGTCTGTGTGCCTGTGTGTTTTTGCGCGTGTGCGCCTCCGTATTGCCTTCTCATCCAGAACTCGTCTGAGTCATCATAACTCGTTTCGGCCCCAAGCACACAGCATTACACAGTCCTAAACCCACCAGGTCCTGTAGCACGTTCTTTGCCGCAAAGCACGTCACCCATGCTCGAGCATCAGCCTCAAACATGACCCCAGTGGCCATGCTGGAATTGATCTCCGTGAAGGCATCTGCACAAAAGCCGCGGGATGCAAAATTACCTCGGATGAAAGCTACAATATCGCCCCCACCGAATTTCATGATCGATTTGGTCAAACAAAAACGGATTTTCCAGCAATGGCCAGCGCGGTTCTGCAAGCCGCTACCGGCAACAGAAGCGAAACATACAGCTGGAAAAGTTGAAACATGTTGAGACCTTGCGCCCGAACATGTAATGATAAGGGGCAGTTGCAGTGTCCTCTATCTCTGCGGAAAACATCGGAAAACTGCATCTCAGCATATCTCAGCTATTCAAATGTGTATCACTGCCTGTCCGTTGAACATAGCCAAGTCGCAGTAGATGGCTTCAGAAAAATGATTTGTCATAGCTGTGCAACGAGCATCATACTTTTCCATGACGTGCCAGTCAACTGGCACAGACAAGTGCTGGTCGTTGGGTGTGCATGCGATGGAAGCGGTGGAAGCATTGACTATAGAGACCAGCACACCAGCCATTGAGACTGGAGGTCCCGGAGGAGTTAGAGCTCCCAAGAGTTCCTTGCTGATCCCTGCTTCATTGCCTGCGAGGATCAGTTAGAATCGTTGCAGGGAAAACACGTTGGAGACTTAGACAGGCTAGACTAAGACAGAGATTAACACTCAGACTCACTCGGACTCTCTTTCCATGTGGCAAACAGGTTGGGGGGGAATAGAAGACTGGAGAAAGTTCAAGGGGAAGACTATCACGATGCCAAGAGGACCAGCGAAAGGATTTGACAAATTTTGACAAAAAGGGGGGCGAAAAAACATAACCTGGTTACATCAAAGAAGAGAACAAATCGAACACCTAGACAACTGCTTCGTCTAAAAATGAAAGCCAGAAGAAACTGAGAAGGATTCAAAGCGGAAACCGAAAGTAGCATTTCGACTGCTTGCAGTCATTGAGGGAAATGGAAGTTCAGGAAAATGTGAAGGGGACAAACGAGGGAAGCAAGAAAGGTGAACAAGAAAAATATCCACATAATAGACTTAAATTATTTATGATATATTACATGTAGAAAAAACAGGAAACGCAAAAATGCTCGAAAAAATGAGGGCGAAAAAAAGAAACATCCAAAAACACACCAAAGGTTGGCCAATCGCTTTGCCCGCTTCGCCTCGCATGGCATCGAGGTTGGCACAAACCCTGTGCAGCGCCGAGGAGCAAGCCAGTGTGTGCATGCTGGCAGCAGTACACTCCTTGCAAAGACATCAAAGTGGGAGTCGCTGAGAGACGCGAGATCAAAAATTGATTCAAAAAAGTTACAGTACATGTTTGGGGAGCAAATGAAGGCAAACGCATATAATTGGAGAAGAGGAAAAAGATGTCCTTGATCTGCATGGAGATCTCATACTGAGAACTGGTGGGATGATACGCAATCGCACCACTGCAACTGCTGCCAAAAGCGCTCTTGCACACGTTCCTGTGTGATCGCGCATGGGCCATGAGCCTCACGCCGTCAATCTCACCATTCACTCCTGGACTCTGTTGCAGATTGTTCTGGCGGTTGTTTCCAATGATGAGAGGAACAGCTTGAAGTTGGAAGTCAGTGCTGGTCACAGATTCAGTGACAACTTCAAATCCGTTGTTGTAGCTGGTGACTGTTTGGTCGACACCATCAAAGACCAATGCTAGGTGCTGCCACTTGTTGGTTTCATAGCTACCTCCCTGAACCTCACTAGCTGGCCAGTAACCAGAGTGCATTTTGCAGATTTGCGGTTAACACACTTGAAATGAGCATATTAGTAGCATCAGTACAATCATGTAAAATCATCCAATTCAAGCTAAAAATGTAGCCAAATGCTAAAGACACAGGGATATGAATGAGCTTCAACTTGCAGCCGAAGAACAATCTTGCCCTTGAAAACCCATTCGACAATGCCTTTGCCGAACTTCAATTCAAGGTCTGGGTGTCCAAGCAGCCAGCGGAAGCCAGCGCCGCCTGGCCAAAAGGTCTTGAAGGAAAGTTGTGCAGTGAAGCCTTTGACTGGTGAAGTCACCCCCAGCACTCCCGACGAAGCTGCCAGATCCACGACCACTGCCCCTTTGGCACCAAAGCGCATTGAGTGACCCACACCTTGGACCTGCGTTGGCAAGTCCATGGTGGCATTCCATTGGACCGTTGCGTCACCCAGCATTTTTCCGTGGAGAAAATGTCTGGACAAGTCTGGTGTGTGGGTTTTGTGCTTCTCAAGGGCCTCGGCAGATGGCCTCGAACCGAAGGCACTTGAGACATATGACGCAGTCATTGGTAAGAAGATGATGTCCCAATGCTGGGACTTCCAGACATTGAAGAGCTCTGGCTCCGAGTAGGTCTGAGCTATTGCATTGAAGGTAGGCATCACATGATGGCCCTTTGACATAGGGAGCTGGTACCTTGAGCCACTTCCAACTCCACTGGTGTGCAGTTCACCCGGAAACCTATGAGCCTTGGTACGCTCTGACTCAAAGTTCCATAAGGGTGAAGACATACAGCGGTAGATTTTGCCGTTTCCGGTGCCTGTGGGGTCATCCACGGGAGCTGAGTTGAGAGGACTGTCCAACAAATACTCCACGCCACTGGTGTCTTCACCAATGACTCGATAACCCGCTGATGATGTTATCCAAATGTTGCGAGCATCTGGATCAAGCCACAAGTAGGAGCCATAAATGGGAAGTTCATCGGAGAAGGCTTCCCCCAGGCTGTTTCTGTACTGATGCCGAGCCACAGGATAGCGGCCTGGTAGATTCAAAGCATCGGGGTCTTTTGGCATCTCGTGCAGAGGTCTAGGCTCAGGCCAGTTCAGACCGCAAGCTTCGGCGTTCTCTGGCAGCGCTGAGTATAACAACCTTCCTCGCAGTTGAGTCTCATCGGACATTTGGTCTTTCCCAATCCAAAGGCGCCCGTCAGCGGACAAGAAGAGATACTTTGGCATTTCTCGGTTGAAAGCTTCCCAGTCACCTACCTTCACTTCCACAATCTCAGCCTGAGGGGTCATAGGATGTGAAACAGTAACATTCAACCACTGCCTGTTCATGTCGCTCATAATGTACATGCTGTAGAAATGGCTTCCATCCTCTAGTACCTCAAATGGTTTCTTCCAATTTGGGAAACACAGGCTGGCGTGGGGGCCCCTTGAGCCCACATTCAATTTGTCAGGCCACTGGGACCAAACATCATCGTTAAAGATGGGCAGCCCTTCTGTGGTGAAGCTCAAGGTCTCATATTTGAAGTACCGGACAAACCGGTGGATAACTCCACAGAAGTAGATTCTGCCATCCACCGTATTTGATTGGCACTTGTTGGCATCATCGGCATGTTTGTCGCTACGATCTCCATAGTAGGATGAACTTGTGACTGGAACCACATAGTTCCACAGCTCATGCCGGGGAATGGCAGCTTCTGACACGTCGTTGACGTCGTCCTGTCGCATCTTCGAAGACTTTCGTTGAATCAAAGTTTGGGCCTGCGACATCGAGGCAGATCCGCAAGAGTTCGCCGAACATGACACGGATGCAAAGGCCAGCTGCGAAACAGCCAGAATGCAAAGAGAGTGCATCATCAGATACATCATGTGGCAATGGCCAACGATAAAGCAAAGTAAAGTGTGGGTTATGAGTGCTGCAAATGGCTACAGCTTTGCTGAAGTGTGACAAATTCAAAGGTGACAAGGGTAAATATGGCACATATCCTGTGAACATGTTGACTGCCAATTTAAGTCGGGTAATGAATTCACTTGCATGGGGGCGGCAAAAGTTGCAAACCTGACCAGCAGAACACTTTCGTTCGTCTTCATTAGTAGCAGTTCTTTTTGCAAATCCCCCCCCACCTGCTGCTGGTGCCAACCTGCTGAAACTTCAGCGCCTCAGAGCCCAAGAGAGCTTGGCCCCAGACTGTCATTGAACGAGATCCACCCTGTCAGCTTAGCCAAATTTTAGACCTTCCCAAAGGTAGATCATACATGACATGCATTACACATAAATACACGTGCAATACACATAAATATAAATACATAAATACAGTGTATATACATATGTATATATATTTCAATTGTATTTCATATATTATATTATAGTCTTTTGAAGCGAATGGGATCCTCAAGAAAACCCTGATGGAGGGTTTTTCTTATTTGGTCACAACCTGGCACTGGGGTTCCAGGCCGCTACTTGCGGGAGCTGTGGCCAAGACAAAGCATGGTACAGGTAGTACTTCCTAAGGCCCAAAGACCGAGAACAGAATACTGGCCAGCTGCTTAGTGAAGTGGGATATATTACTCGCACACAAATATCCACGTGGCTCCACCTAAGTCTCGGTTTTTCTTCGTTCCTGCAATGTACGCACTCATACATTTAACGTGAAGTGTAGTGACCATCGCTTTTATTTTCACATGCGTCCTGGTGTTGGAAACTTCCTCGCAAAAAAGCATTGAGACGTGTATGAATACAAACCATCTATTTCTCTCCAAGATGCATCTGGTAGTTCTCTGGCAGGCAGCACAGATTACCTAAATTAAGGGGCTGCAAGATGCAGTTCTGCTGCACCGTTCTTCATTGCTGACAATGTACTCGCACTGACATCTCTTTTCATTCTGAGGCCATGAAAACACACACATGCACACACAGCGGCCGTGCCCAACCTGCTTCCAAACATCAGTTGCGACAGAAAATGTCCCCGACACTCCGGCCAAGTATAGTCAAGGAACATGCTTGCATCCCGGGCAGGTCATCGATCGTTGCTGGACGAATTGACACCATGCCATGTGAGAACAGATGCCAGGCACGGTTTCAACGGACCCTCTTGAGGCTTGCGGCTTTTCAAATGTCAGATCAATTACCAGCGATGGTGGATTCCAGAGTTGCAGCTTTTGGCAATCGAGCCTGGTCTGTGAGTATAATATGAATAATATATATATATATACATACATTAAAATGAATTATAAATGAATATGATACACATGAGCTCATCTATACCAGCGCGATTCGCTGGGAATGAAATCACTCGACTATATTTCACAGTCTGATTGGATGCCGGCCACCACACCTCCACATCCGCGACATTTTCTTTTTCAATTCGCGACAGAGCATGTGGCTACAACGAGATGTTCGTCTCACACAGCTCTAAGTAATATGGTCATATGCTGAAAGCTGAAAGGCAACCCAGAAGTTCCTGATTGGACTGTCTCCAGGCAAGGGAGCCAGCAACACAGCTGGCACATCAGTATCTACCATAAAACAGCCATGAGCAAAGCCAGTGTCAAAAAGAGCGTGAACTTCCAATTGCCAAAGACGCGTGGCCATTCGGTTTGGGGCACTGGGCCACATGGAGTCATCAAGGGACACCGACCCAACATGCGATCAATGGCGTTGGCCAAGTAGTAAGCAATACATAGAAGTTGTTCGAGCTCCCCACCACGCACTGGACGTTGCCATTCAGACCCTTGGAATTCCAGTGGGCCCGTTGCAAGTGGCGCAGGTGCCACTTGAGCTGGGGCAGACCCAGCAGGTGTTTCTGGTGGCCGCGCGACCTGTGTGAATTCACAGGTGGAGCTTTGAATAATCATGGGCACATGTAGCAAGTAGAACTTAAGGGTGATAGAAATGGCAAACAATTGAAGGCAATGCCCACGCCGTACGCTATGTTGTCATTGGCATGTTTCTATGCACACGCGTGCGTAATCCTGCATACATATCCGGTAATTGTCAAAGAAAATGTGCGTGTACGCAGTAACTATATATTACATGACATTGTACATACAGTGAAATATACACATGATGACGGTCCAGGGCCTGCCAGCCCCCGCTCCTCGTCGTCATCATCATCATCATCATCATCATCATCATCATCATCATCATCATCATCCTCATCCTCATCCTCATTCTCATTCCTATCGTCGTCATCGACATCGACATCGTCATCATCAGTGGTGAACTTGCGGTCCTCGCGGCCTAGGAGGGAGAGGGATTAAAGGAAAGTCTTTGAACTTTGAACTTTTCGGCCTGTCCAATCTCCTTCAATACCGTCTCAGCAAAGGCTTTGTGTTTGCCCGTGTCTTCTAGTGGAGGGAAATGCCTGGGATCCAACCAACACAGTGGGGAAGGCCTTTGCCGTCTTTTAGAAAGAACCGCAGAAAAAAGGGGAGCAAATGGGATGTCTCTACTTGGGAAGCCATTGTCTGTCCAAGGAATGCCCTACGAGTGTTGATTGAGCATCTGAATTAAAAGACCTTAATGATATCTATATTATATTATATATATATATATTAAAGTTTTATTTTCACACATTCTTTGGAAGCAATTAGTCCTCATGCTGGTACTGTACTTGAACCTGTGTATCTGCATGTACTTTGTTTGGTTTCAAATAAAGTGATTTCACAGAGAATCAACCACAAAGCTTTCAAGTCCAAGCCATCTCCCGTTCAAATCATCAACGCTCACGGTGGAACCCAGCCCACCCCAACCCCCACTTTTCAGTCACAGCTGCCCAGACCAATGTGGTGAATGCTGCAATTGTCTGGATACCGCTGCCAGGATGGGCTGCAATTCAACGACACTTGCAGCAGCCAAGAGGGCAGCCCAAGTCACAGAAACGGCCATCCTCACGGCGTTCAAATGCATCCAAACACGTGACTGGAAGGGACCAAGCAAAAATGCTGCTGCTTTCAGATTGTCGTTGAAATCATGGTGTTGAGGTGGCAAGCTTTTCGGCCGATAGAACATGATCCAACAAACCGGTGTATTCAGTCATTCAGTTCCAGTCTTTGAATCTCCCACCTATCCAGCAGGAAAACATGCCATCATGTTGCTCTTGCAAAACTTTAGTCCCACAGCTTGCTATCCAAGGGTCAACAGTTGAGGTCGCAAAGACTCCTCGAAGATAGGAAGCATGGGAAGATCCAATGCAACACCATATTCTGATAGCCAAATACCAATGTCTTGAGGACAGCTCTGCAGCACCTTAGCAGTCAAAGATAGTCAAAGTCCATCATCCGAATGCACAAAGCTTCCTGAAAGATTCAGACATATTCAGACCATAGAATCTACTTGCACGATCCTATGAATAACCTTATGACCACATTTAGCCACGAAAAATAGTCCAGTCTTGGAGGAATCTTTTCTGTTCTACCCCCAACTTGTCATTTGTTCGCATTGCATTTAAAGAACAAGCGTGGAAACAGAAGTCCTAGTTGGTGCTCCGCATGAGATTCCCCTTGAACACTCTTTTCCTTTGTAGACTTCAATCGTCTTTTATCATGTCCATTGTCCGTTCATGGCCATTCCATTTTTATTGGTTCCTTTAGCTGAGGTGCCTGTAGCAGCTGAGCATCGCTAAAACACAGTAAGACCTGCGCCAGGGCTTTCAGTGCCTCGGCTTGACACCCGGTTCAAAGTTCAAATCCTTCTCAGCAACTTTAAACGCCTGCTTTAGAGCAAATTTTTTGACATGCACCCGCTCCCCGCCCCCCCCATTCAGCAATTCTAGAGATAGAATATTACAGACATTCTTAATTGCACCGCACTGTTCCCCCCCCACGTGATTCTGCAATCCAGCATCAATTTTATCATATCTTATCTGCCAAGGGCACTTGTATGGCGTTGCGCTGGCGCAACAACTGTTGTGCTGTGGGCGCCGGCGCGTTGCCCCAGCTGCTTCCGCCACTGCCGGAGCGTGCTGCCGTCAGGCCCACATTCGCAAAAATGCTGTTGCGATCCCAGCCGGCGCAATGGCGCGCCAGCTCCAGGCACAACTCTGCATGAAGAGGTGTGGAAAGGATGGCCTCCAACAAGAAGTATGCACCTGGCAGGACTTACAAGGGCATCCAAGTGGTTGGCTCTACCTTGGTGCTTCATAATGCTTTGGTTACTCTCGGTAAACTGCTCTGTCTATGAATTCCAAGATTGCTTTAGTATGCTTTAGTCACCCTGCCACTCCCACCATTGTCATCCCACAATACGTTTCAATGCATGTGCGCCACAATACCACATCATTTCACTATCAACATGATCAACCATTCAATGTTCCTTTCACAACTTAAGGTCCATCCCCTCCCACTCACCTTGAAAGCCACCAATATAATTCCTCCAGGAGGTAGGATCCCCATCTCCCGGCACCAGCTGGGCTGACTGCGCTGTGGAGGCTGCCAGTTGCACAGCTGCACTTGTCAAACCCGCAGCTGCGGCCAGGCGCGTGCTGGTGCTCACGGCACCAGCGTCATCCTCCATGAAGTGCTTCGGCACCTAGCGACGTGGAGGCAAATGACAAGTATTCAATGTCTGAGCTTCACAAGAATAATGTGTTGGACATACAGCAAAGCCTGAAAATTATGAGCTCAGCAGCATTTGAATTTGGAGGGCCAAGAATGAAGAACATATGAAGAACCAACAAAAAAGTCCGTGACACTCCGTAACTGCATGCTTTGAATCTTGTGATTCGATGTTTTTTGACCTGTTCGGCCTGTGGGACTGGAGGCTCTCCAGACATTTCCGGTTCCAGCCCTAACAACGCGACATCCACGGGTCGCGTTGGAGCGCTGCGCGTCGTAGGGGCCTCAAGGTAGCACTCGCCATGGCTGGATGCGTTGCAAAAGCCACAAAGGCCCCTCATTGGCTATAGCCACAACTGATTGTCTCAAAAGCTACAATCCTGTTGTATAATTCTTCGTTTTTGAAAAAATTCAATTCCAAAAGAGTACCGATAAAATTGAGAAAAAAAAACTAAACAAAACACAACAAACTCGACTTGCATCGCCAGTGACCGGTGCTTCCAGTTTCGGATCCGGCGAACGGAGTGACAAGTACCAGTCGTAAAGCCTGGGCGCCTTCCACGGCTGCAACAAGATGAGCCACCTGAGGAAATAGATATGTGATATGTTCAGTATATTTCAGGATTATGTTATAGTATGTTCGTGCAAATAGGCCACACATAGCAATTTTGGGGTCACGAAAAAAAATGAATTGAGGCTGCTCCTTTGACAACATGTTTCGTTTCAAGCAGTGTGGTGTTGAGGTAAGCTACTGTATGTCAGCTATGCGCCAGGCAGACATCCATTATGCATAAAATATCATCATATACATTCACATGATATCATACGGTATCATACAGAATCTTTTGCGATGTCTATATATCGCATATTGCTGGTCCCTGTTCGGGGTTCAATCTTGATGCTCTCTATCTCTCTCTAGCGGGCTTGGCTCGTCGCCGTCTCACAGAGACGCCCTCTACAGCAGACTCTTACGGCATTCGTTGATTGATTGTGATGGATTCAATTTCTGTCTGCATATTACCATGGACATTGGGGAAACCATAGGGTTCCAACAACCAAGGCTTTTGGGATCCTGGCGACCACAGTTACGCTGTTTCTGTCGATGCTTGGGACATTCCACTTAAAAGAGACAAAAAGCAACAAAAAATAATACAATGATATAACAAAAGATACAAAAAGCAATGACGCTGAAAGAAAGCACCAGGCACAAGCGTGTCATGGATGTGATCGCCTCCAATCCAACTTCCTTCTGGGACTGCAGTTTCTTCAGCAACTCACAAAGCATTTGGACCACAGCCGGGCCAAGCATGGCCAGCTCTCGTGTGATCCGCGCATTGCGCCCCGCAAACATCAGCCGCTCGGCGGTTTCCTCGCATCCTGCTGCAAAACAGAGGACGACAGCAGCCGTAGAAATTGTCGAGTGAGTCTGATCAGTGAGGTGGAGACATCAAATCAGGTCAACACTAGGAACAAACGATTTGGAAGGGATTTTAAAAATAGTCTTATATGGTTTGAGCTCGCTATACGGTTTTATTGTGTGACTTTGCTACATTTTAGGGGGTTCTGGCTTTTGAGTCCTTGCCGCAAGCAAGGGTTTGCTATGACGTGTAGTAGCACCAATCGGGAGCTGTGCAATGCAGCCGGCTGCAAGCGGACATCTGAGAAACATTGCAAGACCATTGCGGCTGAGGACTGGGGACGTTGTTCAATGAGAAACTCATGGAAAAGCCTGAGTTCAAAGGCAGGCGATTGAATTGCATGGGACAATGGGTCAAATGCTCCTGCAGCTCTGCCAAGTGAAGCCACGATGTTGTGATGAAAATTAAACATATTAAACCCTGTAACGATTGAATTGCCTTCTGGCCCTTTCCTCTGTCACTTCCCGCAGCTCAATTTTTCCGAGGCTTTTCACAAAATCTTCCCCTTTACCAGCACCTAATAAATCCTGGAAGAATATTAATAGAACAATATATAAGGTATCAAAATATATCACTTGGTATGGGACTGCCATGGAACCTCTTGTCCCGAACCGTACCACCAGATGCAGTCGTGTTCGCCCTGTTCGTGGTCAACGTGCGAACCGAGAAGCCTGGTCAGGAACAAAGAGGCTCGCGACTCTTGTGCGCGAGCCACTTCATACTGCCGATGTGGCAGGTACGCATGCAGATGTGCCAACAACAGGCGTTCATAGGTGGAACTCGGTGTTCCCTGTCTTCGATTGCCATTTCCACCGGTGGTACCTGCGAACACCCCGCCCTGCTGTGCTGTGCTCCCCGTGGAACCGCCACTGCTTGTGCCAGCAGTGCCAGAGCTGCCTGCTCCAGTGGAGCTGGAAGTAGGCCCTGCGTTGGACTTGGGAGGCGGCGTCTCCGCCACCAAGTAATACACCAAAGTCGTCAGGACAAACTCCTGCATGGTGAGACTTGAACGGTAATGACTAATGCAGGATTTTACCAGGGCAAAGGGAAACTAAATCCCGATTTCAATGAAACTGGTTTACATGATTGATCATCCATGATTTTCCGTGGATCCAATTTTTGTCAAATGAATTTCCAAACCTCCAAGTCATCATTTAACGGTCGCCCTAGATGTAAAAGATATTTTAAAAGAATCTTGAAGGAAGGGTGGCCTTTGGGAAATCATCAATCATCAATACCTCTTGCTCCAAACTATCTTGACAAGCACGGACCGCCAATGACAATCCCAAAATGTCTGAAAAATGAAGGATTGGCGCATCCTGCAGAAAAACACTTCGGAGACAGTTCTGGGATGCACGGTTCGAGGAAAAAACATCGGTCCTGGGCTGTCAATGCCAAGCCTTCCAGATCTCCCCCAGAAGTTCGTGCCAAACGATTTGCGCCTCAAAACAGAAAGTCTTTCGACTTTTATCATTGGAGCAAAGGTGCATTGCGGTGATATGCGTGATCTCTTTTATTGCATCCGGGAAAAGTCGCCTATAAAAATAATTAGCAATGGCAGCTTCACACCCTCTCTCTCCTTTGGTTGATAGTTCAGTGCTTTCATGATCATATTATGCATCGATTCATAATGAAAGTCTTTGATTGGCCAGGGATAAAACTGCTTGCTACTTCCAAACATACTGGCACATCTCAACTCGAATCTACCATCTGAACAGTCTCTGTCCTGCTAGAGTTTGTGGCCATGGGTTTCCTCACACATCCTTGGCAAGGTGCTTAACAGTGCCAGCAAGGATTGGTTGAGATCGTCTTCCAGCTGGCGCAAATCCCGTGGATCTCTGAATCTGAGATTCGCATTGGAAGCCATCAAGACCTCAAATCCACTGAGCACTGAGCACTTGTCTCAAAGACAGAGCATTTCTAGGCCAAACCGGCATGTTTCAGCTCCAGGCATACAAGTACGATACAAGGAATATGTTGCAGGAATCTCGTGACATCCTTCTCTCCCCTCAACGCATAGCAGAAGGAATTTCGACAGATTTGGAACAGTATGCAATCCATCCGCAGGGGCCCCATACGGCTAAGCACAGAAAACAGGAACTGCCATTACTTTTGTGAGACACTCGGTTCTTAGACCGGATATGCCAAGATGCTGTTTTCAATGTCCGAGGTGGCAGCTTTCGCAGTGGAAAAATGAAGGCGGGGGTCTCCTCAGCCGAGAACCATCAACGACCCAATGGATGAGAGCTTCCTGTCTTGACTTGTGCGATGACTCTGATGACTCTTGTTTACCCCGAAGTCTCCAAGGTTCGACATCATGGAAAGAGCTTCATGCTGAAACCCACAGTATTGTACGGGAAACTTTCAGTAGAATCGAAGGTTTGAAGTTATTCAATGCACTTGGATCTGCTGCCTGTTTGCCGTGCTTTGTTTGGCATTGTTTGGCCACCGTCGCACTTCAGCAGCTGCACAGCCACATGCGAACTATTTCTTTACAATTCTCCACTGTTTCCAACTGCCGTTTACTCAAGCAAGGTGCCATAGCAGCAAATAAGGGGCTCAGGGGCCCTTGAGGATGAAAGGTCCTCAAGACTGCCTCCTGGTCCGATGGGCCAGGACTCAAACAAAGGTTTTGTATTTCAGTCATACGTTGGCCAATGATGCCCTAAAAAGTCTCAAAACATCCAAGATACGCCGAGTAGAGTCAGTAGAGTCTTACAAAGAATACTTGACACATTTCTCTCCCCTGCTACACCTCCAACCCTGGGTTGGACAACGCAAACCATCCATGCAACCGCTGCATCAACCTCGGCAAGGCATCGGCAATGTACATCTTACAAGCATTGAATCATCTGACCCGTGTTAAGAAACATGACTCATGACCCTCAAAAAAAACTCTCTTCCAACCAAAAAGGACCCCCCAGCGAACTGAGAGGCGGAGCACTGTAAGCGAAGCTTCCCTCTCAAAACCCGTAACCAGCAATCGAGCACAATGAAGGTCTGTTGTATCAAGCCTCTTTCGACAGCCCATACACTGATAAAAGCATCCCTTCTAACCCTACCTTGAAAGATGCCACCCTTCATCTGATCGAACATACAACCAATATGGTACTATGAATGTTCCTCTCACTCTAATCCATGCTCCAAATCTTCGTGCCATGATGCCATGGCAGCCTTTCATACAACTGCCGCTGCTCCGCAGGGCCCACATGTCTCGCAGCTAGTGCCTCCTGGCAGAAGCGTCGGCAGCTCTCAGTGTCGCTCGGTAGCTGCAGCGCTTGGAGCAGGGCCATGACAGGATCACTTGTGACCAAATGAAGCCAAAGGTCAGCAACGCGAAAAGTTCGCAAAATTTACCAGAAACTATACACATATCTGAAGATTCTGAATTTAAACTAATGCTGATAATATTACAATATATTACAGTATGTTCAAAATTTTTAGGGGGGATTTGTTCCACTGCGTCTTCCCTGCAGGCTGGGTTGGGTGGGATTCGGTTATGGGATTCCTGCTGGACTATATAGATTGTAAAATGTAAAATTCTCAAGCTCAACGGTGTAGGCAAGAAAGCAAATGAAGCCTTGGGGTAGCATGACTGATGTGAACTGGCGTGGGCTGTGTCGGTTTGTTGGCTTTTGAACTGTGAATGTAGTTCTGGGCGAAAAGCACAATTTTCTTCCTTCAATGTGCTCAGTATAATCCATGGATTTTCTGGTCCAACCATGTCCAACCTCTGTTAAGCCGCAAGCCTTGAGCACCATAGCATGCAACCCCTCTCAAGAGCATGACAAGGTTTCCTAAACACACTAGGAGAACTAACAGGACCACAATGCGACATCGCAAAGGAGCTCAGTTTCAAGTGAATCCATCATGCCCAACAACATGGAAGTCAGCAGGCAGACATGTGCTGGTTCTCAAAAAAGTTGTCAATGCCTCTGTCTTTTCAGCAATTTAAAATTCAAATCAAGTGATGTGCTAATGCCTTTCCTCTGCTTCGGTTTCTATATTACAGCGCGGCAGCTCGCACATTTGTCTGGACAAAACGCTATGGATTTGTCGCAGTTCCTATGGACTGGACAGAGTGGCACTCGCATCTGCAGGGAGGTGTCAAGAAGTAGCAAACTGTGTCAAGGTCGACAACTTTTTTGATGAGGTGTCTTGGGAAAGAAGCTCCGAAGTAGATTTTTTATCATGCAATTGAAAAACATCAGAGGTAGAAAGAAAGAAAGAAATGAATAAATAGTTGGTTGACTATGGCTGTATAACAATGCAGTAATATGCAGCAGCAGCAGCAGCAGCAGCAGGAGTAGTAGTAGTAGTAGTAGTAGTAGTAGTCGTCGTCGTCGTCGTCGTCGTCGTCGTAGTAGTAGTAGTAGTAGTATTAGTAGTAGTAGTAGTAGTAGTATTAGTAGTAGTAGTATTAGTAGTAGTCGTCGTCGTCGTCGTAGTAGTAGTAATAGTAGTAGTAGTAGTAGTAGTAGTCGTAGTAGTAGTAGTAGTAGTAGTCCTAGTAGTGGTAGTCCTAGTAGTAGTAGTAATAGTAGTAGTAGTAGTAGTAGTAGTATTAGTAGTAGTAGTAGTAGTAGTCCTAGTAGTGGTAGTCCTAGTAGTAGTAGTCCTAGTAGTAGTAGTAGTAGTACTAAAAGTAGATTACAAGACTGATTCAAAATGATACAAGCCTATGAGAGGTTTCCCAAAACTGTAGCAAACCAGAGTGATCAGCATTCAAAAGCGATGAGAGTACATGGTGGTAGCATCAATCCTGAGGACAGTAATACAGATCATGCAGCACGTCCTTCCCGCTTTCATTTGTTCACAGGTTTAACGATCAAAGCTACTCAGTCGCACATCCCAAAAATCTGCGAAGTGGCTCGAAAGTGAGGTGCTCCCTGCTTAGTGGGAGCACCCCATGAGTCGTCAAAACGACAGTTTCGAAGTTGCTGCTGGCTTTGGAAGATAACAAAAATTGGAACAAAATTGTCATTGTTTCTTTAACAAGACTTGTAGACTCAGCAATTCATTTTAGATGGTATGACCCAAGTGACCTGGCTGAACATAGCACGACACCATACAAATTTCTTAGATGCTGCTGCGCTCTGGGCCACAACCAAACAAAGAACTTGAAACCTGGGTTCATCTGAGGCGTGAATTGGATGGGATACTCGACCAATCTGGCAGCAACTTTCAACGAAACAGGGCCAGTGCCCACATTAAAGCCATACTTCAACTCGACCACAATGCACCACTTGTTTATCAATGTTTGTGATTGTCTCTTCAATCCTGTGTAGCACTTTTGTTCCTTGGTCTCACTTTCCATGTGGCCTCGCCGTTTGGCCGTTGGCTTCAGTGGTTCGCCCTGGGAAAAAACTCAAAGTAATTCAAATCACTCGCTGAGGCTCAGCGTCTTGTGATGCCACGCACACTTTTGTGCAGCGGATTCACAAGCCGAGTTCTGAACGCTGTTCAAATTGCCGCTTAGCGAAGAATGAGATGCAATGGGATTGCTTGTGGCAATGTTGAAGATATAAAACTCCTACCCGTGCCTTCAAAGCAAATGGAAAAGTGCAAACTGAAATTTCAAACCTTCCTCTGATTCCATGCACTTTCAAGGACACCTCTCTCGTATATTTCTCTCTATCCGATAGATCCAGAATTACTCATGATAGGCTTTTGCAACACTTTTTTTTTTGCTAACATATATTGGATGTATCATCTTTAAAGATTGCTTGAGATGCAGCCACATGCTACAAAACAAATGTGCTGGTTTGCCAGCACGTACAGGACATGTCATGTGTCTTTAGGGCCTCGTAGAATTGCTTCCACCACACTCTTTGCGGCGCTTTGCGCACAAATGCATCTATGTTGAGGTATGTGTGCTTTCCATTGCTTTCCTTCATGCCAAGAAAACACGCTGACAAGTACATGTATATCATATATAATTATAATCATTCATGTATATATATATATAAGATATTGAAAGCACACATGCGTATACAGTAACAACATTGAACACCCACTATGCTGCTCTTGTATATATATATATATATACATTGTCTTGGATTGCCTCTTTGGCGTTCTTGGCTTAACAGTCAGTCTTTGTCACTTTTGATGGCCCCTTTGCCACCCACCCAATTGCATGTCATAAATCATGGCTAAGTTGAAAACACTTGATGCAGCGCAGGAATTGCAGCAGCTGCCCGGCGTCCAAAAAATTGGCGTCTGCGATGTGGAGAGTATTGGGGGTTTCTGTTCACAAGGAAGCCTTCAAAGCAGCCATTCAACGGCCATTCGTGGCAGATCATTGAGAAGAGTCATTAGAGTGTCGTTGGGGACACAGTTGACAGAGCTCTTTGCATCGTCAACCGTCCAAGAAACAACAAAAGACTCCAACCGACCAACATCGACCAACTATCACATGCAAACATTTGGAAAAACCATATCAAAAGACAAGACTAGGACCAGTCCCTGGTTCGATGACTAGATTATGTGCCAACATGGCAAGTATTGCATGTAAGAAAACACTATATAATATAAGGATGCCAAGGATCTGCATCTAAATATGCTTAAATTTATATTGGATACATAAGCAAATAGAATATGTATTTAAAAAACATAAACACAGCAATATATAAGATATATATATATATACGTATATATATCTCACGGAAAGACGCCGCCTTCAATGAACATGTCCGCTTCCACTCGACCATCTTGTGGGCCGAGCTCACCGGAAATGTTGCAGAATCTGCTGCCAGCTCCAAGCTGTCGACCGGGCACTCAACGCTACAATTATTGAACGATGACTTCAGATGACTCGCGTTTGTAAAATTGTTGCTGCAGCCATCGCTCCGTTTTGATAAGGCTCAAACAGCCCCTCAACAAAAGCCCGTGAGTTCCAACTTCGAGTCTCTGGCAATCTAAGTCTGCTGGGGGACACCGACAGCCGCGCGAATGCCGGCATGACTTCTGTGCATCAAAAGGCCGCACTAGCCGTGCAAGGGAGTTGAATCATCCTTCAGGTACTCATAACATCTCACAACTAAAGCTATATAAACTCGATCCATTGGCTACAGTTGAGCAATGTTGAGCACCTAGCATCACTTGACCGGTATTTTGGGATGCTTCGAGCCCTTGCGGCGTTTTTCATGCTCTGCAAGGCTTGGCTCAGCACGGGGCAACCTTAGGCTGAACATGGGCGAGTGGGGAATGGTGATGCAATGACGACCACCGCGACCACGACCACATAAAAACATGATGTTGAAGAAGATGATGATGACGAGGACGATGAGGAGGAGGGAGGATGAATAACAGCGATTATGGTGATGCTAATGATGGGGATGACTCTGGTGGTGTCACAGTGATGCCGCGATGCCCCAGCCTCCTCTTGATTGCGCGCCTTCGCGCGCATCGCTTGTTGCTTGGCTTTTTTCAACCTTTTCCTGAGGTGCATTTCCAAGCTTTGAGAGCAAAGACTGTGCATGAGCTATGGGTGACAAATCATACCAATTCTATATGCAAGTGGGAATCGTAGGTTCCATGTCGATATGTCAGAATGACTCCAGGGATCAAATAACCACAAAGCCAAGACACAATTCCCCTGGCAAGCACAAGTGGCAATGCGCACAGTCTTGCGAGTTGAAACATCCTTGTGGCCGCCTGGAGGGGATGCAGCCATGCAACGCGAAGGGGCCCCCACTACGCGCGGAAATACTTATTGAGCTTGGAGCTCGAGCTGTATTTTCATGATGGGCCCACTGTCCACTTGCAGAACTCTGCACTCAGTTCCCCTAGCACAGCCCCAGAACGCCCTGAACAAAACGACACTTAGGTTCCCGAACCAGAACCAGGAGCAGGGCTTGCAGTCGGTGCCATGAAAGGCAGAGCCCACTGACGTCTCCGGCTGACGCTGGCCTAGTGGCACAATGACCTTGGGGCAAAGTTTGTTCTTGCCTGACACGTCTTCGCAGAGGGGCGCTATTGCAAAATCCCAAATATGGAGAGAATACTACAGTATTATATATACAATAAGTAAATGTGGAAAATCCCAACAAATACTGTGATGAATGTTAGACCCTGTGCAAAAGTCCCTGGAGGTTAGCAGGCCACTACTATAACCCTTGATTCTCCACTCTTACAGGTTCCGAGTGCCCCAAGATTGAGGATCTTTCCGAACAAACCCAAGTCCAACAAGTTCCATTTGACAACGAAACTCCTGCCAAAGTGCTACTCCAAGAGAGGCTGCCAACGGCTCACTGGAACCTGAGGCCATGCATGGCCATGCGAAGCCAGCACCGAGACCAGTAACATTGATACTGTAGCTCTCATTAAAGGGCATGGCAAGCATATTCAATCATAGCAGCCATTTCAGGTACTCATGTACCAAAATGATGTGCGGCTGGGAATGTCCAAGTCAATCTGTAAGATTGATGATTAATGATTGATACAAGAACGTATCATCCCCGTGCAGCTATTGCACACAAACATCATATACTGTAGTATACACAAATACTTAAACAACTCGTAAAAAGATGTGTAAAATATAGTCGCGTGAGGCATCCTGGTTACCAAATGGCTCGAAAGCTCGCCTGTAGGAAAAGCGAAGCCATACGAAAGAGAAAAGAAGAAAAAAACAAACAGAACAGCCTGACATAGCCTGACTAAAGGTCTAAAGTAGCAAAACTCACTGTGTCAAAGACAGGAAGAACCTGCCTAGCTTCATAAATCTTACAAATTTACCTACTTGCTTGCCTGGCTACCTGTCTTCCCACCTACAAGTTTGCACCAGTTCCTGTAAGCATCAATTTGGATCCACTTTGCACATATGACGCACCTTGTCCCAGGTGATGCTCGCCCTCCTCCTCCTGAAGCCGCTGGCTGGCTACAAAGCCGCAGCTTGGGTGGATTTCGGGCCTAACGGTCTATCTCGAAAAAGAGGCGAGTGCCAACCTGCCATATGACAATATGAAAGCACTTGGACCGAAAACGCTATGAGTACAGTAAAGTGTATGAAGAATTTGGACAATGGGTAGAAATTTGTGGGGGGGTCTCCGATCGGCCGCCCAACGCTGCCAGGTCCTGCTGGGTGGGAAGCGACCGAAAGGCGCGCCGCCACATCTCACCTTCCGGTGAAAGCGGCGTCGGAAGCACCTTGCACAGCCGACGACACTGGCCGACAAGCAACGTACTTGTTTTCAGAAACACGCTGCGTCAGAAACAAATTTATTATCTTTCTATTTGATTGTAACGTGCTGCTTCATCTCATAACTAACAGATGTGTTTCGGCGAGGCGTGGTTGCAGTTGCACAAGTCAGGTGCACGTTGTACCTTGTACTGGCACCTCCTAAAACATCCTAAAATCACAAACAAGCATCGATGCCTTCTGTGCATCTTTATGTGCAGTGATTAATTGGGAGTGTGTTTTGTCCCTCGGTTCGTTTTCATTACAACCTCTTTCATACCAGGCTGCAGGTTCTGATTTGATCTTGTTGAAGGTCACAGGGTTGTCATCCTCGCCTGGGACGGTGCCAATGGAGCCGATGCAAAGCCACTTGTTTTTGCTTCTTTTCGAACATTGTCGGAAGAATGACCGGGATTTGGAGTTCTCAAAAAAGTTGCCACACTTTGGCTGTGCGACCTCAACCGAATACCGGCGCCTTCTCCATCCTCAGCAATCTCAATGAAGGTGTTCTTCACCGTGACTTTGACCTTAATTGCCGATCAAACGCGCAGCGGAAATAGGATAGATAAGCTGATGACTATTCCATCTGGGAATGGGGCAACAACTCGATGTTCAATGATACCTTCTGTCCTATGTTACATTTTCCATAACACTTGGCTGAGCTCTCTCATGCTGTCAGGCATCAACTATGTAGCGAACAGTCGCAAAAGCAGCAGAAGCACTGCTATGAAAATTTACTGCCTGTACCGTCTTTACCTTCCGCAAAATTGGCATGTCAGCATGCAAAAACACGACCCTCAAAGAGCTGTCATCACAAGCCTTCAAAGCCGCCAAGTACCACCAAGTCCATTCATACCAAACTTGTTTGGAGAGTTTCTGTTTATACGGACCTATTGCACAAAGTGAAGAGCTGCCTTGTCGCAGCTATGCGTGATTCCGAAGCACCGCAAATTACCACAGTGTTATGCTGTTTTGTCATGTTTTCCATTTTTTGCATCCATTTGCATGCCAAAGTGCACTGTACTCTGAAAGTTGAGGCTGTCCTAAGAGGCATGGCACATCTCTCGCGACTTTCGGAAGCGTCCGAGGTTCCATCTCCTACGGCTGAACGCGGTGCTTGGAGGAAATAGCATCGTGCCTGTAAGGTAGTACTAGTCCAGTTACTGCCTGATAAACATGCAAAAACACCTCATGTCTCCACAACACTTCAAAATGCTTCGTCTCCAAAGCTACTCTCCAAGACTCAAACTCATCGAAAACACTGCATTTTACGGTGATGCCAACATAGCAACTAGCAAGCACAAACTGTAGGGTGCACTTGAAAACCCGACGCTTTTATGAAAGCCCGAGGCGTGCCAAACCAGAACAAAAAAGATGTGATTAGTCAGTACAAGTGGAGGAGAAATATGAGTTTAGTAGAGTTTAGTACTAGTTTTATAAATACTGGGCTTAGCAAGGGGGTTCAAAAGCCAATGTTTCTTTGAAAGTCTATAAGGCCCGGGGTTTAGAGATAAACCCATTATAATCCTATTAGATTTTGTTGAGCAGGTTTGGCTGCAGAGTCTTGGTGCACACATTAGCATACACAAAAACTATGATGTATCTTGTTTCATCTTGCAGCAGGCATTTACAACATATCATCTTAATCATTTGTCTTACGGAATGTACTAGATATAATGTTGCAAGTTGCTCGCGGTTCAAGCAGCTACTTGTAATGACAAAGTTCATTGGGCCAGTTCAATCTTGCGTTCGCCCCACACCCTATTGCCTTCTGCACAGGCTCAGGCGCATCAAGCTCAGAATCACCCAAACCTGAACAATCTGCTATACACTCTGACATTGTGACAAGAGATCTCCAGAACCTGCGGGACCTCAAAAAAGAAACCATAAGAAAGTAGCTGCTTCTTGCTAGCTTCTGGATGATACTAAATGGTGTGTTGTAGATGTACCGTAAGTTGGCCTTTGAACGTTTGAACATCATGTCCGCCACACAAGCGACAAAGTCCAAAATGGCAAGAGTTTTGGAATGCCTGTTCATGACCTGCCAGCAACGTGAGCCTATCCAAAATGCATAACTCGAAACCCGCCTGCAAATGACACTCTTGCAGGCTCAGTTTTGATGGGCGATACATGTGCGCTGTCCTACGTTGGCTGGAATGAAAACAGGAGCCGCTGAAATCAGTCAGTTCATCACTCTTTCACCTGCTCACATCTGAAACTATCTAAATCTAAATGATTTTAATGATCATCAGCTGTGTGTTTGCACACGTGAATTGCATTCAAATTTGGAGACCCTCTCACAGTGGACACCCATGGCCCATGATCGTAGATCTTTACAAGGGCGAGGCTCAGCAACTGGCTCCCTACATTTAGCTACAATCCCAAGCCATCATTTGGAAAACGGGCAGTTTCACTGCATCGATGAACTGATCCGTATGTGGCTTGCCCCAGTCCAACTGCCTCCTCGTCATCCGATGAGGCTACATCCTCAAGGCCGCGTCACAATTCTAAATTAAGTACTGATTTAACTGATATTGACATGCTATGTGACATGAGGTTTAGTCCTGTTTTTTTTCTGAAATCAAAGGCGTTGCTAACCTCCAGGTGAGCATACTATTATCATCATTGTTCTTACGTTTGTGTTCGTCTTCGTATCACTATTTTGTTTATGATTGTCATCATTGTATTATAATTACATCAGTATTTCCGTTAGAATTATCAGATGTTGTTGTAAGTATTGTTGAAGTTGCTTATGAGTGGTTGGTGCTGAACTAGTGTGTATTCACTATTCATCACCCGTCATTAATCGTTAATTCTTAGTCATCAATTGTTATATCATCACTGATAATCATGACTTGTCATTATATGTTGGTGTTGCTATCATGTTTATTATCATTACTGTGCCGCTATCATTATTGTGATCTTTGTTGTTCTCACTGCTGCTATCATTGCTGTTACTATGACTATCATGCTTATCATGTTTATGATACGTTTGATTGTCAATAAAGATTACAATCAGAGTTGTTATTGTTACTAATGTCATTTCTATCATATGTGGGTTATTACTACCAGTGTTACTATCATGATGACTACCATTATGACTATCAGTATGACTATCATTAACATCAGCATCATCGTCATCATCATCATCCTCCTCGTCGTCGTCATAATCATCATCGTCGTCGTCGTCGTCGTCGTCGTCGTCGTCGTCGTCGTCGTCGTCGTCGTCGTCGTCACCATCATCATCCTCATAATAATAATAATCTGCATTATTATTATCATGATTATCATCGCTGTTTTCTTTCATGGTACTTAACTTATCATCGATATTATTGTTATGTTTCATTGATAAAGTTGCGAATGTTGTGCATTGTTGCCATTATATATGATCAGTGTCATTATTGTCATTAGCATTGAGAATATTTTTTCTTTCTTATCATCAACTATTATCATTATTTTATGGTTCATGGATGTTCTCAAAAGGCCTTCCAGAGCCGTCAACCGTCTAATCCTGGTGTTTCATCTGTTCAAAATTATCGACGGTTCAGTAAACCTGTTCTTAAGAACCCTCGGTCGTTCCCAAAAGGACCGAAAAGGGGACCAGCATCCTACCAAAGCCGCAATATCTCTTTTCCATTGCGCGCTGGAGGATATGTAATCTTGGGGGCATCAAGCCCAAGTCCAATCTTTCATCCAATGTCTCTCCGAGGCTCGATGAAAGTGTTCACCCTTGGCAAAGCGGGATGCAGAATGGGAAAAACCAAAGCACATGCAGCAGGTAACTCTGGAAAGTGAATGAAAGTCACCTGTGACATTCTGTGACTCAGAATTTTCAATTGCAACTTTGGCTTTTGGACCTCTACCTGTCACTCTTTGCAATGAGAATCCAAAAATCATAGACACGCTGGCCCTACACTCCTCACTGCTAAACATGCATCCATGCGTCACTCGAATGGCGGCCGATGAGGACGGTAGAGTCATCCGTTTCCACCGCTCTGGTCACCCTTCGCTGGCTGAAGATTCCTGGCGTCCCACAGCACACGACTTCGATTCTGGAGGGTTCAACGACCGAAACGGCGAACTTCTTTGAGTTTTGAGCCTCAAAGCTGCAGAAAGCGGTCTTCACTTGGAACTATGGTCAGTTGCTGGAGGCTGAAAAGCGAAGGGTGGGCAAGACTCTAACAAATGAGCATGAGGATTGTTGCATCATCACATATCACACGTGACAACATGACATGAACCATAGTTGCTGATATGACTCCCCCTATGTCACACTGCCCAATTCGCAACCTTCCTTTTTCCAGACTCTGGTTCATCTCTACCGGCAGCTGCACTAGGCGCAGCAGAAATGCCCGTTTCATAGCAGGGTTTGCTGGCTGTCACGGAGCCAGTTAATTACCGGGTGCTACCAGCGGAAGCTGCAAAGCCCGGCTCCAATTCTGTGGTGAGCAATGCTTGCAGTCCCAGTTGATGTCAGGGCTCCGGGTTTTGATTGGATCTTTTTGTTATTTCAAATAGGGAACTGCGATGAACTGCGCAATACTGCAATTTGAATTGCATAATTTGCGTAAGACTGTCATTTTACCCTCGGAAGTCCCTCATTCAATCTTTGGACCTGGAAATTGGATAGGAATGGTAGGTAACTGTCTATGCCATCATGAGATTCTTAGCAAACTACACACAGCAAACGGTCACCAAGCATTTTTTAACTTCGTTTGCTCAGATTCATGTTCCACACCATACAACACAAGCATCAGAGTCCCTGAGTATGATCTAGGATAATTGCCGATAGCTTGCAAAAAAAAAAAACGAACTGCGCCTTCCACAGAGAGTCCCTCGTCTTTTGGAGGATTCATAGTTCTCACCGTCCCGCACTCTCACGCGCTTTGAGCAAAAACTGGCAGAGTCATGCATCACATACTATGGCAAACCTTCAATTGCACAAATGCGCTTCGTTCAACCAACTGACTTTGAAAGTCACAGCTGTCCTTGCTTTGAGCAAGGGACAGTCAGGGACAGTCATGCACGCAGCTCTTTTTCCAAGTCATGCCCACCTACACTCGCTTCTTAGCATCAGCACACAGCAGTTTGCCATTCCCACTTCAGCAATGCCGCGGCTTCTTTTCAGCCTTGTGAAGCCCAACCCCTGGGAGACCTGGGAGAACCTGGAAGACCTCATGACCCGAAATGGATGCAAAATGACTGAATAAAAATAGTTTCTCGATGTGCGATATTCAGCCATTCAACTTCACCCGCCTGCGATCCTTCCAGACGAATAGCCTTCGCCTCCTTCAGCACCTGTGCCAAACCGCCCTGCACGGCTCGCACGCGCGGCGTCAACTTCTGGAGCTTTGGGAGCACCTCGGCCGCAGTGGTCAAGAGTTGATGCAGTGCGGCTGATCCATCCAAAAAAGAGGCACCTTGGGCGCCTCTTTCCTTGCTTTGATGATTTCCTGAGCTGAGTTCAGCTGACAAGTCAGCTTCTGGCGCCAGAACGCGTGATTTGTCTCCACCAGCCCTCTGATTTATATGTAAGCAATAGCCACTGGATTTTTTCCGGAAAAAAAACAATACATACTCACATCGCAAAAAATCTCAATCTCAATACCTCAAAACCAAAAGTGTTGACAAATCCGACCTGTCCCAGACCAGGCTTCAGCTGCCACAAAGCGATGCGTTCGCATCAGCACCTTGGACTCTCAAACGTAGAGGGTGGTTTGGTACTGACAGCACGTGATAGGACTTTCTGTCTGTGAGTCTTGGCAGTACACTGACAAACGATCTCAGATCAGTGCTTGGTGTTTCCTTGAATGATGGTACCATTCACATTTCCAAAATCATAAGCATATCCAATAGAAAAGACTCGTAGTTACCACCATACTCGGAAACGTAATACATGCATGTGCTGTACCCTTGTTGAGGGGAACACATTTTTGTACAAGGCCTTAAGGCAGTGCTTTACATGTGATTTGAAGGCACAGTCGACAAGGCAGTTTTTGCTGGGCTTAGATGCTAAGATTTGTGTTCACTCGGCTGACATGGGAAAACATCAAAAACTTGTTAACAACAAGATGAACAAAGATAGACAGCCGTCGTATCAAAAAATCTACATGGATGGTAGGACAATCATCTCAGATGATCGTGAGTTGCTCGCTGCAGCTCAACAAGCATGGTCCACATTAGCGGAGGAATATCATCTCATCAAAAATCAGGACAAAGCTCAATACATAGAGAAAAATTCAAAATGTGCAGGGCTGCTTCTTTGGGATCCTTGCTGCAGTGTGTGCATAGAACTTTTCCCTAAAAACATGAAGTCAAAATTGCAAGATTGCAGAAGAGATGGCAGATTAGATCAATGCCGGACTTGGAAGACAAGTCAAAGGACGACCTTGAATATAGTATCATTCATGAGGCAGTCGTGTTAGCTAGCTTAAAGGAATGAGGCGTTGATCAAAGACGGATTTCATTTTTTTCTATTCCTTCGACAGTTTTGTTTAGCAGAACCTAACGAACCTCAATTGGAAGTTTGAAGGAGGACGTTATCAGTACGAGCTCTTTAGGGAGGATTTCAAAGTCACTAATTGTCTAAATGATGATACGGCTTCATTGAATTTCCTTGATGGTCAAAAAATACCAACTGTGTACCAGCTGTACTTTATTTATACTGGTAACTTGCAGTAGTTTAGCCAAATCACTCCCCTACGGTTCGTTGGAGGTATGCCTCGACGGCCAGGGCATGTCCCTTCGGAAACCTGGTTGCAGTAAACATCATCTTTCATGGGATCATTTGCGGAAATACTTCACGAAAAGTGAAGCTCCAGCAGATTGCCTCCTAAGGAGAAATCTAAGGCCCAGAAGTGAAAAAGACCTGTTATGCACTCAGTTTTAGGGAGCATCAAACGCTTAGGTGAACAATGAGTGGATGAATGGAAACAAATGTGCGGTACCATGGGCATGTCCAGTCAAAGGCCTCTTAAACATGAATCAAGACTGCGAATAAGGCTGCTCAAGCAACACAAGGAAACCTACCTTTCATGGAGAATCAGAAATCTCAAGTTTTTGGATTTTGAGTGCAGGCCCTATGGCATAAAACCTCCAATACGCCAATTAACATGCCTTCTATGCGGTTGTTTCCGAATGTTTCCCAGTTTTGTCTACTGGCGTTTTGTCAATTTTTCCGACCCGGTTGCCACTTCCTTGGCTAGAAAGACGACCGCTTTGACAATTTTGCTCTTCTGACTGCATTTGAGATTCCCCGAACCCGGTGCAGCTTCACACAGACAGGCAGGGGCTGGACGAGTCGTTCTAATACAAAAACATACTTTCGGCAAAGGCTGTTTTAAAATCCATCGGGGAGCTCTGGGTATGCACATCATTGCACATCTACTACACATCTCTCTATCTGGATTTGTGTTTGTCGCCTCCTTCCCCCCGACCTAGCTGTCAACTTACTCATCCGCAAGAGCCTCACCGCAATACCAATCATCTACAACAACATAGGGTTGTGGAAAAGCATCAAGCCCGGAACTGCCCAAGAGCGCAGTAGCAGAGGAACGTATAGTGACAGCAGGAACAGATGGCGCAGGAGGCATCGAATTTTGGCCAGGGGAACAACATCCAAGGTATTCATGGGGACGTCAAAAACATTTGTGACGACAGAAAGACAAGTTTCGAATTGGAAGCAGCTCGTATGTTTTGCGCAAGGCCAGCTCACTGAAGTTGTGACTCTTGGTGAGCAATTAGATAATTAGAGTGTCTTGGGTGCATGTGTGGTGTCACCATGCCCTCACAAGAAACCACAAATACCCTGTGTGGACCTTGCAAGTTCATGTGGGCTTAAACCAAAATTTAGCATTTTTGAATATTTGTGCCACAAACAAGAGTGTATATAATATCATATGAGTGTATACATGTACAGATATATACACATGTCAATACATATATATATATATACATGCACATATGTACATACAGTATGCGAACTAGAAAGTCTTGATCAACCGGTGTCTGGGAAACCTGGTGTTGGATCAGGGTTGGTTTTTAATGAGCCAGCAGAATGTCAAGGTTTTGTATAAACTTGCGGGATAGACTGGGAACATGTCTGGGAACCAGAAACATGAGATTTTGAAGGAGGTGATGCTTCGCCGGAAGTAGCACCTCGAGTTGGGTCTGCACCAATTCCACCACGGCCTCAGCAGCATCCTGCAGGTCAGTCTCGGTTGCAGAATGTCAGACTGTCAGCGTCAGCGTGGGATCGAATGAAGACTTTCCCTGAATTTCCCTTGATTTCCAGAAAGTTTCTGCACTTCGGCACACTTCTCGACTCTGCAGCAGAGTAAACCAATGTAAATCGTGTTCATGTCCAGGCTGTAGGAGTGAATAGGAAGAGTCGGACGAAGACTCTGTTCAAGAGATATCAACCACTGCTGCAACAACTTCATACCATATATACTTTAAGGAAATAAGTAATTTATATCTGAAAAGTTGATAGTCAATAGTCCATACAGTAGTCAACAATATATCATGTGATCATTGCCCATTTACATCTCCAAACATTTTAAACAATACTTCGTGCCACTCCCCATTCACGTGGCCTGGGTCACATCACCCTCGAGCATCGCCACGGCGCTGTCCAAGATTTCAGTCGACTCGGCTTCGGCAAAAGCCACTTGATCTGTTGCTGCTGAAAGCTTTTCTTCCTGACAAACGATGACAAACGGCCGCTGTTTTAGTGGCGTGATTCACAACTCTGCCGCCTCAAAAAACCCGCGACTCCTGCCCACCTGCTCCTCCAAAGGCAATTCGTCTTTGGAAGTCGCACGGGCCGACTCCTGACACCATACACCGATCTCACTGAACTGTTTGCGATATCATGATTGAATCAGAGGAGCCGGATTCATTTTCAAGGGAACCTGTGATGACTATCGGGTCATGACAACCGGAAAAAACAAAAATCTCAAACCTATTCGCATTATCACATTTAAACAAGTTTGGATATCAATCCAATTTTGTAATCATGTGCAAGCGTGTGTAAGCTAAATATATGTTGTGCGTGTTTCCTTGGCACCAGGCCACCACCCAAAACAGAATCCTTCTCAGAACCTGTCCCGGACTCTTGTTATGAAGAAACACCTGGCACCTTGGCTTATGGTTTGGTGAAATCCCTTATTGCCTCCCTGCTCCACAGTTCCTCCTTCACTTCCGATTTCACAGCACTGCGTATTCGAAAATCCTCAGTTGTCAGGCCCTCGAGATGTGGAGTGTGGAGCATTTCACACTCTCACACGCACACTCTCCTGAGACAATTGTCATCAGGCAGTTGGCTTGGGATCAAACTTGATCAAACTATATCAAACTTGCATATGCTTCCAACAGCCGGCAGTGAGCGGAGAGTTGTGCCCAAAACCTCTACGACATTCAGGTCAGGTACTCCTTTAATTGCCAAGTGGAGCCCCAAATAAAACCTTGCTTGTTCGCGAGACAGCCTGTCAAACCACAGGCTGGAAGATCTTTCCCATTGTGGTGCAACCTTTGCTAAGTTTGGGGTTTCTCTACATGTCAGGCCAAGGATCTCCCTTCACCTCGCCATTCCAAGGGATGTGCCATCCCTCAGCCGGTGGCCATGCAGCTCCACTCTCGCAACGGCTCCAGACCTGTTTCATCAGCGCTATTCCGTGCTATGGCAAAGGATTACATGACACTGCGTCGGGGTACTTGCTGGCACGTTTGAAGAGGGTTCTTCAACACAAGAAACTTCCCATGCAAAAGTTGGTCCCCCTTGAAAGCAAACATCCAACACCGCCAGCGAATGAAGCTAGAAACGGTACGGCGAGCACGGTTGTCGAATTATTTGCACACGTGCACCAAATCAAAAGATTCCATCATTTCTGCCAGCCCAGCCACATCAGAAGCTCCAACATCTTCGCCAAAATACCATCCCATGAACTCATTGCCATCACGGTTGTCCCAGAAATAAATGTAGATGTCGGGTTGCCCTTTGTCCCTGTTTTTCCTGCCCAAGCAGCAGAAAAGGTGCACATTGTGAACGGCGGATCACAAATAATTAATTCGCTCAACTATCAACACTGTAGGATATCAACGAACTTGACGCAAGCGCTCAGACCACTCTTTATGGTCCAAAACCTCGGACCCACTTGCATTTGGAGTGATTCCAACCCCTTGGGCTCCTCCGGAACACCGGCTTCCCATGATTCTTCCCAGTCTCATAGTATTCGCCCAACAGGATTTCAATTCCTGAAGCTCATGGGAAACCAAATCAGCCAAAGCACTCAAGGCTACGTAGCGCGCTTGAAAGGACCAGAGCGTTCAAAAACGGTGCTGGCCACGATGCAATGTTACGAATATGATTCGAAGCAAAAATCAAGAATGCATCTCAGACATTCGATCGATACACCCACATCAAATCTAATCAAATCTATAGATCTCAGAGCTATAGCAGCTACATAGTTCGAAAAAATCTGATCCAAATTGTCCATCACGACTCAGCTCCTGGAGGTTCATCCAAGGCAGTAGCAGACACAAAGAGAGCCTGAGGTAAGACGTACAAATTTACAAATTAAATCGTAGACCGTAGATATAACGGATCGTAAGGGTAAGTTAGGGCGCATATAATACGAGTAGAATGTATAAATATATATATATATACATATAAGTCGTTTTCCTTGCATTTAGGTGTGTATTTTTTTACATTCAGGTGTTACACACATGCTCACTCGCTCGCTTCGCAGCCATTTTCAACGGATGAGGGGGGGCACGTTGGAGGCTCTTTGAATTGTTTGCAATTTATCATTTTGCAGTTTGATTTTTGACATGGTTCATTTTTGGTTTCTTCTGTCTGACGTTTCAGGTTGCGTTTCCCTTCTTGGCGATGTCTTGGTGATCTTGGTGGATGCGAGGTGCGGTAGATTATTTTTCAGCTTGAACTTTGTACATGTTTCATCATTTTTTAGATTTTAATGTTTCTTCTGGTTTCTTTCAGGTTGCGTTTCCCTTCTTGGCGATCTCTTGGTGGTTGCGAGGTGCGCTTGGCACCGTTGCAGTGTGGAAGTTTGATGTTTCAAATGTTTCAAAAGTTTGATGTTTCAAGTGTTTCAAGTGTTTAAGCGGTATTCGTCTGCCAGTTTGCCCCAACTCAATTCCTCGCTCCGAGTGCAGCTGGTTTTCAATCAAGCTTCCCTTTGCACCCCGTGTCATTTGTGGCCATGAAGCGTCCGGCTGCTGTGATTGAAGAGGGTGCAGTGGGCCAAGGTTTGAAGAAGGAGTGACTTGACTTCAATAGGTTTGGAGATTATGAAATCGCTTTCAGACTTTGGCTGCATTTTCTCTTGCCCTCCAGGGATATCATGACCGAGAAGAATCCCATCCGCTTCGTGAAGGAGATCAGGAACATCAGGAACAAGCCTTTGCTGACGCGAATGAAGTGGTTTTGGTCCCGTCCCTTGCTTTTAAAATTTGGTTTCAGGTGACTTTTGATTTGTTTTGGTTCATGTCTCACTGCCAACTTTGCTCTTTGCTGATCTGTGCGCTTTTCTGTCTAATCGTGAGCGGTGGATGCTTTGCTTGCAACTAAGTTGAAAACCATGGAACTGTTGGAGGATATCCCAGTGACAAGACGATGGAGCAGCTTCAAGAGATGCTTCCTGGCAAAGACTTGGTACATGGGTCATGTCAAGATCTTGGATGCGTGAGACGATTTCCCACACTTGCCAACATGAGAATTGAACGTTAAGTTTTTTTGATGCAAGATGAGATCTCAGGTTCGACCATGCAGTCATCCAGATTGCCAGCGACTTTGAGATGGACAAGACGATTGTGAAATCTGATGTCAAGACGAATCTGGGATGCATTAGCAGCATTAGCAAGAAGTCTCTGTGCATGGTTTAGAACATGTTTTGGCGCATTGGAAAGATTCTGACATGTAAAATGACAGTTCTTTGGAAATAATTTGAAGAGTCCTTTGTCCGCTTCTCTTCACATCTCATCTCATTCCTTCTTACTGGAAGGTATGCCGAGATCTTCAAACCAACGCTTCGAATGAGAGTGATTACGACCAATTGGTGGAATGGTTTTCAGTCTGCGTGATGCTGCAGTCTAACATGGATATGTATGATGAAGAAGAGATGTAAGGTGAGAATAGCTTCCATTTAAAAGTTGCTTGGGCGTGTGATTTCTTTCAGGTCTTACAAAAATATGGCATTCAAACTGTTTCTTCCTCACTCTTCATCATAAGAAAGTTTCTCCCTCATCAATTGGAGGGCAAGTCTGGTGCCAGCAGCGGGCGGTAGTGCTAGCAGCGGCGGATTCCAGCTCCAATACAGTAGCACAAGTCATCATCAGAGATTTGGGTCGGGGTTTGCCATTTCTTACATCATGAATAAGACTTAAAGCCTATACTGAGACTGTAACAAATTAATGGCCATTATGATTCTTCCAACCCAAAAAAAATGGTGATTCATGCAGAGCAACGGATCGACGGCAATGGATCGACGAGGGCGTGAAAAACTTGGTGGTGCTTCCGCGTGAAATCAGATTTGTCAGACTTGTTGCATGCTGCATGTGCGTATTCATGTGAAGCTAGTTGTGAGAAGTAAGTCATGTCTGATCTATCCCTTGACTGCTGCCAGGTCTTTCATGCTGGACCCACAAAGGCGCGTTCTGCATTTCATGTTATGTGTCCACATGCTGGACCCTTTGTGCTTTCCACGGAAGACACCCCTACTTCATATACATTTCAATACCACTTGATCTGTATTCCGTTGTGATGGGCAGGCATTTTTCAGAGGATCCAGCAAAAGATCATCGAGTCTGGAGGTCTGGTGTTTCAAAGCAATTTGATGCTGGTTGAGCGTTGATGCTTTTTGGCGCACGAAGATTATAATGTGTCCAAAACATCATTTCTCTGTGCTTTATGCCCCCGTGTGTTTGATATCTGCGCAGGGTGGATGGAAGCTTTGCCTATTGCTGTTTCGAACCCAGCACAAGTTGCAATCTACTGAAGTGCGGTGAATTCGTAGCATGACGTATCTCTTAGTATATGCCAACTGGCTGTGTTGTTGAGACACTTTTTTTCTGACCGTCATTCCAATGCCACCGTATTCAAACTGGCACTCATCTCACGCGGTGACAAATTTGGCTCCAAATCTCATTGACTAGCAGTATCGCAAGGATAAAATAAAATATGCACACCTAAATGCAAGGAAAACGACTTCTAGCCAATCGTGGGAAACAAAATGAAATTATTTGACAACTGATTCATAAACTCAGTCCAAAAGTGGGTCTGGGTGACAATGACTGATTACAAAATATCAAGATTTGTCATCACAGAAGTGGCAGTCCATCATTTTGCATCCTGAGCATTGCTTTTCAACGCGAGAGTTTCTTTGTTCCGAATCCTGCATAGCGCTGAAAGCTGGCAAGGCCTGGAAGCCAGTAGAAAATATACTTTGCCTAACAAAAGAATGACCAACAATTCATCAACATCATCATCATTATCCAAAGCAAGAATAACTTTAAGATTTGTTCGCCCAGAGATGGCATCAGTGTGTTGCATTTGTCAACAACGACTTGCACTATCACTCAATGAATACTGGCAACTCGAGTTCATTCATGCACGTTGAAGCCAGCTTTAATTTCGAGACCACCATTTTTACACGAGACAGCCGCTCGCTGCCAGGCCGATCTTGTAGAGTCTGAGTAACTTGGGCCCAAGCCTCAAAGCAAAGTTTTTTTTCAGACACGGGGTTGTGGCTATGATGGGGCTGATAGGGAAGCGTGCAGGGTACTCTTATCGCCTGGCCTTTGGTGATGATATGCCATGTTTGCTCCCTGGGTTGAAGCTTGAAGAGGGATTCCTTTAATAGCGCACCGTTTCGGCGCCTGCCAACTGATGATGAAGAGTCAATGTTATAATCTGCGAAAAGAAAATCCCCTGATAGGATCGTTTTCCAAGAATCTTTAGATTTGATATTCCTCCGAACACTAACGTAGCCAAACAAAACGCACTTTGGAACATGTTAGCTTGTGGTGCTTGACTCTTCTTTGAACGTTAGGGTATTGTTCTATGATGTTCTATGTCAGGCAGATCAGCCCACCCCAACCAGGTTGACATGCCGAAAAGGATCCAGTTCCAACCGGTATTTGTCATTTCTTGGTTTGATGTTCTTTCCGCTGTAAATAGATATCAGCATTTGATTCCATGCCTGGAACCTATTCAAAGGTCTTGGCCCCTAGATGGCTTCTATGTTAGCCAGCCCTACAAAAGGCTTATAGCACCATACTAATCGCATGCCGGTTAGCTAACATGTTCCCAGCACCTTTCAGTTTTGAGTTGCGTTTGTTTCGACGTTGGTTTTTTCTGCGTTGAGAAACGCCCTTTTCAACCAGAGTAGACTTAGAAGTTTGTCAGTTTTTCTGAGAATCAGAAAAAAGCAAGAGGATGTTCATGTTCCATGTCCATTCATGTCAGCTAACTGGCAATTTAAGCCTCTGCTGCTACATATGTTTTCGATGGTGTACCTTTCGGACAGACCCCTGAAGACTCAAACTTAAACTTAAATGAATTGGAACCTTGAAAATTATGCTACTCAGGCGCTGAGTGAATCGTCCTATCGTTCAAAGGGTGGGGGTCAAAATATCTTCGGTTATTATTTATAAGCATGTAATAGAATCTTTTCCTGAAGTGGACAGTGGACTTGAGAAGAGAACTAGTATGTTGGAGCTGGCAACAAAAAATTCAATTGGTTTCTTGAAGCAACCCCCCGAACGACATGTAACAGAACCTTTTGCAGGCTAACTCGAAGTAAATTCTGCAAAACCATCACATGTTAAACCAAATATCGAGTGCCTGGTTTTTATGACAGGTGTTTAAGGCACTTGGTAATTATAGAATGGGATAAAATTTGCATACTCACATGTCAATGTGCAAATCAAAGTAATTTTTTTTTCCACCCTTTCCGGGCCTTTTCATGAGAGGCTCGCACATAGGCATTGGTATCCTAGCCAGCGACATTGGTTTGGTTTTTTTCTACGGAAAGTCTCACCCAGCAACATGTTACCATTGGGACCCAAAAAGGCTATTTGATGGGACATCAGCCGGTGACTTTGACTAAGCTGGCAAAGATCATGTGTTGGGCATCTCCTCCCAGGGCTGCAATTTTCAGAGGCCCCGAAAACTAACTATCAAACAACTATCAGGCCAATGATTTTTTTGAAACACCGGAACATTTGATGGATACTCATATCGCCAGCACGTGTGAAGAGATTATAACAAGCCTTTGCACCAGGACTTGCACCTAACCTCATGTGACGATTGCGCGGTTCTGTTCTGATTCATGGTTAAGGCCATGACTGAAGAATCAACATGTGACAGCGACATGCGTGCGCACCAAACCATTTGCGTCGAACGAAGCCAGCTATAGTAGTGCTCAACCATCAAATTTTCAATAACGGTTATCGCAAGTTATCGCGAATTGATGATCAAACTTTCCAAGATACATTGTGCTACCGCACTTCCATTGAGAAACCAAGTTTTTGCTTAAGACCACTGCCTCTTAAGAGTAGGTCCAGTGAATGGCCATCACACACTCTTTTTTGAAGGAAGTTAAACTCATGAGAGAAAAATACAATCATTCTTTCACGCATCTTTGGATTTAGGCTTTTTTGACATTTACACCTTCAAATCTTGCAGTTCCCATTTGTGACCTCGCATGCACCTCCGTTTTGCTGAGAAAGGTCTGGGCTGTCAGCGGACTGCACCTGAAGCAGCCAAGGACGATCAACAGTCTCATGTCACGATCATGGCATGAAATTTGTTTGTGTGCCACGCCTGCGCAGGATTGTTTAGCTGTTTCGGAGTTCAGACCTCAGAGACAGGAACTGTGATCTCTGTGGCACTGGAGTGAGTCATTTCTCATGAGCTACTTTCAAGACTGCACTGAATTTTATTTGGCTTGAGGTTGGAAACCGTGCGACGCTGAGATCGAACCGCAAAGGCCCATCTTTTTCTGAATTGTGGTATGGTCCTGAAAAGTTTGAAACTTTGACTCTACCTACTACTTATTATCATTTTCCTGAAGGAGTTCCACCTTTGACCTTGGCTCTATAGATATGTGCAATGGCTTTTCTTCCAACAGGTCCAGTCTATGTCGTCGGCAAGGAGGCAGTTTCTGGCTTAGAATCTTTCAATGAACCATCCTAAAATGCGGTGGATATGAATCTGAAAATTTATGTCGTGTATGTGCGTGTGATTTTCTCAAGCTGCTGTGGCATGTAATCACAAAAAACTGCGTGGTTTGTCTGCTGTTTGGGCAGTGCGAAAGGTATTTTGCATCCTTAGCTGCCGAATTGGTTCCTGCACACCCTGCTGCAAAACGCAGTAGATCTCCACGGTCTCCAGAATTCGGTGATCGACGAGTAGATTCAGATGTTGAAGATGAAAAAGTAGGCTCGGATTTTGAAGACGGAAAAGAAAACAAACGAGATGTGCACTTCACAATGGAGGATTTACTCGATTTTCACCACCAAGATCAAACCAGGCGTCTCCAGGATCCTGATTGCAGGAAACAAAGGCAGCTCCTGAATTTCAGGAGAAGACCGAACTACAACAACAGCAAACGAAGATTGGGCATCAAGCAGAGTTCTAGGGTGTCGCAACTAGAACACAAAATGTTTTGTTTTGTCGGTTTGCCAGCAAGTTGCCTGGATGTACATCGCTTAAGTCGCTTAAGTCGTAGGTTAGTGGGTGTAGGGACACATTTGGTTTGAAACATACCAGGTTGAGAATCTAAACCGGATGCCAATGGAGGCTCAAGGTTTACCTTCTCCACCTTGTTTCACTTATGCTCATGTCATCTGCCAAGTTTACCTGCGCATTTGTTTTCACTAAACCCCTGAACTAACTTTGAATTTGGCAATTTGTGTTCGACTTTAGTTCGATTTGCATGTTTCAGGGTCTTGACGCAATCCGCATTGCGCACGACGGTCTGGGCTGGTTAGAGTGAACTGATCGCCTTCAATACGACTTTTTTAAAGCCTAAGGCATGCCTCAAATGGCCCCGACGTTGACCGTGTCCATCGGCTCATTGCTTCGACCAGCTGCCGCTGCCATCGTGGGCTCTGCTTTGCTAAGTTCAAAGATCTGGTGGAGCAATTGGTGCGGTTCTTGCGCCTGTTTTGGGGTCTTGCTAGGACAACCCAAGATGCTTTTGTACCTTGATATATTTTCTGGAGAAATTGTGATTTGATGACGAACTACAGTCCTTTCTTACATTATTGTACTTCCATTGCGGCGATTTTTGAATTTAGATCGACTTGTGATGATTTGATTCAAGTCGGTGCTGCAGAAATCCATTCCCATTTCAGGTCGCTTCGGTTGTCAGAGGCAAAACTGCCAACAGGAAGAGGTGGTATTTGCTGCAGAAGCGTGTCTCCCCTACATGCCTTGTAGGCCTGCTAGGGATTGGCAACGATCGGATGGCTCGCATCTGCCAATGTCGGCCCGACAGACGCTTCTCTTCATTTTCTGCTCCTTTGCTACAATAGTGTTAAAGGGCTATAAGCTATAGGCTATAGTTTAGCTTACTATGTTTGCTTCTTTTGGGGATGTTTTTCGCTAACAAAAATCGCCATGGTGAAAACATCAGGAGCCAAAAATTTAAGTGCAACTCATCCATGCGGCTGCTTTCTCACTTTGCAGTTCTTAGGACAAGAAAAGACTCGGTCGCAAGACTCGGTCCATCAACTTGTTTCTTCTACAGCTGTATCTGAAGGCAGCAGGGTTACTACCAACGAAGCTACTCCTCCTTTCATTCTTTTTTGTGGCGAAACCTTTGATATTTTTTTAAGAGAAAGTCTGGTGCGGTGGTGTTAATGTGTTGTCTCAGTTGGCTCCTCTTCCATTAGACGCCATGCTTAAATGAGCACCACCAGGTTTCAGAGAGCTGGCCGCACAAGAGAACAGCGCCCTGAAAAGTTTGTGGTATCCTTCGGTGAGCATCCTGCTGTGGACTCCGATGCTGACAGCGACAGCAGCAATGATTGTGGCGTTGATGTTCTTGAGGTCCAAGCAGAATCTATTGAGATGGATGAAGAAATACGCCTTCATGTTGAAGGCATGGGTTCTCACTTCACCAAGTTGATTGAAACAAACTGGGCATCAAAAACTAAAGACTTGCCCAGCAGGTGGATGCCACCAGGCAACATCAGGATGTTGCACTTGCAGTACCAACATCAGCAAGGTGTTGCGAACGATGAGAAGGGCCATGTGTCATACGCGTTGTTTTGGAAAACGTTCAGACAGAACTGGCATCAACAACTGCGATTCCTTCCGGGGAGTACACATGGATCGTGTGACACGTGCTCGCACTACAAGGAGCAATTCGCGAAGTGTCACGACCCACAGGCCAGGTTCGAATTGATCCGATCATACAAAAAGCACTTGGACGAGGTCTTTGCTGATAGATCTCTGGAAGAGTTCTTACAGTCGCAGCGGCCACTGTCGCAAGAAAGGGCAGCGCTTTGCTTGACATGGGAGTCTTGGTGGATAATTGGCAAGCAAGTTTAGTTACTGAAAACTTTGGTTACTGAAAACTTTGTACTTAACTTGTCCAGCTATGCCAGACTTGCAATAAATCGGTGAGGATGGTATGGACCAAGCCAAGTGGAGAATCCCAAGATTTCACGGACCCCATGGGCAGAGACCCCTCAAATCGACTCAGATGTTGGCTCGCCCACAACTCAAAATTCAGGGGTGCTGGGTCCACGGCGTGGTCCTAGATTTGTGGGCCCCTTATGCTTTATTATAGAGAGCAAGCTTTGCTACTTCAGTCGCAGTGGTGCTTCAACTTTTTGATATATGTAAGATTCAGCCAGAAACTGATCCCAAAAATTAGAAGCCTTTTTTATATAATGCCCATAACTTGGACTCAAAGTCACTTTGAAGATCTTGGCTGCCGGGCGGAATGAGGTACTTGATCCACGAGTCGCTGCAGACAGCTCGATGGTCATAGAAACTGGCGGTCGCTCCATAGACTATGCAAAGCAATTGTGCATTGATCGCGGTGTGCCCTTTCCAGACGAAGTTCTAGTTTGGGTATCTTGGACTCAGATTAAAGCCATCAAGCCATCTTTCTAAGTTAGAATCTAGGCTTGAATCAAAGCCCCAACAATGGAAAACAACATTTACTCCCAAAGCCATTTGGTTTCTTTTCTGAAGAGGATAAAACAAATCTGCACTGTATTCCAACTGTGTCCAATTCAGAATGTTGGTGCAGAAGCACTGAGGCTGACAATTGCGTAAGAGAAAACAAGAATGGTAATCTCATTCGCTACTTGAGCTATTTGGTATGCACGCATCGCTTCCGTGCAGCATCGATGTTGTTTAGTAGAGTGGGTCATACCCATGGCCAGCTTGGTGGCTCGGCCAAGAACACTTGCTGCTACTTTCCTTGCCTCAGCAATATGCATTCTGATTATGATGTCTGTGGAATTAAAGATTAATCAGTCTAACGAATTAGCAAACGGGATGGACAAAGACATTTCCACTTAACTTGCCAACTGTCAGTCAGTTTGATTTTGTTCTACATTTTGCAATACTCCTGAGATGCTATCTATGGACTTATCAGCACGGCCATGCGGCACATCGATATCTTAGCAGATCCTGAAGACGTTGCCAGGTCGAAAGCCCAGCTTCGAAAATATAATCAATTCAAATCACTATGTGAAAAATTGACCTTTCCATTGATCATAAAGCCGGGCCATTGCCTGTCATGTTTGATTCAGGATTGCAACATGTCCTCGCAATGCTCAGGAAAATTCTTTTGGTTCTGCAAAGAATTGGCATCCAGAATTGGGTTGGGGATGCAAAAATCCGAGTCCAATACATCAAAGCTGTCCGAGACTGGAAGGGCTGGTTTCTGGGTGAATCCATTGGTTGGCATGCATGTTCCCCAAAGCCAACAGCAACTAAACGTTCCACATTTCATCCAACCAATTTTTGAGAGACTTCGTGTTTGACTTCCTGTGCCACACCGTCCTGCTCAGGCTTGCAAAGGCGCCTGTTTCCTATGCAGGTGGATTGAAGTCTGATGAAACTGGAATGCATGCCTTCATATTTTTGCGACGTTCAGGCAAGCTGTGTCTTGTTCATTTTCACAATGACTTTACCAGCAGGGCTGAATGAAAGGATGCAAATGTTGCTGCTTTTGTTGCCCATCTGCCCAGACATTCCTCCGGGCTACTCAATCACAGCCCATGGCCGGGGAGCCGCCTTGGAGAGCCATCGTGATGATGTCATCTTGCTCCTCAAGCGCAATGCTGCCGATGATGAATTGTGCCAGGACATGCTTTTGCTAGATTTGCTGTGAGCTGTACTCAACTTTCAGATTAGTCAGCAAGCAGTCTGTAGGATCCCACACTCGTGTTTCCACATCGGTATCTTGCTATGATGGGTGCTCACCCAACCTGTGCAAGAGATTTGAAGGTTGTCAAACCAGAGAAGAAAAAAAACTATTTGGCAGTGGCTGATGCTTTGTTGCGAAAACAAGCAACAGAAGCAAATCGTAGAAGTATCGAATTTCTGATTGAACTTTGCACATCCACCGACCCTGGGAACATCCCAGCCTTGGCATGGCTCCAAGAAGAGCCTTTAAGGCCTGCAATTATGATCGGTTTGCCCTCAACTTTGGGGCGAGTGGCTCCCCTTATGAAGTTCCGGTCCACGGTAAGGAGGTAGAACAGTCTACTAAGTAGAATCTTTTTGAGATTAAAAGGCTCGATGCTGAACTGAGGTTCCATCAAATCAGTTCAATGAATCAATCAACCAAACAGGTTCTTTCTCCAAAGCTGGCTCCATCCCTAGTCATTTCCGTTTGCGAGGCGGTGAAAATGAGGTTTACTACACTCGATTGCAATCCTTGGAAGATTCAACATGACAATGATGATAAAAGAAAGACAGGAGGTTGTGAGCAATTCCTGTTAACTGGTAGTAATCTCAACAACCAAGTCATTGCAAGTTTTGAGTTTTGAGGTTTCAAGAATTTCTGCAGTTGCTCTTACTGCAATTCTGGCACAGTATGTGTTTCTGCAGGCATTTGCTAGGACTTGTTGGTGTTTTGCCAGGGTAGGAGAACGTTGGTCCAGGTTTCAATCGGATCCCATTCAGGCGGGGTTGGGCCTGCTCAAATGAAACCATGATTTATTAAAAGCGCACGTCCCATTTTTGGAGGCATGCCTTCATCACCAAAGTCCTCCGACGTTTGGGGCCCATTTGCATCGCAGTGTGAAAGCAAAACAATCGAATATCTTGTAAGGATCCAGCAGCTCCAGAGCTTCCTTCTGATGTGTATGATCCTCGCACGGACAAAGATCATAAGGATAGGACCGCCTTCACAATTTGATCACAAACTCCTGAATTTTTTCTTCCCTGCAAAAACTATTGGCCTCAATTTGATCCAACTCATTGGTCATACAATGAAGAATCACAGGCTGGACTAGCAATCCCAGTGAATAATTCCAATTTTCGAAAGCATTGTTTCAACAAATGACTGCCAGGTGACATTGGAAAGGTTAGCAGTGACTGGAGAGGCTGGCCTGATGGAATGTCTTGAAGTCGGCACTTTGCCTTGGTTGTAGTTTGGGCAGGTTCCGAAGAGATTTTTGCCATCACCCATTATCGATGATGCTGATGACCAGGCTGTTTCATTCCAAGTCAATGAGGCTGGGCAACTCAACAAACTGCAGTTTGACAATCTTACCATACCTTACTTCAATTCATTTCAATGTCACGGTGCCGTGTAGATGCCATAAAATTCAAATTTTGCAAAGACATGTGTTCAATGAATGGAGTCCTCGATTCAAGGACGTTCAACTTGGCAAAACCTTTCAGGCTGATGGTGCTTCCGCATCCGCCTCAAAGCAGGCTGGCTATGACCACAGCTTGACTTGTGTTTAAGATAGCCCCTACCTTGACTTGGATTAATCCTTGGTGGCATTGAATCTCAGTCTTGGCAACTGTTAAACCTGAACAGCCTTGAACTTTAAAAGATGAACTCCTTTCAAAAACATTGAACCGTAAAATCCCTGAGGCGGTAATCATTGTTTCAGGATAATGGGTGTTTCCAAAAATAATGGTATCCCCAAATCATCTATTATTAAGAGGGTTTTCCATTAGGGGTATCCCTATTTTTGGAAACACCCAATGCCATATAGTTCGGAAAAAAGTTTGCATCAATTCATTCATGTCTCCACCATTCGAACGAAAGGCTGAAGAAGCAGTCAACCAAGAAGATGATCAGAAAGTCAATCCCTACCAGATCGGTCTTCGAGCTGTCTACCAAGCTCATATCAAGGAAGCATCTAAGAAACTCCGAGAAGAGAACCCTTCCTGGACTGGAAAGATGGTGTTGGAACAAGCAAGGATTTTGTCCTAGCCCCAGCTTTTCTTGGTTTGAGACAAGTTTATCGAAACAAACCAGCATTCCTGGTCATGCATTCCTCAACTTACTTCAACTTGAAGAATATACCCATGTATGTATGTTCTTCGAAGATTTTATCATGTTTGCTTCATGTCAGGTGGCGCTCCCATCCAGAGCGAACTTCTTCGATCAAATCTATGTCCACTTCTGAGCTATCCCGCAGGCGCCTCAAGGTGCACACCTCAGATCCAAAGCAGCCGAAAGCCAATGAAAAGGAGCAAGATTCGAAGGTCAGTGATGATGATCATCAAACAGAGATGGCTGAAATTGCACAGGGTGAGGCCGGTGCCTCTGACAATGATGAGGACAAGGAAATGGAAAGTGATCAAACAGAGATGGCTGAAATTCCCCAGGGTGAGGACAATGCCTCTGACAATGATGAGGACAAGGAAATGGAAAGTGATCATCAAACACAGATGGCTGAAATTCGCCCGGGTGAGGCCCATGACTCTGAGGATGATGAGGACGAGGAAATGGAAGATGATCGCCAAAAAGAGATGGCTGGAATTCCCCAGGGTGCGGCTGAAATTGAAAGCCTGCTTAGCCCGACTTTCCCCATGGATGATGCTGAAAATGATGCTGAAGATGATAGTGATTCCGAGTGATCAAAACACCCTGTGCAAGCAGTCTTTCTCCCAGCATTCATGTCGAATGTGGAGTCATAGCTTCTTGGGTCGCTCACATGATTTTGATGGCATTTTATTTTCCCTGTGAGGGATTGCTGCATTGGTGTTAGCTTCGAAAAAAAACAGCTATGACCAGCACAAACAATCATTGCTTGAGAATTGAATTCAGATTTTGATAGCGTCACACAGCATTGATTCAACAACCTTCAATTCCCATTCTTACGTTGAGGCTTGCACCAATGCTTCTTTCAATAGCTTCGGGGTTGCAATGAGAGCATTGCACCATCATAGGGCCAACAGTAGGACTGCCAGACTCCTTAGATCTGCTGCGTCAAACTTGGCATGTCAGGATGGAGGCCTAGTATGATCCTAGTATGAAAACCTAGCAGAACGAAGCGTCAATGCGAGCAATGACAAAAAGTTGATCTCCGTTTGTTTGGTACTGATCCTCAGTTCAAAATCAAACGTCAAACAAGCAGCTGTGAGATGAGTATTTGATGAGATTCAATAAATACCACTCACATCCACCCACTGCATTTAAATTCTTTAATACTACTGCCATCCCTGACAGATGAACTCGGGCGCATTTGCACCTGCAAATGGAAGTCGGACATGGAAGAAATCATCCTGGAGATTGCGAAGACTGACACGCGAGCTACGCATGATTCGGAAATTTGTACTTGGAGAGATTTGCTCAAGGATATGGAGGAATCCGGTACCACTGATATCACAATCAACAGTCATGAATTGGTTCGGCCATCGGCGGTGCAGTCCAGCGATGGTGCCTAATCCCGTTTAGTCTTTGATTGACCACTGATTGGCTCATCTTTTTTGGAAAAGCATGAGAAGCCTGCAACATTTGAGCCACTACACTAATAGCTTTGCTAGATGGCTGAAATTCGAACATTTTAGAACATCTCAGGTGACTCCGTGTACTTGATCCAGCCGAAACCTACGGAAATTTTTTTCTCTTGGACAACTCCGAGTACAAATGGTTTGAAATGGACGGCCATGGCTTCAGCCTTCCCGGCGGCAGCAACTTGGCAAAGCTGTTTGGAAGTCATACTTCTACGGTGTGTCATTCAGAGGTCTGTTGCCTTGGGACTCTATACCAAACGGTATGTCATTCTACTCGTCTATCCTAAAGGTCCTAAACTGACAGTCCGTGCCAAGTTAGATCTACCTCCCCAAAACTGCAAGGTGCTGCAAGTCAGTCCTGATAAACCGTTGGAAGCCAGTTTTGTGTCAAGGCCCTTGATGCATCGCGACCTTTGAACAGGGTTTGGCGGGTTTTCTATTCCAAGGAGCAAAAGGTCACTTGGCAACACGGGGGTTGAAAACGTGAGCCAACCAAAGATCAAAGATGTCATGATTTCCATGGCTAGTGATAGTGAATCCTGTGAGATGTCATGATTTCCATGGCTAGTGATAGTGAATCCTGTGAGAAATGGCTGACCTAAGGAGATCTCACCTCGCAACTTGACATCACTGCTGCTTTATCTGTTTGTCATTCTACATCAAATTGGTTCAATTTCTGTGCTTTCACTGCCTTCTACTGGGTCCGCTGATGTTTGCTATCCCATGTGCTTAGGTAAAGCGCTTTTCTTTTTGCGCAAGGAACTTTCCATGGCTGCTGGTGAGGTAATGCGCTTGGTGTAATCAAGTTTCGGGTTAGACCCACGGAACGATGGGCTGACAATTGCCATGGCCAGGATCTACATAATTCTGATGTGGAATGCACCATTCTCAGTAGAAGTTGGAATGACTGCCAGGATTTTTTGTGGCAACAGGTTTCTTGGTGGAGCTTTGATGAGGCACTTAGCAACAAAAGAAAAATACATAGCAAGAAGGGTGGTAATGGGCTCACCCTGTAGTTAGAAATGCCCAGGAAACATGGAAACCATAAATCATCCTACTACAGTTTGAAATCAAACACACTTTCAAGGGGATATATATTTGCTAGATGTAGTGCCTGTACTTACATCACGACAATCATGTTTTAATAATTAAATCAATGATAACAACCCTCACCTGACAACCCTCACCCGACATGTCACGGTGGGGATCACTTGAAGTACCCATCCATGTTCCACCATGCTATGAGGGGGGATACCTTAAGCCTACTCCATTGAAACCATATATGACTTATGGTGAGACTTATGATGATCATTCAAAGTAATTCTGATCTAATCTGATCTAGCCTCCAAACGTTGCAAACACAGCAAAATGTTAACGAGTTTGCAGGTTTCAAACTTACCACAAGTCCGGCAGTCATGATTTCAGCCAGCTCCAGTGTGTTGGGAAGAGTAACCCGACATACCCGTGCGTTCGCCTGGACCAGCAAGTTTTGGAGATTCAGCGACACCATCCTTAGGAGTGGATTGTGCAAAAACATGAAAGCAACACCTTCCTCATAAAAGTGTCTTTGCAAAATGCTTCATAGAATGAGGTTGATTCGTTAACACCATCCTTGGGAGGGGGTGGTGCAAAAATCTAGCGACTGTTCTGCGTTAACACCTCACATCCTTTGATCATCTTGAGGAGTGTTTGGTCGAATCTTTGAACATTTCTTGGTAATAATAGAAAATCTTTGATTCAGCAGCACGATCCTTGTTAGGAGTGGGTGTTCTTTCGTGATAAATTCGTTGAGTCAGCATCGCCATCCTGAGGAGTTGGTGCAAAATACCATCAGAATCAATAGCCTTCTTTACTAAGTAGATAAGATCTGACATTCTTTGATTTAGCGCGACGCAATCTTCAGGAGTGGGTGGTGCAAAGATCTAACATTAATTGATTCAGCGACACTTTCCTTAGGCCTTAGGAGTGGATGGTGTGAAATTTTGACAGTCTTTGGATTGCCACGTCGGCAACAATGGTGTGAGTGAGATGGATGGCGAAAAGTGACGGAGCATCATGTAAGAATAATGCAATTCAAGTCGCCAAGCTGCATAGTCAGGTCGATGACTTCATTGATTTTCCTGTTTTGGTCTTTGGCGGTGTGTTGCCCTCCAGGACCAAACTCTTGCCCGTGATCTACAATCTACAGGAGACCAATAATGATTGAGTGTGTCTTGGCTGTAAGAGGTGAGAAACATGCAAGAAACAAGACAGTATTCCTCTCATAGATAAGTGTGCCAAAGTCATCCTGATGTCCCTTCCCATCTCTTGGAGCCTGTAGGTCCTGCGTGGTGATGGTGTCCAGTTTTTCAAGATTCGAACCTGGAAGCTTGACATCGCAAAAGTAGCTGCCAGGATTTGCTATGTCCCATCAGATTTTCTTTTTCTTCATCATCACCATAATGAGACTGATACTTGAAGTTGGTAAGAATGAGAAGTCTGAACATGAAAAGTTCCGATCTATGACTGCAGTTTCTTGCATTTGCTGGGTTCCCATGCTGCTCAGCATGGACATGAGGACAGAGCAACGGATTCGGTGATCAAGCAGTGCTGAATTGCAGCATGAAAAATCGGCGTGTTTGCCAGTGTCAAAAAAAGTTACCTCTCGTTGCGAGGCATCTTGAGACCAATTCGCATTTGCACTTACAGCAAAATGTTTGATGTTATCGCTTGGCGGTTCCACCTACAATTTATGATGATGTGTTTGGTGTGTCAACCACAAACTGGTCACCCAAGGCCGAATTCAGCACCGCTGCACGTCGAAAAGGAGAACCAGCTTAAAGTGTCGCATGGTTGGATGAAGCATTGCGAGAATCCAAAGACTATATACATGCCTCTTCAATGAAAAACAGCAGCAGCATCAACTCCATTGTAGAGATTTGAGGTCGTTACTTGCATGTTACTTGCATGACTCTTTCAGTACCTGATGAGAAAGCAAAGCCTTACCACAAACAAAATGATTCTTTAAACTTTAAACGAGTTTAAGTACTAATTATTAAAGATCTATTTTTCACTGCCGCACTTGCAGCTTTCCAACCACGAAACTGCGAGGACTCAGTTGCTGAATCTTCGGCGGGCTCTCCCTCACTGATAGCTCCTTGGATTCTGAGAGTGGTTTGAAGTAAATCACGATTTGGTGGTTTGCAAAGTGAAGAAATCCAAAGACCAAAATTTGTCCGAAATCTGTGACTTTTGGATCACCTAATGATTGTCGATTTTAGACAAGAAAACATGGCTGCGTTTTTCAGGGGATAGTGCAATGCCCGGTGATACTGCGGAATGCCGGGTTGCCGGGGGATACTGCGGAATGCCGGGTTGCCGGGGGATACTGCGGAATGCCGGGTTGCCGGGTTACAGAAATCTTTCCGTAAACTAATTTAGTTAGGCACCATCGACTGGGAACCTACTCTGAATCAATTGGTTTCGAATATTTTGCTGATGCTTGCTTTTCCAAAGCTACTAGTTTTCCATCAACACCGAAGCCAAGGTTCAACTTTTGGAGGCGCCATCTGGTGTCAACTTTTGGAGGCGCCATGTGGTGTGAAAGCTGGCAACATGTTTTCTTTGAATTTAATGTATTTGTTCCAATGCAGCTTGATGACAGCAATGACGTTTTAATCAATTCATGTCATGTGACTTTAATAGATGGGCTCAAAATTTGCAGAGCAAGACATGCTTCAAAAAATCAATCTTCGAGTTGTTGTTCGATCCTCCATGAAAGGTTCAACATGAAAGACTTTTGATGAGGTTTAACTTCATGATAAGATGCCTTGATGCAAAAGTAAGTGGTTCTATTGAACACCTTAATCAATTGTTCCTATTGAACCTACAATATCCTTCCAACAATCGTTCGCATGGCTCGCGTTGCTTCTCATGCACTGGTCGAGAAAAAGGTCAGGAATGTGCCGCGGCGCAAGTACTTAAGCAAAGAGATCCCTGATGATATGGACACAAAAGAGCGGCGAGCATTGTTGCAACGGATCTATGATGCAGCAAGAGCCTTGTCTTGCCGAGTCAGGTTTAACAACAAAAACTACATTTAATTGAAAACAGAAAGTCAGCACCCCTAAGACTCCTTCATCAGGGAACTGCACATCAAGCCTGTTGTTGCTGTTGCTGTTGTTGTTGGCCTTTACTTCTACTTTCTTGGGGTGGGCAAATTTTGCAAGATCAGGACGTGAACGGGACCGACAAGCTGGCAAATCGTCGACCAGGAGGAGAAAACATAATAGGAAAAGATCTCTGAGTGGTTCCGAGGGTGGGGGTGACATTGATCCTGTTGAGGATCAATGTCCTGGCTGTTGCAAGCTTCATGACGAACTTGCTCAACAGAAAAAAAATAACGACCAGTTGTTTAATGAGAACAGGGCATTAAAACAACAAATGCAGGAATTGCTGGAAGAAAGAGCAAATTTGGAAAGCGCTCATCTAGAAGCTGTGACTGATTACATAGTGGATTTAATGAAGCGGGGGGGGTAATAAAATAATCTGTCGCTGCTGCTTGGGCAGGTGCATTTTGCATCATTTTGCCATCAATCAAGTTGATGATGTTACTGAACTTGCAATTTCCATCATTTATTGCATGTTGTCTCATTTTGGGCGCCTGTAGCCAGGCAATGAACGCCACTGAGAGGGGAGAGGGACTGCAGAGTGTGTGATCATTTCGCTCAGTGGGGGCGATAGATCTTTGGAGATTCCGTTCATAAGAAGAAATTAGACAGATATTAAAATGCGGTTGCTGTCACATAGCATGTACCTCAGCCGCTATTCGCTCATGACGCTGAAAAAGGACCGAACGTGGTTGCATCAAACCTGAACATAAATAGATCAAACCTGAATATCACTAAAATGACTTATATAATAGTGCCAATTTGCATAACAAGGATATCCAATCAAATGTAGCACGCCCAAAAAACTAAATATATGCTACATCTAAAATTATGTGCGAGTGATTCACATCTTCCCTTTGGGATTGCAAAAGGAGGTGTGCGCCATGTCCTCTCAGCAGGTTTTGTTGAAAAGAACTTCATTTTCGCCCAGGTGCTACAGTCGTCGATTTTGCCTCAGCCTCCGCCATGGCTGCAAGTTGCACGTGACCATGGCCCTGGTGCTGAGCTCTTTCTTGCCACTTCAAGTGATTGAATGAGTCAGGGGAAAGGGTATACCGTATAAGTTTATTGTTTTGATATTCTTATGCTTGCTATCTTTAGAATGAATCAAGATCATAAGTTGGTAAGATTGTATTAAGTCTATCAGATGCTGTCGCGTGCTTTTCTGTACCTACTGCGTAACAGCGTGCAGCTTGAAGCCATCAAGCAAAATAAGAACAGACCATCAAACAAACCTCTCGAAAGGAGGAGGGTCACCAAACCTCCACTCAAAAACATGCTGAATCTCCAGGTGTAGTCCAGCTACAGAAAACTGGGTGGAGATTATCAGCCTGCTAGTCTCTTCAACTCGGATCCAAAAGCAGCTGGACCGTACTTGGGGGCTGTTGACTTACAGACCTGCAAATCGACATCTGGCGAACGCTGAAATATTAATCTACTAATATACATGCAGTGGAAGCAAAATTCTTTGAGTCAGAGTCAAGCAGCTAGAAAAAAACAAGTGAAGTGTGGTGGATGGACCTAACTTAGCTGCTTAGCTAGTACCAACAGTTCTGCTTATCAGGGCGTGGAAAGGATAGGCCCAAAGTTAGTTGTGGACATCGCAGAGGCCCCAACAAACTGGACGTCTTGGAAGCTTGAGGCCTACAGTAGCATTGCTTATAACTTATTATGTACTCACTACTTTGCTTGAAATTGCTACGTGTTGCCACCAGCAAGACCATATCTAAATCTAGTCGAAATAAAACATCGAAAGGAAGCCAAAGGAACAAGTTTCGAAAACAACGAGGAGAAAAAAAACTGCAACCCAGTCAGTTAGCCCGGTTTTTTTGCTGCAGCTTCGATATTTGTGCACCGACTATCTTGAAGGTGACACTAAAACCACTATTGGCAGATGGTGGATGGCGAGGCGGATCCGGACGTCCCTCAGCATCTGCCCAGTCAATCAGATTTGTCCAGGACGCCCTTCACGTTTTCAATGACCGGGAATTCCAAGCCCCACTCCAACCAGGTTTCCACTCGACCGCCTGGACCCAACGAAGGGGACATATATGTGCCAGGGTCGAACCTCGGTCATCCCACCTTTCATAGGGAATCCTTACAATCGGTACAGCATATAAAGCCCTACTAGGTCGAATACCATCCCCATAAAGAAACAATGGGAGTTTAGACCCTAGCAGCTAACACATCTAGCGACCTTTGCCACTTATCTGTGGGCTCTAGTATGCCCTTGACGAGATGCTTCTGACAGTGCGATCGAGAATTCATGTCATGCTGCAATTCTGCTTATGAGAAATGCCGTTGCTAACGCACCCGCCGCGGTTTTACCCGTCTGCCCAAGTCTCCATGTCAAACTTGTCAACCTTCATTTCTTTTGCAATTGCTCTGGTTTGAAAACACACCCCCACCATGACAAGGTGACACACCCTGCCTTGAGGGGAGGATCCCACTGCCAAAACCCATCCAGGTTTCAGGAGAATCTCCGGAATTCCTGGGCTCCACAGCGGGTCCAGCTCCATCCAGACCTGAAGCAGTGAACACAATTGCACCATATTACACCCATCAAGCAACCAATAGCTGACAATCTTTGTTAAAGATTTTTAAGGGTGATTTCTAGCCTCTTCTTGCAAGCATAACTCCTCGTCTCAAAGAGCTATTCCAAAATCCCTTGGCAATGAATCGTATTGAGATGTACGGTAATGACCCCATTTTTCTGTCGGCCAATTTATCCAAGGGACGCAGTCATCAGTCTCCACCTGGCCATGCAAGACAGACTGCGAGCTATTGACCCATCTCGCCATCCAAGTGACAAATAATCTTCAGTTTATTCGAAGGAAGGTTAGAAGTCTAACTTCCGACAATATGGACAGTTGAAAAGCAGACTAGAGAAGTCAAGTCAGAAGAAAGAAGATCAACACGCGAGTAGAGTTACACACCCGCGAAATGTTAGGAAAGTCGCAAATCGCTGTGTTTTTTCAATGATTCGTGGTTCCGAATGTTCGAAGAGTAGGCTCGCTAAAGCGGCGGGCGCGGAGGTAACTGTTCCGCACACGCCGCTGTGGCGCGAAGCGCGCTTTCAAGCCAAAATGCACAAAACACCTCAGCTCCGGACCAATTTTTGAAGTTCCGATGTCGAAAAATGGCACGCCGCTCTGGCGCGAAGCACATTTTCAAGTCAAAATGCACAAAACACCACATGCACGGACCAATTTTTGAAGTTCCGATGTCGAAAAAATTTGTCAATTGGAAAGTTAGTCAAGCAATCAGTCAGTTTGTCAATTAGACAGTTAGTCAATGAGTCAGTTGGTCATTTAGTCAATTAGTCAGTTAGTCCATCAGTCAGTTGGTCAGTTTGTCAGTTAGCTAGTTAGTCAGCTAATCAGCTAGTCAGCTAGTCAGTCAGTCAGGAAGTCAACTAGTCAGTTAGTCAATCAGTCAGTTAGTCAGTTAGTCAGTTAGCTAGTTACTCAGTTAGTTAGTTCGTCAATTATTTCGTTAAAAAATTTCTCAGGTCGTCAGCTAGTCAATTAGTCAGTTAGTCAATCGGTCAGTTAGTCAGTTAGTCAATTAGCTAGATAGTCAGTTAGTCAAGTAGTCACTTAGTCAGTCAATCAGTCAGTCAACCTAGTCTGTTCGCCAAAATCAATCAACTAGTCAAGTAGTCAGTTAATAGATTAGTCAGTTAGAAAGCTAATCGACCAATCAGTTAGTAGATTAGTCGGTTAGAAAGCTTATCGACCAATCAGCTAGTCAGTTAGTCATTTAGCTAGTTAGTCAGTTAGCCAGTTAGTCAGTTCGCTAGTTGGTCAGTTAGTCACCAATCAGTTTGTCAATCAGTCAGTCAGTAAGTCAATTAGTCCGCTCGCCACTTAATCAAGTGAGTCAATTAGTCAATTGAGTCAGTTAGTCAGTCAGACAGTTTGTGAGTTGGACGGTTGGACAATTAGTCAGTGTTTTTGCTTTGTCATCCGTGATTCAAAACAACCAATCTCTCCTATACGTTTCCTATTCCTGAAACTTCCGCCACCGCCTTGTGCGGTACTACTGGTAGGAATTACATACCAAGGACTGTTATGCGTAAGTATTTATTTGAAAAAAACATATAAGTTCTTTCCTCAGCGACCCACTTGCATACCAATACCGACATAATCGATTTACTCTCCCACATATGTGAATACAGGGCATGTTCCTTGAAGTGTTTCAATTTCACGCCGCACGTACCAGATCTTGACTCCCAGTGCCATTCCGCTGCCCTAGACTCTGGACTTCTCTGTTTGGTTAGGTTCTCAACTCCAAAGACGCCATGAGCCATCGTAACAAAAAGTTATGAAGAGTTTGTGTTTGGAAACTGACCCCTTGAGGTGATTGGTGCCACTGAGCCACATGAATGAAAAATGAAAAATATGTTGAAACTGGGCTGCCTCTTCCGGAGCAACTTCATCAGAAGTATAGGCAAATGATGAATGCTCAACTTTTGACCTAGTCTAGCCGTCTCGCTTCACATTTGCATTCCAGGTTTGGGATGCAAAAGTTCATCAGCCTCTTCTCCCAGCCCTTTGTCACACCTTCTCTCCAGTGAGCCGGAGCAACAAACCAGGAGAGACCTGGCCAGCGCGGCCGAGCACACGGACACCAAACACATGGAATACAACGTCAGCCTGTAGCCGCTTCACACCCGCGGCTGCTGCTGCTGTTTTGGCGGGAAAGGTCTCGGTGAGGAAAAGCCTGGGTGGGCACAAGTGAAAGCATGGCAAATAAATTTTTGGAAGTCAGACACCATCAAAAGCGTTTGAAGTGGCAAATACCAGACCCTGCGCTACGTAGTTTGAAATTCAGGATGCCCACATCTGCTGCTATAATCGTTGGAGAGTTTTCATTGTAACTCTCAATGTAGCACATACACTACCCTGTTTAGGATCCCTCAGAGCTGACGGCTCACCCCTAGTCACCCCAGTGGCCCTTCAGTTGCAAGCCCTAGTGGCCAATGGAGGTTGCATACGCCTGCGGCAAAACTTCCCGGCTGCACAAAACATGCCAAGAGATTGAAAGTTGATCTGACAAGGTGACAAGAAGTCTCAAAAGAAGTCTCATTTTTCCTGTGCATGGTACGAGAGTCTTGCCCAGCCAGCTAATTACCTCGGTGACCTTCGTCAATTGGCACTGACCCGTTTTCCTCTGATCGTTTTGCGACTTCCAACCAATACAATCAGGCCTGCAAAGGGCCACATGCCCTTCCGGTGGATCCCTTCATCCCGGGCAGCAAAATATCCCGAAACAAACTGCTCCAGTTTTCCGTGCGCCGCCGCAGCACTGCTAGTCGACAGCAACAGCTCCGCAAGCACATCGTACTCCGCATCGGCCAAGACGTGACCCGTGGAGGCTCGAGCACGACGCAGGAAGGAAAGGAGAAAGGATGGACAGTAGCGACACCTTTCCATGAAAGCATTGCGGAACAAGAACGCTTCAAAAAAGAACAAATCCAAGTCTTCAAAGTTCAACGCTTGGTGTGTCTGCAAAATACATTGGCGCAAAAATGCACAGCAAATGCCGTACTGCGCAAGGACCCTTTGGCTCTTTCTGTCTCTCCCCTGCATCACCTACATGTCCCGGCCAGCGGATCGAAACAGTCAAACGAGATGTTGCAGAGACAGAGAGAGAGAGAGAGAGGGCAAGAGGGCAAGAGGGCGAAAGCATTGGTAGAGGCGCGACAAAGGGCACAACAATCGTGAAGTTCGTAGATATACATTGATTCTTGGTCACCACATTCTTTGTCATTATTGTTGTTGTCATTTGTTGTACATGTTACAGTTCTTCCCTTCTGGTTCTTGATCTTCCTCTGCTTGCTCTTGTTATTCTCCTCCTTCGTCGTCTTCTTCTTGGCTGCGGTGGTTGTGATGGTGATGTTTACCGGTGGTGTTGCTGTTGTTGTTGTTGTTGTTGTTGTTGTTGTTGTTGCTGCTGCTGCTGCTGTTGTTGTCGTTGTTGTTGTTGTTGTTGTTGTTGTTGCGGCTGTTGCTGTTGTTATTGTTGTTGCTACGGGTACCGCCACCGAGGAGAACGACGAAAGTGGCCTATCTGCTTGTTGTCCTTTCTCCCTTGCTTATTTCCTTCCCTTCTTTCAGGTCTGCTTTTGTATGTCGATTTGTCTTTCTTCTATACCTCTCGCAACTGTCATAGCAACACTTGAAGTCTGCAACTCTGGCAAAAAAAATAGAAATGCGGGAACTTTAAAGTTCTAGCCAAGCTAGACTTCTTCCGTGTGACAGAGGGGTCAGTTGCACCAACTGTGCCAAGACACTCAGGTGGCAACCGCTTGACTCCACCCTCCTCCAGAAAGCGCATCTTGTCACGAGCCACCCGAATCCCTCCTGTGCAGACTGGATGGTGCGGAGCGACGGGATGCTGCAGCCAACAGTATGTATCATACCTGCATCCAAGTTACAGTAAAAGGTTCAAATGTGCAACACGCAGTCGCAATCGGTATCAGGGGAATTTCCAACTTTCAAAGAGTAAGAAACAGCTAGAGTCTTAGAGACTTACAGCAGCTAGAAAGAGCTTCATTGACTCCAAATGCTCGAAACCAGAATTTGGAACATGATTGATATTCCAGTCCTGCGCCATACAGGGTGGCAAACAGACACACCTTTTTTCCTCATTCAGATGCCTCCACCCAATTGTGAAGGGGTGACCAACGGTATCCCATAGTCCATAGTGATCCCAACCTTTTCCCAACCACCCGCAAATACCACAAGGTAAACGACAGCGGCTCCATGTGCTCCTTCCTCCCAGGTTTCATCAGGACGAGGTTTGACCTTTGCACTCCATGGCAAGCGGCCCAGCACACACCGCAGTAACACCCAGCCCAATGACCTTGGCGAGTGAACAAAAGATTTGGGTGAAAATAGTCAAAAGATGTCAAAAGTGATATGGGGAATGCTGAACAACCACCTCAGACAGGAACAGTTCTTGGACCTTTTCATTTTCAATGTGAGGTGGAGACTGGGGGCCAGCTGACCCTGCAACTGTCAAATGTCTGCCAGGCTCAGCATCCCAATACAGACCAAAAAAGACAAGACAGCATCGCCAAATGAAATGACAAGAGTAGTAGTGTATCACTGTAGCAGCCCAATCAGTCTGTCACACTCTGGGAAGATCATAATCCACCTGGCTCAAAACCAGCTGGAAGCGAATGAACTTCAAGGTCAAAAGACTCCACGTCATCGGCACTGGTCCTTTGACCACCTTCCAAACCAGACCTCGCTGCTGCAGATAAACCGGTGGACGATGGTGGACTACTAAAAAAAATATGGTTGTGTCTCAAAATGACGCTCCCGAAGTGGGAAGTTTGTCTGAAGGGTGTGTTTTGCAGGCCTGTTTCGGGGTCTTTTTCGGGGTATGTTTTGCACCTCTCTCAGTAGAAAGACAAAAATGAAGAGGTGTTTCGGCGCATGTTTCGGGGTATATTTCGCCAAAGTCAAACTCCCCAACCTTACTTGAAGTTGACCATGCAAAAAAAGCTTGACCCCAAACCCATTTTTCATGTGCAATACGCATAAAACCATTGACCTCCGGACCTTCCTCTCAGTCGGAACGTGCAACAGAGCCCCGACAGCTATGATGACCCCGTCATGTCAACACCTAGTCTTCCAAGAGGCTTGATCGACATGTAGTCACGCATGCCGCCCTGTCCGGGCTCGAAGGAACAGCGCCCCAGGTACCCGGCCCGGCCGAGATCAATGAGTTGTACGTGCGGGGCACGCCGGTGAAGCAAAAGATTCCTGGGCCATGACAGATAGCGGCGCTGTATTGACACGCACCACAAGTGACAGGGACCTGGACAGCAACCACAAGCATAAACTACAGTTTTTAGCAGAAAAGGAAGACAGCAACACAAACAAGGACAAAGGCCACCTTCCCAAATCTTGTATCAAAAGATGTCAAAAGAAATGCCTAGAAATGAGCTATCCACCCTTGCATTTTGGATGGCCTCCTTCTTAAGGTCTCACAAACCACAGCTACATCCAAGCGGCCCTGGCTTCAGATCGCAGTGAAGGATGCCTCATTGCTAAGCAAGTAGCGAAGGTGGCATGATGGGCGTTCTAGTGCTTTTGTTATGACAGCGAAAACCTTTGGAAACCTTACTTTCTCGGCATGCCAAGACACCTCGTTTGTGAATTGCTTGCAAGGCCCGCAGCAGCTGCACTCCCATCCCAGCCACGACAGGCCAGGAGATTCGTCCCAAGGTTTGAGGGTTGTTGTCATGTATATGCAACTGACCTCGCAACAAGATATCCAGGCAGGGCTCAATTTTCGACATGGCCATATAGAACTCCCCTTTCTTACCTGGGACACGCCCGAAGTCCAATAAGTCAGGGAAGCCAAAGATATCATGCACGCGTGCATAGAGTTCCAGCTCCTCCGCTTCCACGGGATACTTCACTGCAGAAACACCCCCTTTGCCAGCAAAAGGCCAACGGCCAGTGCACACCACTGCACCCTGCTTGCCTTGCCCAATATGATTGGAGATCAGCCATGGACCCATTTCTCGCCAGCCTTCGGTTTCTTTGGGGATTTCATCTCCTTCAAAGCTCCAACCCAAACAAACTGCGCAGCCTTGTGGACAAGCCACAAAAATTCTGGCCCGTCTCCGCGAGCTTGCGGAATCTAAGAACCACGCGGGATCGTGCTGCTGCCTGTCTGGCCCTAACAGCTCGTGTCGAATGGATGGATTGGCACCCTCAATGTTGGGATACATTCGCCCCAGACCTTCCAGTTGCACTTGGAACATAGCGTCTTCGCGTGCAGGGATGTCCAAGCAACAGGAATACGTCATCCTTGCTTCGCTTCCAAGCACGTTTACAAAAACAGTCTCAAAAAGATCCGAAGAATCCAACAGTGGTAAAGTAGACACAGGCACACGTCCTGAAGCATGCTTTCTGTTTAGATATCTTTAAGAGGATGCAATTTCATCAAAACTAATTACAGTATATTACAGTATTCAAAACTCCTCACGGTTCCAAAATGGTGCACTTCCCCCGTGAAAGTGAATCAAAGCATCCCATCCCAGCGCATCTCTTCTCTGATCTCATCCTCAGAACTGCCCCAGAAGCCAAGCAGAGTACATCGTCGCTGTCCAAAGGCCGGAGCACGTCTTGGGCAGTGACCAGCCCCTGAGACCAGCTGTTTGACCTGCGAACGGCTGGAAGAGTTTCCAAATGAACAAGAAACCCGCATTCAAATCAGCTGTTCAAAAATTGACATGGCCGTCTCTTTACCACACAAAGTTGCCACAAGCATCTTGCCCCATCCCACTCCCAAAAACACAAGCTCGTGCAGCAAAGGTACTGCTTCCAAGGCAGCTTTCGGCTCTAACCACCGTTTTCCTTCACAGCTATCCTGGTGTTCGCGAGGATCCACCAGGTGGAGCTCCTGACCAACTAGCGTGCAGATGTCTTGGGGCTGGACCACTCTGGCCTCATGTCCGTAGCCATATCACCTGAAGCCTTCCATCAGTTCACTTCGAAATATCAAGCCATCAGGTAGTAGGAAAATGATACACGGGACTCCTGTAACTGGCATTGCTGAATGTACATCAGCACCATCCCTGAATTTGATTGTGATTAAGCAGATTAGATGATGTCGAGAAGTCTTCCTGCCCATCACTGTGCATGTTCTTTTGGCCCCACATCAACGGAACCCAAATGCAAGTTGGGATACCCATTCAAGACCAAAAGAACAATTATATGGGAGAATTAATTGATTGGGCATTCTTTAAGAACAATCCAGGTACAGTACTGTGCAAAATAAAAGTCTTACACAAATCTGTCACTAACCTTTCGGACTGCCCTGAAATTAGGCCATTTGGGGAGGATTCCCTTACTACCCTACCAGCATCTCATGATCCTGATGCTGAAAATATATAGGATTTCATCCTCCCAGGCCTCTGCCACCTTCTCCGTCTCATCTGGTGCCGAGGTGGGTGTCACCAAGGCGCTATCATCCAAGGCAGCAGTTGCTGTGCTCCCGGGCACCTTTGCCATGAAGTTTTTTTTCGAGGTAACTATGACATACTATGACTATGGTGTTTAATCGCACCTGATGGTGGATTGATATCGACCGATGATGTTAGAAAGCATGATAGACTAAACATGCCGAACGTAGATCAATTCGTTTCATTATCACAACTACTCAATGGACATACCCTCCCCGAATGCCATCGAGGATACATGGATCAGCCTCAAACGCGACTCAAGATTGTCATTTTGTCGATCGGATGAGTCCAATGTTCGGGCGCTAGGGGGATCATGTGCCAAAAGCACCAAAACAATCCAAAACATACCAAAAACTAGACCCATTAGTCAAGGACAAAAAAAACGTAACAAATCATGAAATCGAAAAAACTCCACCTGCACCTGCCTTGTAACCATCCTCGGGCCCCTTCGGCACTCCAAATGCCCCCAGCTGCGCTAGCTGCGCCACTCGCGGCATCAGCCGGCCATGGTTGGGCGGCGGACGCTGGTCCGAGGATCGACGGGAGCCACAGAGCTCCGACCAAAGTTGTCTTGAAAGCGTTGGAATTCCAATGTTAACGTTGACTACACATTACTGAGGTAACTAGAGGCCTAAATGTGGAAAGAGTATCCAATGTGGATGGATCCCAAAGTGATGCACTAAGCACCTCTGCTTCCAAGGCATGACAAGCAATGGAAATGAATTGGTAGACACAAGGACTCGAAAAGGCATCATTGGTGATACGCATATGGACATACATGTACAATATAGATCAGTTTAGCTGCGCTGTGGATGCACATATTTGGCCATGGATCATGGGCTGCGCATGATCTGATTTGCCACATGTTTGAAGAAGCATTGGCCTTTCACGAAACTCCTGACTTCAGCAAATGCAAGCACACGCATAGGTGGGGCATGTTGGGCAAGTTGGGGAAATCGCAACCGCAACTTCGCTGGGCCGTTCCGTTCCATGCTTTTTTTGCGCTGCCTCATGAAAAGTCATTAAACATCACCTCACATCAAAGATCAAATCTAATTATGATCTATTTGAATTCTATTTGAAATCCTCCATTCCGCAATGGACAGGTTCCACACTGCTATGATGCTGCGCTTCCCTGTTTCGATGTGACAATGTACCTACGGGCGCCCCTTTGCCACAGCATTGTGCGTTACTTGATTGCATTTTGCCGTCCTTATTTTGATCCCTTAAACCTTCCCGCTGTGGGCATTGGCCACGCGGGCCCTGGTAGATCTTCATCCAAGTGCCCAAACACCGATTCTTTGTCGGCACGACACTGGACACAAAGAAACTTTGCTGACCCTTTAGACAGCTAGGTCACGGCTTCATCATGATTCCATCCGCTCCATGATCTAGTCACAAAGTTGGACATGTCTGGTTGTGAGGATTGCCTCCATCACAGGGGTGACAGAACCACACCAAAATGACATAGCGAGGCTGCTCACCCCAATGGCTCACCATATGTGGATAGGTGTCATCGAATAAAATAGCCTCACCCTCAACCCATAGCAGCTTGCGGTCTGCGACCTTTCATGAAAGTTTGTGCTCCCCTCCCCTCTGCTCCCCCCCCCCCTGGGATTTAAGGAGGATATAGCTTAAATCAGCCTTATCCGGGAATTGGTAGGCAAAACCCTTATTAAGGCCTTATTAAGAGTTTTGGTGGGAAAAACAGACGTGTTGACCAGGTCGCTGGATAAGCCCTTAGTAAGGCCTTATTAAGGGTTTAAGCGTTCTTGCCGCAACCGCTTAATTAGACTTTAATTAGACCTTATTCAAGTTTTGGCGCTGTTTGGGTACCCCCTTAATTAGATCTTAATTGGACCTTCTTCAAGTTTTGGCGTTGTCTGGGTACCCCTTAATTTGATCTTAATTGGGCCTTATTCAAGTTTTGGCGTTGTCTGGGTACCTCCTTAATTTGATCTCAGTTAGGACCTATAAGGGCAATTTAAGGTACCGCTGCACATCTACTCCCCCTAGAAATAAGGATCTGTTATTAAAGGACCATTCGCTTTCATCTGCCCTGGCAAAGAATTTCTTGAATACAGAAGTTGAACATGTCCGGTTCTCAACCGCATTACGTTGGCTGCAGTGCAGACGCTTGCGTGGGAGCATACGGGATGATGTTGTATGAAATCAAGTGGCAGTGGCAAATCAATTTCAATTTCCTGAACCGGAGCTGAGTTTTATCAAATATTATTTGAAAATAAAATTGCAAAAATAGACCTGACAAGGCTTCCAACTGAGATAGAAAGTAGTACGTAGTTGTGTTCCGTCGTGGCAATGGATCAGTTTGCTCCTTTACCTTCTCACCCATACAGTGTCTCAGAGACACTGGTTACAGTGGATGCTGACCGTCCATCGTGGACCGAAAGCAGTCGTACTTCCCTGCTACCAGCTGACTGGCCAGAGGACAGGAAAACCGTCATGGGGGTTGAAATAATAATTTCTTAAGGCTTTAGGCATTAGGGGTGGTGCATGGTGCTGGTAGAATACCTTAATAAGGCCCTACCTACTGTATGTCCTGGAAGCCGGCATTCGAAGGGTGGCGCTGGTGAAAGCAAAGCGAAAAAAATAGATTTTGGAAAATTTAATGTAAAAATGCAATTTGTTGTCCCGAAGATTGCAGGAGTTGGCTGACACTGGCTCTGCGCTGGGAAAGACGGCTCGAGTAGCGCAAGTGGCATGGCGCGTTGCCCTGGATCAGTTGGGACAGCAAACCCTACAGGCCTTGGAAGGGGCTCTTTCTGACCAGAGTCTTGAAAATGGAAGCGAAGCGCAATGTACAATCACAGGATGTTTTTTGGTGACCCACGCCTTCCCAAAATCAAAATGAAAAAGAAATAAGGCTTAATAAGGCTTTAATTCCTTCATCAGGTCCTAGTAAGGAAGATGAGTCATCATTTCCTAGGGGGTTGTATTTTTGGTGGATGTTGGGCTGACATTTTAATGGGTCTTGTTGGCCACCAATACAAACAAACACACACCCTTGAAATGTACGTGTTTTTTTCTTCCTCAGTGTGTAGTTTTTTCATGGCTACCAGAAATAAGGCCTTATTAAGGTCTTATTAACCATTGGTTTCCCTTAATAAGGCCTTATTAAACCATTATTTCTGGGGAGGATATATTAGTATAAACTGTGGAAACAATATGCCCCTGCATTATTTTTTGTTTGCGTTGGGTACCAATTTAGGGGGGGCTTTTGGGGGTGGACGCCCACGATTCTTTTAATAGGTCTTTCCACGATCCCAATTGGTCTTTCCACGATCCTATATAATAGGTCTTTCCGCGGTTTGTCCACGGGTTGTCCACGGTCATGTTGTTGCCAGTTTTTTTGAAAGAAATGTGGATGAATCAAAATTGTTTTCATCGAGTGTCCAAGCAACATCTAACGACTGTGTAAATTACTATGGAATTGAAATGCATCATGCAGCAAAATTATTGTAGAGAAATGCATTGAATCATCCAATGAGGTACCTCAAGTTGCTTTGAACCCCCAGCTGCAGCATGATTCAGCCCATTTCCCCAATGTCTTTGAATTCTCCAATAGGTCCTTCGGAGAAATCCATGAAAAGACCTATCCCCAGTAGGTATCCGACGCCCGGGGTGTAAATAAGCAGCCAACGAACCCCGCCATCCTTGGAGGATAGTCTTCTGCGAACGACCTCCAAAACTTCGAGTTCTTGCACGGGGGCTTTCACTAGCGAAATGGCACTTGCACTGCTGGAGAAGACCATTAATGATTCCGCTGCCTTGAACTTCGGGGTGTCTTTTCAACCCATCAGTGCGCATGACCCGCCCTTAGTTGTTGTTTGTTAAAATGACGGGTAACCAGTAGAAATAACATGGCAATGTGTTCCGAATCAAATTCAAACCCAAAACCTTTACAAATGAAACATTTCAAAATTAATCCTTCGTCGGTGATGCGATTGGTTATTTTCTTATGAATATATCATGGGAATCTAAAGGTACCCCCCAATGCCACCCCCAAATAAGGCCTTGTTAAGGGACTATTAACCATTGATTCCCCTTAATAAGGCCTTATTAGGGCCTTATTTCTTGGGGGGGGGGTTGGCTTTGGGGGGGTACCCTTAGATTCCCATATAGTGATGGAATAACAAAATAGTAATTCCCCAGTATTCAATACTTCTCAAGGTCTAAAGTCTAAAGATTTATTTCTGTGGAACTCTATGACTCCCCTTCTCAAAGCCCGGCAAGAAATAAGGCCATATTAAGGGGTGAATAACCATTAGTCCTTAATTAGGCCTTAATCTGGCCTTATTGGTGGGGGGCTTTGGGAACGGGCGCATAGGTTTCCACGATGTTCTCCCAGGAGATCAATGCCAATTGCCGGCAATTGATAGTGGATCACTTGCAGTGGTGCCAACAAGTGGTGGAGAAATCTTACCCTACACCATGTATTTTTGGGGACTTGCTGGGCTGCTTGCCACCAGGGAGCTTCAACCCCATGGATCCTTTCCACAAGAAACTTATTCAGATAGATCGTGCCCCTTTCCTGCCTAAGCAACACTGCTATTCTTGCAATCGCTTATGTCCATTGTTTGGCGTGGCATTTTCCAGTGATCTGGAAGTTGCCGGATTACCATGCACGGATGCTTCAAACGCTGGACAACGCAGATTTGAAAACGGGCCTAGTGGTGCGGTTTTCATCGCTCATGCTAAACGGCATATTGAACAGAAGACCCCGATAATTGTGCTCGAGAATGTTCAGGACGAATGCGGGCGAGAACAGATTCTTTTTTATGGCTGGTCAACCTACCCCCCTAACGTATCGCCGCAGAAAAAAGGCCTTATTACTGGCAATCTAAGGGCTGATTAGCCACTAATTTCCCTTAGTAAGATTTTATTAAGCCCTTGTTTCTGGGTAGGTTGACCAGACATGCATTTTGATGGGAATTTAGTACCTTCCAAAGCTACCGTCCCCAAGAATTAAGGCCTTATCAAGGCTTGTGCAGGGGCAATGGTACATATTTTCTTGGGGGGTGGCTTTGGTTCGGGTTGTAACCACGAAATGTAACTTCAAAACCTTTCTGCGGATTCAGCAATTGGATCGCAACAACATTCTGTAGGCAGGGTTACGACTGGGGGGCCTGGAGACCACAATTTCGATTCTATTTGAGACATTTACATTGTACCCCTAAATGCCACCCTCCTTGTCATGAGGGTCGCTTGCTTATTGCCTAGGGGATGGCATTGGTTAAATTCCCAGGAGTGAGTAAGGCCTAGTCAAAGAGTAGTTAGTGCAAAGTCTTGGTCTTCAACCTGACCAGGAAGTCCACATGGGCATGATTTGGAAGCTCTATGGCAGGCACTACGACATCTACCCGATATACGTAGATACTAGAGATGTGGGACACCATGGTGCTTCCAGGAAGCGTGTCTACATTATCATGTCCCACCAAAAATCAGTGAAGCAAGTGTATGATTGCAATAGACTGTACAGGAAAATTGCAGAGGCAATGAAACTGTTTGTAGCAACAAAGCCAGCAGACTACTTCATTGCTGAGCCGCGGGATCTGCTTTTGGAAGCTCAACGGACTGCAGGTGTTCGAAAACTTCACTTGAAGCAGAAAGCAACTCAGCCTTGTTTTTTTCTGGATTGAAACTGCATCCGCCATTTATCACCCTACAAGTTACAAGCGTACAAAAAATCCACCACCAAGGGTTTATCAAGGCATAACCGATGAATATAGAGGCCCCAATCTCCAACAGACAACTTTTTTTCAATTTTATTATGGCTGGTCAACCTACCCCTTTCAGAAAAAAGGAGTTAATAAGGCCTTATTAATTGAAACCAATGCTTAATAAGCCCTTAATAGGGCCCTATTTCTAGGGGGGTTAGTTGGGAGGGTAGGTTGACCAACCGTGATTATCATGGGAACCGTTCTTGGCATCCATAATTCATGGGGAGCGAGGATTGAAGAACCTCCTTTTCCTTGATAAACTAAGGCGCCTGATTTCTTGTACCTGCTGAACAGGCGGGAGAAGAAGGCCCTGAACTTCGCAAAGAAATTGTACGAGTCCAAATTCAATTCCGATCCAATTCAGAATCAGGATCTAGTCGTCTTCCTTGGGGACAACCCTAGGAAGTATCTCTGCTGGAGCGGGGCTTCAAAGAGGATCCCGACCCTTCGCATGAATCAAGGCAAGCTCTTCATTGTATCGCAAGGGCGCTGGTTTCATGGTTGAACTTAAGTGATTTGCGGACGTTTCTCACTCATTGGGGGGTGGGCAAAGATTCCCATGAACAAATGAGATATGGGAATTTAAGGTACCCCAAAGCTACCCCCCAAGAAATAAGTCCTTATTAGGGGACTATTAACCGTTGTTTCCCTTAATAAGGGCTTATTAGGGGCTTATTTCTTGGGGGGGTGGCATTGGGGGGTTGCTTTAAATTCCCATGATTAATCTGATTTAGAGGTGGTGTAGACAATTTCAATTTAATTTTGGGCTAGATTCTGATCATGGTTTTCATCGAGTAATCCCCGCATCGTCCTAGAGCAAGTTAAGGATGTGTGCTCGAGAGAAACTTGCAACACTGGGCTTTCCAGTGACTGCCCAGCAAGCTCTGAGCATGGGAGTGCCAATCTTGCCAATTACCGATGTGCAACGGGCAGCTCAAATAGCAGGAAACTGTATGAATTTTTCGTGCGTGTGTGTAATTCAGCTGGTGGCCCTGTGTTGTTTCAAACAGGTCTCATGAACATGGGATCTTCTGCGCTCTATTGACAGAACAGCCGCACCAATGCACCCGCCGTGAAAAGAGACATGCTTAGGTACATGTATGTTGAAGGGTCCGTGTCGCGCGATTGCGCAAATCGATCAAGTCAAAGGCCTTCTCAACTAGCATTCCCAATGCTCGCTCATTTGAAAAAAACAATTCCGAGTCCAGAGATTACGCACTAAGCCATAGCTAGTTGTTACGGCTTTAATAAGCTCTTAATAAGCCCTTGCTAAGGCCTTTTTCTTCGTCAATGACCATCATCATGGCTGGTCAACCAACCCCCCTAACGTACCACCCCAGAAATAAGAGAACCCAATGGTGAATAAGTTTTTGACAAGGCCTAATATGTGGGGGGTGGTTCGCCAGGGCGGGTGAGTTGACTAGCCATAGAGTTTTCATGTTTTCTGCATGAAAGAAGAAACTTGGATCTTGTATATGGAGCAAAGTGTTATTTCCAATTGCTCAATTTAAATCAAATTGAATGAGTGGGCTAGCTTAGCATTCGAATGTTTTTCTGAGGTTAGAAAGAACAGATACGTTTCCTTCTTTCATGAGGCTCAGTATTCATTTGGAAAACATGTGAAGTTCCGAAGGAACCGGAACCAGTGCCATTTGCATGCCTCCGCCAGCTTGAAGGCTCTGCTTGTTTCCGTAAGATCTTCCGTAAGATCCTGTTTGTCAGTAGACAATGCCAAGGAGCAAGAAAACCCCGGAAGCGGGCATGGACCCTTTCCATGCATCCAGCTCCATTTTGGCACATGGAGAGCATGAACAATTTTCAGACTACGAGCTACTTGATTTTTTCGTTGTGGGAATCTAAGGTACCCCCCAAAGCTATATACCCGCTGAAATACAGCCTTCTTAAGTGATTCATATACTAGTACCACACCATCATCCCTTAATAAGGCCTTATTAAGGCCTTAATAAGGCCTTATTTCCTGGATGTAGCTTTGCGGGGGTAGCTAGGATTCGACTTGGGAAATATTGTGCCACTGAGGAATAATGAATCAAGTGGGAGGTGAGGTGACTTTCAAGTGGGCGTGTCATTTGACAAGGTTCCACAAATGATAGCCCGACAACGCGGGACAACAGTGGCCACAACCCTTCAAAACAAATAAATACATTCAATTGATCACATGTCAAATACTCACGGGAATGTGGATCATTATTTGAAACAATTGGTAATTGGTTTGGGTTGGCCCCATGCCACACCCCAAGGAAATGAATAAGGTTTTTTTGATGGATTATGAATTACCATCCTCCAAGTAAGCCCTTATTAAGGCCTTATTTCATGGAAATCTTGATTCCCAGAAACTGGCAAGGTTTCCTGGTGAAGATCCTGAAGTCTTGCAGCCGAGGAAGGCTGCCTCTGCAGCTGCAAAGGCGAAAGCCAGTGGCAAAGGTAGGGGAGGAAAGGCAAAACCCAAGGCCAAACAACAGGCAGCCAAACTGGCAGCCAAACCGAAGAGTGCGCCTGCTGCTCCGAAACCAAAGACACCCAAGAACCAATACCGAGATAAGACAAAGCTGTCAGATTTTATGGACCGCAACTCAGTGGTTTTGCGTTTCAACTTCATTTTGCCCATCCTTCTTGTTGACGACATCAAACCCTAGAAATCTAGTAATCTGAGGGCGCGTTGGGGGGTACACATTCTGAACAGTCAAGACTAGAATATCACATCAATCATGCATTGGTCTTATAATACTTCAACTGAGGACGAAGACATTATTGGTTGGCTGGCGAACTTGGAAGATGTGCCAATTTCATTCACTTGTGAACTTGAAGCAGACCCTCCCCAACGACCAGCCCTCTTCGCGGTTTTGACATTCCTGACCGGGTGGGGCCCGTCCACTCACACACCAGGGACCCAGGCTTAGTTGCTCAGCGCATGTGTCACCATTATCCTCAAGGAAAAGCATTCGTATAATGTCATGAACAATTATTTTTTGCACATAGATTCTAATTATGGGAATTTCGGGTGCCCCCCTCCCCGAAGCTACAAGGCCTTACTACGGGGTTATTTGTCCCTTAATAAGAGCTTACTAAGGTCTTATTTCTTCTATTTCTTGGAACGAGGGGCTTGCTGAGGGGGTACCATCTTGACCCTCCGAAACAAAACCATCGAGAAAGCAAGGAAGAACCATGATGAGATGGTGGATGCCATTGGCATCGAGATGAATCGCCGTGCCCATCCAGCGGCAAAGACAGGATGGGGGATAGGCGCTATCCGGAAATATATGAAGTGGAACTTGAATGAATTGCGCGAGGGTAGGATTACTCGGAATGGTGTTGGTGGCTTTGGCTTTCGTCTTCCTTCCAAGATTTCAGAGAATAAGCCTGCACCACTTCCAGCACAAGTCATTGCATTTCTCAACTCCACACCTGGGGCTGCTGAATCTGATGCATCGTCAGAAACTCAATCTTATGAATTCTCGAGTGTGTATTTTATGTTTTTGTTCAGTAATTCAGCAGCGCATACCGGGTGATCATCCATCCAGCCCAACAATGTAACAAGGATGCATTCTGGTTACGCTGGCAAGGCGGGGAATTTTTGAGTCATGGGAATCGGAATTATACTTCAAAACAAAAAGCTACCCCCACCAGATCAAACAAGATGGGGCCATTAAAGTTACAGTACTAGATGGTGAGGGCACTGAAAGCATAATAATAAGGATGATTACGCTTGACAAAGACCGTATTTTTAGGTGGGGATGGCATTGGGAAATGAGAAACACGACATTCCGCATCCCCAATTCTTCTCACAGCTGACAGGATTCTGAGAACAAGAAACGCACGCGCGGACCCAGGCAGTTGGGAAAACTGTGAACCCTCTGATAGAACCATCCTTCGTCTGAAATACCTTTCACAATTGACAAACAATGTTTTAATTTTAGTAAATAGTTTTGACGGAGCGCTGTCTGCTAAAAATGATAAGTTCTGATAAGGCCTCGTTCCAATTCGTTCTGTTTCATTGGACAAGGAAAGCTAAATATTAAGGCCAAATTAAGGTCTTATTAAGGTCTTAATAGAGGACAAGCATTCATTATCCCTAAACAAGTCCTTTTTTCTTGGGATAGCTTTGGGCGGTACCTTAGGGCTCATCAGAACAAGCCATGCTCCCCCCAAGCACTAAGGCACTAGTATATTATGGCCTTCACCAAGGCGCTCATACATTTTAGCAATATATGGATATATATAGAAGAACCACCGCTGCGCAGGGAAACCTTATTGGAAGATGCCAGCAGCCAAGTCAGGAAAATTGTAAGCTCCCCATTTCCCACACTAGGAATTCCACTGGTCAAATCTTTCTTAGGCCAGCACTGTTGCGAGCACAGGGTCCTTATCTCAGCTATATTCGAGTCTTTTGCAGAAAACCTAGGATGCAGGTTCGTTTGTTTCTTCTTAGCTATTGTCCTTCGCTAAGACCTTGGAAATTTTAAGTTTCCTGGGGGGGCTGTGAAATATTTAATCATATACTCTCTCACAAAAAAAAGAAGTCCAAGGGGGCTCCCCAAGCCACCCGTCTCAGGAAATAAGGCCTTTGTAAGACCTTCGAAAAGAGCTTTTTTGGGGGTAGCATTGGGGAAGCACCCTTGGATTTCCATTTCAAAAAAAACTCACATTTTTTAACGCAAGCCAATCAACCAGGATTTGAATGCACACAAAAATGGTCCAGATGAGGCGTTCGAGTCGGATGAAGAGTCAGAGTCCGACGGGAGTTCCGCAGCGACCATCACAAGAGGCTCGTGGCAAAACGATATATTTGAAACAATCCTGAAACAGAGCTATTGCTGGTTGTGAGACAGCAATTTCACAGGTGCAGACACCGCAGAAGGGGCATGGATCTGAGATGGCCATTCAAAAAATATGATTAATAGGAATCTAAGGGGACCGCCCCAATCCCACCTCCCTGAAGAAATAAGGCCCTAATAAGGCTTTATTAAGGGGAACCAATGGTTAATAGGCCCTTAATAAGACCTTGTTCCTGGGGGGTGGCATTGGGGGGGCCCCATGGGGTTCCGTGAAACACCCAAACAATTTTCACGCGCATTTTACCCAAGATTCTGATTAGGGATACAACAATCCCAATACCTGATAAAGCGCCATTCAAGCCTTATTTTTTTTTACAGTTTTCAGCCCTAAATGTTTGCATACCCTTGCATTTGAGGCGTGGTGATCCAAACCAGGCCAGACTTGGGCGGATTGTTGCTGCACAGGCGCAGTTGGAGAAGGCTGAGAAGGCCGACAAACCACACCAGCATCTGCCAAACTTCCGAACATGTTTTGGTTCAGCTTTTTTGGTGATGGACACCACCACTGGGAAGCGAACTCCCGTGGTTCAATTATATTTAACAAGAATCTTTGAACCTTGTTTCCTGCAAAAGTTTTTCCCCAATGAAAGTCGCAAGGGTTCCCATGATATTGTTTCTTCTGAGCTTTTCATTATGACATGGGAATCTAAGGTACCCCCCAAAGCTACCCCCAAGAAATAAGGCCCTAATAAGGCCTTATTAAGGGAAACCAATGGTTAATAGGTCATTAATAAGGCCTTATGTATTGGAGGGGGTACCTTAGATTCCCATATGAGAGAGTGGGTGGGCGTCATACTAGATAGCGGTTCCCCGGTCAGAGTACCCATTTTATGTTGCTCAACTTACCCCCCTTAACATACCACCCCAGAAAAAAGGCCTTATGAAGAGCTCATTAAACCAGGTGCCCCTTAATAATAGGGCCTTTATTTCTCCGGAAATCTTTTGTCAACACACCCAACTATGCATGCAGGGGAAGCGCAAGCAACGGGAATCGGCGGTGTTTGGGGGCCTAAGTTGCAGGTTTTGGGACATGGCGACCTTTTTTTGTTCCTTACAAAAAATTTGCGAGATATGCATTAGAAAAGCGAGAAGAGTCAGAGTCAAACCCCCACTTGACATACACCCTTTCCGACAGAAATCTTTGAACCATGGTGTATTAACCTCTAAATAACCTTAACAAGCCTTTATTCGGGCCTTATCTTTGTGGGTATGTCCAGGGGTGCCCATTCAAGAGCAAGGAATCGCGTAGGTGCCGTGATTATTCTACCTGCATTTTCCCGAAGTTCTTTGAGCTCAAGCCATCCCTTCCGGCCCATTCATCAATCAAGGCGTTTTGTATGGAAACTTCTCTACCCCATTCTCAAATGGTGAATGTGATGCCGTCAAATCACATTCAGATCAACCTTAAAGGGCCAAGTGGTAGTGGTGGGGATGAAGATGGTAGCGCGGGGGGTGGAAGTGCTTGTGGCCCTGGATCTGAAAAAGATGGTGGCGATGAGAGTCATAAGCCCGCCCCAACACGTGAGGAACTTCACCTAGATGGTTCCAAGACCGATTCAAAAAAGACCAAAATTTCCAAGAGTGGTAAAAAAACTAAGAGGAAGGAGAAAAAGAATCATCCTCAGGATGAGGGATTCCTTGCGCTGTCATCGGTTGAGGCATGCTCCGCAGGGAACCGCCCAGGCCTCCGCCGGCTGCTGGTCTTTGATGAGGACGCGTTGCAGCAAATGGGCTTGGGTCTGCAGGATAGTCTCGAGTAGCCAGGAAACATGGAAACAGTCCATGTGCCAAAGTAATGGCTCGTTCATTTCACCCAGAGCTCCTTTTCATGATTTCCATTGTCAGTGCAGGTATTGCCAAGGAAATAAACATGATTCAATGATTGCTTTAATGATCAGTGTTCTGGAAGTTAGAACAGCTGACACTGGAAAATTCTATCATCAGATTCTAGATCTTAATTGCGGTTTTCCATTTTCCCTATCATCTGTGAAATTCATGGCTGAGGGTGCAGTACTTTGATTCAATCTGCCGTACTGCACTGCACGTCGCGAATGAGGGCTTTTTGCAACGTGCACTTTCTATCAGTCAATCGAAAAAAAAGCAGATGTTCACAACAGGAAATGGAATTTGAACCCACGCGGAAAAGAAAAGCTGTGCGAAAAATTGCATGTTGCATCATAGGAAGCCGGAATAATAGATACATGATATACCCGATATGCACCCGCAATGCCACCCCTCAAAGAAATATGGCTTAGATAAAGGCGCAGAAGGGACAAAAAGGTGGTGAAAGTTCTTGAATCAGATTCTGGGGCGTTGAGATTATAGGATGGTTTTAATTTAGGTACCTCTTTGGACATTCCACGAAAAAGCAGTTCACCTTCGAAATAATAAAACTCTAGTAAGGGGTTACCATTGCTCACGGGAATTCAAAGGGTCCTTCCCTATGCAACCCGCCAGGAAATAATAAGGCCTTATTAAGGCCTAACTTAGGGGAAATAATCTTTAACAAGGCCTTATTTCCCTTCAGATTTTTTCATCAAGCCCGAAGTGCTTTTCATGGACGCCGAGGCCATCTCAGCCGCCACCCAAGAGGCGTGTTAAGGCGTGCGCCCTCTTTGGTCCATGGTTGGTACAAATTGAGCCCATGTATGATCCAAAAAATGACCTCTGTAAGGTACCTCAAAATAGAGCATAATAAGGTTTGTTAAGGACTCACAAATTAATAAGCTTTTCATAAGGTCCTTTTCCTTGGGGTGTGTTAGGCAGGGTATTCATGGAACATCGTGGCTTTTAATAATCGTAGTTCTCCTAAAATGGCCACGAACATGAAAAACCATTGGAAGTAATATCCAAATTAAGGATTTTGGAGTCAAAACCCGATGAAATCATATCAAATTCATTGAATTTTGTTTATTAAAGTCAGAACTTCTATGCCCATACTGGCTAGTAGTCAACCTACGCCCGCCTAACGTACCCACCAGAAACAAAGCCTTAGTAATGGCTTATGAACTATTGGTTTCCCTTAACAAAGCCTTATTAAGAGTGTGATCCCCAGATTCTCATAAGCGAAGTTTCCGGCAAAATTGCCAGGAGGAGTCGCAGCCCAAGATGACCAGTCCGCCGTTTGAAACCCAAGCCCGGGCGTGCAGCAAGAATTGTGGCTAATCAGCCCACCCCCTTAATGTACCTAAGGGATTAAAAAACTTCAGAGTGGGGGGCCAATGGTTAATAAGCCCTTACTAACGCCTTTTTTACCGGCGGGGGCAGGTTAGGTGGGAACGGTTGGTTGGCCAGTCATGGACGAAATTAGCAATGTCTGTCAATCAATTAAAAATTATTGATCGCAGAATCAGAAGTGCAGTAATTTGAACTGCGACTATTTACCTTAGTTGTTGATAAATGAGTTTCCTTGTCACATCTGGAAATTCAGGCAGCGCCTGATGATCCTTTCGCCAAGCAAGCTTCCGGATCTTCGGCTTTGACAATTGGTTTTGAAGTCTTGACGAAGCATCACAACGAGTATCATTCAATGAACACACACTTATATACCTTTGGAACCCAAAACCTACAAAATTGTGGGGCCTGTATTATGGAGACATCGTGTTTTTCAACCCTTTAAAGCCTTTGTAATTGAAAGTGAAAGCATTTTTCAAAAAACAACATGTTTTTTTGTAAGATACCCTGATTACTTATGTTGATATTTTCACCAAAGTACATTGATTTTTTCACCTTTCTCAAGCTGCAAATGAGTCCACCTAGTCCACCTACCCGCTCCCTAACGTACCCACCACCAGAAATAATGTGTTGTTAAGGGCTTATGGGTTCCCTTAATAAGGCCTTATTAAGCCCTTATTTCTGGTGTACTTTGGTGGGGTTGATTGGTTCGCCAGCCATGAATGAACAGATTTTTTCAAAAGATACCTAAAGAATTTCTTTTCGCATGTGACGCAGATGGTTTGGCCGTAGGAACCCGTATGACCGTAGCAACCGGCAAAGAACCTGTAGAATCTTAGAAGTCTATGGGTTCTGACCAGTCCAAAATATTGGTATTGTTTCAATTACAATTGCGCAACAAATTCGGAGGGAAAGTTAAAGGGCTGCTGGACATAGTTTGGAGATGTAAATGTAAATGGAAATGATCAAAGAAAACTTGACATTGAAACATTGCGTTTTTTGCTGGAAAGTTTTTACGATTCTTGAACCAGCCCCAAGAAGATGAGGCCTCAATAATAGAACCTTAATAAGGTCTTGTTAAGGTCTTAGTGAGGGTCTGATTTCCTGGGGATAGATTCCTATGAGTCAGACCTGAATGCATGCCTCGTCGTGGCTTAGGGTCTTGAGGATGATGCCGAGGACAGCCCAACAAGTGGTGTGGTTTGGTTGGGGCAGATCCAGCCCAACGCCGTACACAAGTACGTTTTCAAAACATAACTTAAATCATGAGAATCTAAAAATCTCCCCCAATGCCGTTAGTAGTCCCTTAAAGCCAAGGCTACCTTTAAGGGTACCTCCCCCAAAGCCAACCCCCCCCAAGAAATAAGGCACTAATAAGGCATTATTAAGGGACACCAATGCTTAATAGTCCCTTAATAAGGCTTTATTTCTTGGGGGGGTGGGTGGCATTCGGGGCGGGGTACCTTTAGGTTCCCATTTAAAGCATTTTTGATCTGGAACATTGCTCTTCAAACGATTTAGGGCTACACACTCCCACCCCCCAACAAAGTAAGGCTTTATTGGGCGACCAGTCAGCACCATTATCATGTAGTGCTTCGACGCGCAGGACAGTTTCGAGTTTGACGAGGAGGACTCCCCAGAGCAGGAAGTGCCGGACGATGAATCTGATGGTACAATTGAGGTGAACACAATGGCGCCCTTTTTGGCTGAGGTTGATGATAGGTTGTACTTGGGGGACCCCCAAGCTGGTCTTCAGGTCAGGTTGCCAAAACTCCCGCTTCGCATGTTCAAGCAGATTACATCGGATGGCCCCCTCTACTACGTGGCAGATATGGATGAGGATGAATCCAAGTTTACACCCCGGTATTGCCACAATTTGTTGAAGTCTACGAAAGCCGAACCAATCATGTGGCTTGGTTGGATTTTCAACAAAGTTCATTGTTTAGCGTTAATTTCTGATGGAACCTAAGTACTCCCCAAATCCAACTCCCACCCATTAAATTAAGGGGATTGGGGCCTTTAAAAAAATTGCTGGGTTTCATTGCGCTGACCCTTTTCTCCTAGGCCGTCAGTGCTGGCAATGGCCCCTTCAGATGATCAGTACATGCAAAGAGTGAAGGTGTCACAGCAGTGACATTAAGAACAGCAGGACCAGGAAGGAAAACCGCTCAGCCAATTGGGAAAACAAATTCTGTAAGCAAAACATGTTTTTTTTTAAGATCTTGAAATTGGTTCATTCGGCCGCCTGCCTTTGGCTGGGAAAGAGCATCCTTCGGCTTTGAGACTCTGACACTGGTAGCGGTGATGCGGAAAGCAGTAAAAATTGTTTCAGCTGATTCTAGGTCTTGCCAAAACAGCACCTTAAAAACTGCACCCCAGAAAGAAACCTTACTTACTTCGTGGGAACCTAAGGGTACCTCCCCCAAAGCCAACCCCCCCAAGAAATAAGGCACTAATAAGGCATTATTAAGGGAAACCAATGCTTAATAGTCCCTTAATAAGGCCTTATTTCTTGGGGGGGTCGGTGGCATTGGGGGCGGGGTACCTTTATGTTCCCATGATTACTGGTCCCGGGCCCCACGGATTTTTTGATTGACGGTGATGAAATTCCAAGACCAAGACCATGACAATGAAATCACCAATCAAAAAAAATGTGTATTGAAATTGATATGTGTTGATGAATGACTGTATTCAGCGCCAATTGGCCCATACTTTCGCTGAAGGAAATCACACACACACAAGGAATGCTGTGATGTAGCATGGTAATCCTCTCTCATGGGAACTATGTCCACCCGCCACTTCCACCCCTTGTTAAGATCCTATGTAGGAGCAATGGTGGTGATGAAACAAGGGGTGGCAATGGGGGCACCCTCTTCTTTAGCATGTAACATTTCATCGCTCATGATTCCTACAGGTGTGAAGGCTCAGGAAAAATTTCCAAATTCCCGTTGCACGTCCCTGAACCGCATGAAGAAACAAATGGCTGGGAAGAAACAAGACAAGGATATGAAACGCAAACTTGAAGAACTGCAGCAACGCTTCCTGGCAGACCAGCAGGCTTTGATGAATTCGGCTGAAGCTGAATCTTCCGGAGGTTCTGAAGATGCTGATGAATCTGAGGACAAGGGTTCGGATGAGGAGGAGGTGGAGGATCCAGTCGCAAGCAGTGATAGTGAATCTAATGTGCTACTTGACTTAATCATGGTCAGTCAACCTACCCCCATGTAAGGTACCCCCGTCACAAATTGAAAAATAAGTCTCCATAAGGGGTTATTAAGTATAGTTGTTCCCTTAATAAGGCCTTATTAAGGCTTTATTTCTCATGGGGGTACCTTACATGGGGGTAGGTTGACCAGCCATGACTTAAGAATGGAAATAAACTTCAAAAAGTGCTTCCCTTCCAGCCCTTTGGCAAGGTGCAAAAACTCACATACTGGTACTTAAATACAGGTGAGGAAAGCGGTTTTGTTTGGGTGCGAGGGGAAATGGGAATGTAGCCTATGCTTGCCCTCGGAAACAAATTCTTTCATATGATAAATTATTAAGTGTTTTTTCCTCATTAATAAGGCATTACTAACGCCTTAGTAGGGCTTGGTTTCCTAGTAGGGCCTAATTAAGGTAGCTACCCTGGGAAGATTGCTGATTTATGTTGATGTAAAGGCCCCGGCCAAAACTCAAGTTTATGGTAAACTGTCCCTGAAAAACATTGAGGTTTATGGCATCAACAATGCAACAGAAGACACCGGCGCCAAGAGCAAGTTCAAAGACTTCAAGTCACGGTGGCCGAGTGTCCAAAGTGGACAATTACAAACAAATTCGCTACGAAGACTTTGTGGATTGCCACGTGGCGGGGTGGCTGGTGGGCATCAAACATGATTACCTCACCCCCAAAGTGGTTCAGGGGCTCTCTCGTGAGAGCTTGTTTGCTATTCTCACCTTTTTAACGGGATGGATGCCCGAAGATAAGAAACATGGGAAACTCGGCAGAATCAAGACAGCGTCAATGCGAGTTGGGTTTGGATGGTTGCTTTGGGATTACGAACCAAGAATACCCAATGACACGGCCAGTCAACCTACCCCGCTAAAGGTTATCACAGAAATAAGGCCTTATCAAGAGCTCATTCACCACTGCTTTCCCCTAATAAGGCCTTATTAAACCCTTATTTCGGGACGGGTTACGTTAGAAGCGGGTAGGTTGACCAGCCATTTTTGAATAATTTCTTTAAAAAAATCAGGGCCCGCCCAAATCAAGCCTTATTAGGGTTGACAAGCACCACTGTTGGGAAGAGAATGTCGAGAATCCGGCCTGCCTCATGATTTTTTTATTTATTATCATTGCCTCAAGCATTTTTTTCGACTTATACAGGAAAGGCTTCCGCACTTGTGGGAATCGACTGTACCACCTTCAAAGCCACCCCCCAGAAAGGATGCCTATTAAGTAAGGGTTTCTAAGATCGTATATTAAGCCACCGTGCCGGTACATAATTTTTTGAAAACGGCTCTATTTCTTGGCCGGCTGGCTTTAGAGGGGGGGGGCACCTTAGATTCCCATGTTCCAGTCCACCTCAAGGGCAATTTCCTTTCCGTCGGCAGTGTGGATCAAAGATACGAAGCCTATTCTTAGAAATCGCCAGTTTAGGGGATCCATGGCTTTTTCCATGAAAGCAGCTGCGCGCTTTGTGCTAGCATTGATGGCTGAGCCGGGTTCAAGTATGCAAGATACTTCAGAACCAAAGGATGAGTCTGAGTACATGTTTGTTTTGGAGGGCATGGCCTTGACCATCATCGTTTTGTTAGCTTCTAATTGCTGGCTGCTACGTTTCAGAACTACCCCAGCACCGTTGAAAGTTTCTGGAGTTTCCACCAAAACTGTAGGTGTGCAATGTGATCTGGAATGTATTGAGGCATTGGTCCATGGAAGTTACAAACAGTCTGTATTCTGTGCACCCACCAGCAAGCGCTGGCATCAGAGCCCAAACTGTTTCCAATTGAAAAAGGGGTCGAAGATCCATGAACTCACACCTTGCCTTTCATGCCTTAAAGGGAGCGATAAGTAGAGGCAATGAAACTAATTGGAACATTCCCGCCACCAAAGTGGTGCTGAGCAACTACTTGTGGAGGCTACTTTTGGCCAAGTGGATCACGCGACAAACATGTTCGCTGGAAAATCAAGTCATCATGAGAATCTAAGGTGCCTGCCCAATGCAACCCCCCAACTAAGACCTTAATAAGGCCTAATTAAGGGTCAATTTCCTAAAAGGGGCGTGCATTGGGGCATCCTTAGACTCCCATGCAGGCAGTGTGGGCTTTGCCACCCCCAAAGCCCAATTAAATAAAGCTTAAGTACGGCCTTAATTTTGTGGGTTGCGCCATCTGTTGAACGCTATATAGGCTGTTTCAGCTCTGTGTAGATCAATATTAATCAAACATTCTGGGAATGCAATCGGAAAATTGTCGAAGTGTCCTTTTTGCTGGCTGCGTAGTTGATACATGCTTCCATTACGATGGCTCTCGAGCGTTGTAATCGCAACCCATTTGTTCTCCACAACATGTGTCACTACGATTGGAGGAAAAACCAGTGTGCGCTTACTCAGGGAAAACAATGGTTCATAAGCCCTTACGAACAATTTCTTCCAGAAATAAGACCCTATTTTGGAATTATTTTGCATTGGTTTCCCTTACTAAGGCCTTAGTAAACCCTTATTTCTAGGGGCCGAACGTACACTTCCATAACAAACCGGAAGGTGAAAAATTCATGGTTTCGATTTTAATCATCATTATCCTTTGGCCCTTGACACAGCCTTAATAATGCCTTACTAAGGCAATGTTTCTGGGGGTTCATTGGTGGACGGGATATCATCAACTTGTGGCGACGTCACCAAGTTTCACGGGATGTCACCAACCTGCGTCACTGCGTTGCCTCAGGAAGAACAAAGAGGAAATGATCCGAAACGTGAAGCAAGAGATCACACGCAGAGCAGATCCGTTGACAAAGACGGGTTGGGGGCCATCCGAAATTCGGAAATTTGTACGCTACCAGGTTGGGAAGTCAAATGTTTCGAAGCTCTAAGTAACCGCCCAAAGCTATCCACCATGACGAACAAAGCACTCTTCGTTTTTTGTGTGATGATGTGACACTGTCAGTTCAGTGTTTCATGAAACATGCTAGCGCAAATTGAATGAATTGAAATGTTTGGGGCAAACAATCCTATACCAATCATGGGAATCCAAGGTACCCCCCCAAAGCTACCCCCTCCAAAAATAAAGCCTTATTAATGGACTATTAACCATGGTTTTGCTTAATAAGACCTTATTAGGGCCTTATTTCTTGGGGGGTAGCTTTGGGGGGTCATTAGACTCCCATGAACCAACGTTTTTATTTTCTTCAAAGAACAGTTTTTGTAGGTGATGTTGTTGGCAAACGGCACCATCAAGCCCTGTGAGCTGGGGGGCTTTGCCTACAAGCTACGTGGCAGGGGTGAGGATGGGTCGCCAGCTCCTTTTCCACCTGCTATGCAGGCACATCTGGCGACGCTACACTCAAACCAAGTCTGTTTTACTGCTCTTTTTCTTTGTAATGCTATGTGTGAAATTCACACACGGCCGTGACATGCCTTCACGGTTTTCTGGGGAATGCAAATGGGAATTTAAAGCTCCTAATGCCACCCCGCAAGAAATAAGCCTCCAATAATGGTTTATGGAGGGAAACCATGGTTAATAGTCACTTAATAATGCTTTATTTTTTCTAGGGTTAGCTTTGGGGCTACCTTAAATTCCCATGGCTCTTCACCAAATGTTTGAAAACGCAATAATTGAAAATGAGTCAGGATTGAGGAAAAAAATAGTGGTATACCCTCGGAAATTTCATTCTTTGTGTGGACAGCTTCCTCCATTCTGTCCCCAAACTTTGGAAACCATAATGAAAGCCACAATGTTCCTTCAGGGGATGCCACTGAGCAAATTGGACACATGCTCACTTGTTTCATGTTAAGATAACCACCCTATAATGATATTTTAAGAAGAGATCTATTAAGGGGTGTCAAGGGTGAAAATTTGTAGTTACACTTTATTGAAATCACGGAAATCTGAACTAACCCCATCAAAACTACCCCCACCCGAAATAGGTGTTTAATAAGGCCTTATTAAGGGACAATGGTGGCTCATAAGCCGATAATAAACCACTATTTCTGGTAAGGGGTAGTTTTGGTGGAGGTTGTTAGTAAGGCCATGATGATCGGTGTGTCAGCAGATTTTGAAATTTCTATACCTGGAAACCATTTCTCCTTCAGGGTCATCAAAGGGCTCCGGAAATTTACATGTTGTTGAAAATTACACAAAGGAGGTCACACCATGTCACCCCATGTTTGAATGAAATGTATGGTGAAACATCTTCTAAAGTTGCCCAGTACGTATTTATGTAATAACTTTAAACCAACAGGTTATTAACCACCATTTTCCCTTAATAAGACCTTAATAAGATCTTATTTCTTGGGGGGTAGCTTTAGGGGAGGTACCTTAAATTCCATTAATATTAAGCCTTAATGAGGTTCCTGGATCCAGCAAGTAGAATTCCTAAGTCCGCCCACAATTAAAAGCAATGCGCAAACAAGCTTTTGGATGCACGGGTGGGGGATCTAAGCGGTAGTAGAGGAAGCACCACTGGAAGGTGGTGGCTTTTGTAAAGAAGCTGGATCGGAGACTGCTGGCGCTTTGTGGCCTGCAAATTGTTGAGTGGATTCCGGGGCAGCAAGGATTCAATCGGTGGAGCTAGGAGCTGCTTGCAAAGTGTTGCGGCGGCTAGCGCCACTGACGGTGCTGCTTGCCAGGAGCTTGCCAAGGCGAGATTTCCTTGATCGCCATGAGATTTGCCACAAATGGTGCAAGTGCTCCTGGCTGCGAGGCAGACCCAGACAGCTTGGAAATGGAACTGGAACGCAAGGTGAAGGCTCTTCTAGAGATGCTGGATCCGAGACTGCTGGCACTTTGCAGCCTGTCAAAGAGTCCGGAGTGATAGGAGAAGTGCGTGCAGCAGACTGCAAGTTTGTGCGACTTGCAGATGGCAGTTTTGCCAGCAAGCGTTCACGCATGGAGAGACACAAACAATGGAAATGAGGTGTTGTCTTTTGCGAAGGACTGGGCAAAATTGACCAACCTTATTAAGCCTTAATATGCCTTACTAAGGCTCCTGGCTCCAGGGAATCAAACTAGGAATGTGCAGACAAGCTTTTGGGTGCAGGGGTGGGGATCTAAGTGGTAGAGGAAGCACCTGTGGAAGGTGTTGGCTTTTGTAGAGATGAACGGTCTGCCATTTTGGAGGCTGTTCATCCAAGCCCATTGAGCTGTGACCGATATTTGAAGGGCGGAAATTACTTTGAACTGCGGTGGGAGGATGAGCATTAGAGACTTGGAAACGCGTGAGGCCAGAACAAAGAAGACTGTGCGCCAAAAATTGGTGATGGCTGCTGCAATGCATTGCTGACAGCAGTCAGGACACCATCTGTGCCAGCGCCACAGTCACAGTGCCACACCCTATACCGCGTGTCTCCTGGCTCCTGGCTCCAGGGAATAAAGTTTCCTAAGTCCACCCGCAATTCAAAGCAATGTGCTGCGGTGAGGATGGCTCTTGGCTCCAGAGAAGGGCAGATCTGCGGATCCAATCTCTATGAGAGATTGCTGGCGTTTCCAGTTTGGCCTTGTGATGTCTCGGTGTGCAAATGGGAGACATGCACAGCGGTGGGCCAGATGGAAAGCAGCGTTCGCGCAGGGAGACTCGGAGCGAGTATTCCGATGAGGATGAGGGAACATCCTCTAAAAGATGCAAAATGGTCAAGAACAACAAAACTTGGCCCAGGCTCTTCTCGGCGCGTGTTTTCGTCTTTGTGGTTGTTCGTCGCTGCGCTGTTTTGTTGTTCTTTGGGCGTTAGCGTGGTTCTAGGGCGTTTTTGGGCGTTCACGCACGGAGACTCGGCGCTGGTTGGAATGAATGGGTTGGTTGCCTGGAACCGTTGCCCACGCCAACCCTAGTTGGATTCAGAGGGTAGGTGAAACCAGCGCCAGGAAAGGCTTTTCTGTTTTGTTGTTCTTTGGGCGTTCGCGTGGTTTGTGTTCGGGGAAGGAGCGAAGGTGGTGACTCTGAAGTTTTGGTGACAATCGTCGTTTGTCGTTGTCGTCGTCGCAGCACGGGAGAGCATGGATGTCGAACCTTCGCTTGTGGAGATTTGACCTGTACACTGGCAAGTGTAGAGGATGGATGTGAAGAATGTAGGATATTGGCTCAAAAAGCTGAAAAGGAGCGAATTGCCAGGGAGAAAGCCAAGCAGGCTCGTATCGAGTCAACTTGCCCCCATTTTAGGTACCCCCATGACAAATAAGGCCTTAATAAGGTGTTATTAACCATAGTTGATCCCTACTTTAAAGATTTTTTCTCATGGGATGTGTTTTTTTGATTTCAGTTTTGTAGGGTTTTGATATTTTGAGGGTGCGGATGGATGAGCAGCTGTGCCGAAGCCAGGCGTCCTGCGCAAACAACTTTCATTGTTTTCATTTCTGCGTTTTTTTGTATCTTTGTTTTGTTTTCCAAGTTTTGCGAGCGAGCGAGCGAGCGGTTATTTTGTTTGCATTTCTTTCATTTTGCTTGGGAATGTAAGGTACCCCCACTGCGACCCCCCCAAGAAGTAAGCCCCTAATAAGGCCTTATTAAGGGAAACTAATGGTTAATAGGCCTTATTTCTTGGGGGGGTAGCTTTGCGGAGGGTACCTTAAATTCCCATGATTTAATTGTGGGTGGATTTAGGAAATTCTATTTGCTGGATCCAGGAACCTTATTATTAAGGGCGCAACTTTGGGAATTTGACTTGGAGTGGCTTCCCACATTCGCTCGTACATACGATGATAGCAAAAACAAATTGGTTGTCAAGGAATTTGGCGCTCCAATGCCAACCTCAATGAAATAAATATGGTTTCACAGATTATTTCTTAACCACCTTGCTTTTTTCCAAGGCCTTAGGAATGAATTTTCTCTTAGTATGGCATGCGCTGAGGAGCCAGGCTTCCAGCTCCAAACTCAAAAGGAAAGGATCTGACCTCGCCTTAGCAGCAGCAGAAGCAGGAATGGCAGCGAAGCAGAGAAAGAAGGAGCTGGCAAACACCAACCTCGACAGTGACGGTTTCAATTAACAAAATCATAGGAATCTGAGGGTACCCCCCCAAAGCCAACCCCCCCAAGAAATAAGGCCCTAATAAGGCCTTATTAAGGGAAATCAATGGTTAATAGTCCCTTGATAAGACTTTATTTCTGGGGGGGGGGTGGCATTGGAGGGTACCCGTAAATTCACATGACAAAAGGGTGAATTTCATTTTCGTACGTCCTCTCTCATTTCTAGCAGTTAAGGCGGTGGTGACATTTGGAGATTTGTTTTTTGAAAAGTGGCAGGGTTATGGCGGGGTTCGTTCGGAAAGTAAAGGCTGATTATTGGGGTCTTAGCAATATAAGCCCTAATAGGGGGGTTGTTTTCAGGGGCCTTAGATTCACACAATTGCGGGGGAATTGTGGGGTTTGATATAGCATCATTTTCAGTTTTGCGCGCTGGGAGGAGAAAGAACGGAAGGAAGGGAAGGACGCGATCAAGGAAAAGGCACCACCACCACCACCACCACCGGCGCCACCGGCAAAAGTGCTTCCAGGAGGTGGTGTTACAGCAGGCGCATCCTATTTGAAGGACATGAACCCTAATACAAGGTCGACGGCGCCCCAAGCCATTGTGAGCATCCCAAAGGAAAGACTTCCAGAACCTTTGCATCTATTTCAACAATTTTTCGGGAAGAAATGTTAGTCAAGCAATGTCTGATAAAAAAACATGTTCCTTTTCCTTTTGGGCGACCACCTTTAAAAGATGGAAATGTCTCATCACTTCTGATTGTCGGCTAAGGACGCAGCGGACGACGGTGAGGCAGCGGTGGGTACCCTCCCCACAAGGGAAGAAATGGATGCTCAGGATTATGGCTAGTCAACCTACAACCCCTAACGCACTCACCCCAGAAATAAGGCCTTATTAAGGGCTTATTACCATATGGTGTCCCTTAACAAGATCTTATTAAGCCCTTATTTCTGGGGTCCGTTAGGGGGGGTAGGTTGATCGGCGCCTCAGGAAAGGGCCTCCTTTAAAGATTACTAACCACAGATGTTCTTTAATACAGTAGAGCTTTAATAAAATTCTAACAAGACTCCATTCCAAGAGTATGGATTGTAAGATTGCTAGATTGCGCCATGTGCATGGGGGTACCAATGATGCACGCATTCTGATCGTCTTTAGTGTCCATTCTTGCGTGGCAGTAGCGAAACAAACCGGTACACAATTAGATAAATATTCGTCATGGTGGACATCCTTGTTTCATTGTTTCAAGTCGGGCCTCCCCCAGCCACACCGTTTGGCAGGATTGCTGGGAATTCTCCGACGAGGAGCAACCGCCCCAAGGCCTCTTGCCAAACAGGGACGCGCCCTACCTGGCCGATCTTGATGGGAAGTGGTTCTTGGCAGATCCGGTGATCGGAATGCAGGTGGGTTTGGGCGACCCCAGCAATTAAGGCCATTAGATCCCTTAATCGTGCCTTATTCCTTGTTGCAGGGGATACCCTTCTGTTCCCATTTAATGAGTTCCATTTTTGAGAGACTGCTCTAAAACAAAGGGCGGGGCCCACTTGAAGTTCATAGGAATTGTCTGTAACTAAAGGAAGATGACGGTATTAGTTCCTACGTCCTTCGTGTTCAAGGGGTTGAAAACGGCATGCATTTGAAAGAAACAGGCGCGTGTTCCGCCCGATCTCACTTTGAAGCGATTGGTATCCGAGTCTGGCATGAAGTACTTCCTTGCCAGTGACAATCCTGATTCCAAATTCAAGCCCGCCTTCATCGAGAATGTTTTCACAGGCAAGATCAAGACAAAGATCATCCCCATCACGCGCCTTTGGCGTGTTTTGGAAATGGAAAAACGTGATAGACATAGTCAAAAGAATCCTACCAAAACTGCCCGCCCATTTCTAGAATTGGGTGGCTAATGAACCTTTGTTAAACCTGTCGGTGGTCAGTGTTGTTTTTCGGGGGTAGCTAGGATTCCTTAGACATTATTTATTTCACGCCCCCAATGCAAACCTTCCAGGAAAGAATCCTTACACAAGGATTATGAACTTCCATTTTCTATCCATAGGGCCCTATTTGCTAGAGAGGAGGGGTTGAAGTGATTGGAATCTAAGGTAACCCCCCAAAGGTACCCCCTCCAATAAATAAGGCCTTATTAATGGACTATCAACCTTGTTTCCCTTAATCAGACCTTATTTGGGCTTTATTTCTTGGGGGTAGCTTTGGGGGGGTACCTTAGATTCCCATGAACTGGGATCAGTTTCCTGCGATTCGTGACTCGTCCCTCATATTATTCTAAGAAACAAGGCCTCCTGTTTTGGGGCAAGTGCTGGTTTGAAATCCCTTCAACTACTTAGGGACGAGGTCAAGGCGAAGGCCCCTCCAGACGACTCTTACATGCCCGTTGTCCAACCCGAAGCAGCGCCGCAAGAATCCGCTCCCACTCCGAAAACCAATGAAGGGACTTCTCCTCCTGAAGGAGAAGAGGGGCAGCAGAAGAAGGAAGTTGAGGAGAAGGAGGATGAGGCACCAAAGGATGAGGTGGCTGAGGCAAATGTAAAGGAGGATGTAAAGGAGGAGGAAAAGGAGGAGGAAGAGCCAAAGGAGGGCGAGTAGAGTAAGTGATGAGTTCTGAATTATTTCATCACCACCTAGAGCTTCAAAAGCCTGTGAATTTGTAGCTTTTTTCCAAAGCCTGGTTTTGCTTCAATTTCCCAAACAAAAGAGGTTTTGCAAAACAAAATAGGTTTCGTTCCCGCTGAATCCAAATTTTCATGAGGAATCTAAGGGTGTCCTCCCACAATGCCACCGCCCTAGGCCCTAATAAGACATTATTAAGGGAAACAAATGCTTAATAGTCCCTTAATAAACCTTATTTCTTCGGGGGGTGTTTTTTTTTGGTGATTGACCTACTTTTTGAGGTTCTTGAAGCTTTAGGCGTATGGGGACCACAACAGGTGGTAGATCTGAACACTTCGCAGTGCATCGTGCCTGAGCCGTGAAAAAAGATGTTCCCTCCAAATCTGTTCCTTCCACCATAGGAATTTTAGCTAACTTCCCCCGAAAAACAACTCACCAGCAAATAATTAAAGCCTGATTAGCAGGTTATTGACCACCAACTGCCTTCCATATCCACATCATATCCACCGCCTTCTAAAATAGAACTCCCATATCCACCTGGAGATATTTCGGGGCACCTTAAATGCTCATGATTCCAAATCAACCGGCCCCATGCAAAGGTGTGGATTGAAGATATCATAGGAATTTATGGGGCGTACGTGAACCGTGGTTTCATGACTTCGATCGTTTGATGTTTTTTTTTTTGGGTGAGAGCCACCACACACCCCAAAAAAAAGCCCGAGAAACAACTGCAATCTCTGATTTTCGTTTTGGTGGTGCCTTGTGCATGGCTGTGCAGCTCCACAATGTTTGCCTTTATTCATGGGAATCTGCGGCGGAATCTGAGGAGGTTAATGGGTTGACCCTGAAGAAAACAAGGCTTTAGTAATGTCTTATTAAGGGACGATGGTAGCTAGTAATCCAAAAACAATCACTTAATGAGGCCGGAGGCCTCGGGGACGCCAACTAGACTAGACCCCGGGTTTTCAAATTGGAAAGACACATAAAAATATTGTTTGCAAAGAATCCCCTTGACATAGGCCGTAGTGGTTCCGGTGATTGTAATTTTTTTTTCATGTGAATCTAAAGGTACCCCCCAATGCCACCCCCCAAGAAATAAGGCCCTAATAAGGCCTTATTTAGAATAATAGTTCCTAATAAGGCCTTAATTCTTGGGGGGGTGGCATTGGGGGGTGTGCCAGGAAAAAATGCATTGTTAAGGCCTCACTAAGAGTATACAATTCATCGCTCCAGATTTCTTGGTGGTGGCTTTTGGGGAAGTGTACAAGGGACATCTAGGCTAGGTTGGTATGAGACAAGCCTAGACTTGGGTTTAGCAGCTGAGTTGCAAGGTGTGCGCAAGCACACATCTTGTCTCTGATCCGATGCTCTGAATTTCAAGCATTAGGAAATTGCGAAACTGGAGCATGACATTTGGTGAAATCTGTTTGATATTTTGAGCATGACTGCTGCAACAACCGCTGAAATGTTCAGAACACAAGTGGCAGGGAATCTAAGCATACTTCGCCTGGCTTGTCTCCTCCCGGAAATAAGGCCTTAATAAGGTATTAATACGGTCTTAATAAGGTCTTAATAAGGGTTGGCGAAGGAAAATAATTGTTAACCTCCAATTGGTTTGGACAGCGCGGTAGTCAAAGAAACATACCAGTCTCAGTGCCATGGCTCAATGAATGGCTGAAGACCATGATGAAGATGATGATCTGGCCTGGCGCCAGGTGGTTCTCCAAGAGCCACTAGGCCTGGATGTTGCATCGGAATCGGAGCATGAATCAACAGAAGAAATGGAGCAGTTTCAAGGCTGCATCTCGATCAGGATTGCCTCTCAGGACCTTCTATGCTACCATAGCAAGGTGTGCCAGTGTGAGTTTGTCACCAATGACGTGGCCAAACTTTTCTTTGTTTCAAGCAATACGAAAAGATTGGCTGACAGAATGAAGAAAAATATGGAGATGATCGAAGACTACCATTTCCGAATCTGGCCTGGAGTACCTATTAACCGCAAGGAATCAAAATATAGTAGGGTAAGGCCTGTCCTTGCCCCCCAACAGATCCAGTACTTCAATCAAAACACCATGTCGACGTCAATGACCATTGCGTTCTGTGCATTTTGCATTGGGCACCCCAAGAGGCAATCCAATGAACGGAACGTATCGATTCAAGCATTCGAGTCCCTTTTGCAAAAGCTACTTGTCGCATTGGGCAGCGTCAACTTTTCTGCTCGAAAGCTGGTTGCTACAGATCGAGTCTACTCCAGCCCTTGGGTGACCATCGAAGTGGATGGGAGAATGCGGATTGATACCTCTCAATTCGTGGCACAAGAGATCTTAGTGGATTTTTTGAGAGACCCATGGGCAAGTGATCTCCAGACTAGGGAAAAACCGTGGTTACGAAGCCCCATTCAAACTCCGCAACTACATGAATGGATAGTCTTTTCACTGGATCCGACCCATTCTGAAGAATTGAAGGGGCTATTGGTACCAAATGCTTTGAGTCTGATGAGCCAAATCGCATCCCTGTTGGATATGAATGTCACTTCCATTGGGTCGGAAATTCCTGAGTTTTCTATTTCGGGCTGCAAGAAACAATTGTCCAAATCTGTGACATTGAACATCAAGAAGGCAGTTGCTTGGAAAGTCTGGAAGGGAGAGGACTGGTTTGATTGCAAAAAAAAATCAGAACCTGACATCATGGGAATGTAAGGGCGCCCCCGCAATGCCACCCCCACAATTATTTAGGGACAAAGCTGGTTAATAACCCCTTAATAGCTCCTTAATAAGGCCTTATTTAGTATTGGGGGGTGGCATTGGGAGGGCGCCCTCAGATTCCCACAACAAACTTCAAAGCCTTGTTAAGGGCCAAGTGAGGATCCCTTATTAAACCCCTGCGTTTGAAGGAAGCCCCTTATTTAAAGAACGTCCGACTTGAATACCATATTTGTTTGGGGCCATCCTTTGTCACCAGGAAAAATTATTGAAACAGGCGGCCAGTTCTTTGTTGGGTAAGACTCTGACTCCGGTCCAAGTGAACGAAGTTATTCACAAAGCAGCCTATACGGCGCAATTTGTGTATTATTTCGCAGCGTACCAACAATTGCAGCGGGCAAAAGTGTTTCATTTGTACATTGACGGCAGTTCCATTGGCGGGAGTCCGTCAGAGTTAGCCTACCTCTGGTCACCGGAGCTGGGGCGGGGAGCCTATGCTCCTGTCTATGCCACTTGGCTAGCTTCTTCCGGTACACAAGAGTTTTTACTTTCACAGCTGTTCAAGGTATCCCTGAATCTTTTTCATGGCTGGGGATTCCTTCAGCAGAATGATCTTGAGGTCGCATGAATCCCAACACAAAAATTCATGGAGCTTTAGTCTATGCTTTCCAACCCTCCCTGGAATTAAGGCCTTATTAAGGGACTAAAAGGGCTTTCATGTTCCCTTGTTAAAGCCTTATTAAGCCATTGTTTCCATCAGAGCCGTTTAGGGGCCGGGGCAAAGACTTACTTGTTCTGAAACATCACGCTCCCAATGGGTGGTTGAGGTTATGCCATCATTTGTTTTGGAGGCACTTGATGGAACGTCTGTCACCAGGACTGGGTGGTATGACCGGCAACCACTGTTCAGTCACCTTGTCACAAGACTGCTAAACGAGGCCTTAACAGGACCTTGGACGGGACTCGAGTCGAATTTTTTGCGCTCCCTGCAGGCCGGCAATTTCAGCAAAAGACTGCAAAGGTTTCTACGCGCCTTGGCTCAGACACATAGCTCATATACGTCGGTTATTTAGCAATTTGAATTTGAAGGAAAATTGACGTGGTTCTTCATTTAATGGCCCTTGTAACCCTTGTAACTGTCCCCATCAAAACTACCACCACTGGACATAAGGGCTTATTCAGGGGTGATTCGCCATCATTGTCCCTTTAATAAGGCCTTATTAAGCCCTTGCTTGTTTCTGGTGGGGGTAGTTTTTATGGGGGTTAGGGCGATATGAGGGCAATCTAATCATAGTCATTGGAATTTCAGGCAACCTCCTCTTGATGAGATCTTTCAAAAATTGGCTTCGGGAGTGTATTCTATTAATTAAAATTTCCATGTTCTAAGCAGAAAAAAAGCTCTGATACGGCCCATCCGAGAACATCATCAAGATGACGCACCATACTTTGAAGAAGATGTGCGGCAGAGGTATCGATGAATTCATCCCCCCGGCCGACAATTTCGTGACGCTGGAAAATTTGGAGTCTGTAAGGCTACAACCAGTTCACGAACGACTCGTTTTGCGAGTGGTGCCTTTGGCTTCTGATTCAAGGTTGATGGAGCTTCAACGGGTGGTGCCATCACAAGTAAGCCTTAATAAGGCCTTATTTAGCCTGAAAGGGTTAATCATTCCTGCAAAAAGGTTTTTTTCCAGGGTCATTTTGATTGCTTTGCATCAAAATTGTGGCTGGTCAACCTACCCTTCTTCACACCGCCTTCCAGAAATAAGGCCTTATTGGTGGCCTATTCAGCATTGGTTTCCCTTACTAAGGTTTTATTAAACCCTTATTTCTTCCGGTGCTTTTTTGGGGCCTTATTCAGTGACAATGGTGGCGAATAATCCCTTAATTAACCCATATTTCTGGAGGGGTTAGTTTTGCTGGGGGTAGTTGGGAAGGCCTTGAGAAAATAACAACAGTAGAATTGAATTCGAGCGTGTTTTTAAAACATGGGAATCTAAGGTACTCCCCTAAAGCTAACCCCCCAAGAAATAAGGCCCTAATAAGGCCTTATTTAGGGGAAACCAATGGTTAATAGTCCATTAACAAGGCTTTATCTATTGGAGGGGGTAGCTTTGGAGGGAGTACCTTAGATTTTAGATCCAGCATTGCGTGGAGGTGGAGGATGAGGAAACGCAACAGACAAAAGCGTTCCGCTTTTGTTTTGGCAAGCTGAAGATCCGGGGGGATCTAGAGGCGGAGTTGGCCCACAGTCTCTGGAATTCGATGAAGGCAGCTTTGCGCGCAACTTTGCCAGATGAACACTACCTGCATACATCACTTTTGAAATTGAGCATTTGCTGCAACCACACACACGGATCCTTCAAAAGTGGCGACAAGGCCATAAAAATGCGTGACTGCTTTAGGCAGTGGCTTTCCCAGAAAGATTCTGATTGGTTTCGGAATTTTTCGGATGACCTAGCAGTCAGCCGGGGAGATGAAGAAAGAACCGACGCCTCCAATGAAACTGCTGTGCTCACCCTAGAGGAAATCATGAAGACCCATTTGATTGCTTCGAAAGGGCGTTTTGCAGCTAGGTCATAGAAGATGACCACCTCCTATGTTTTATGTTTCTTTTTTCTTTCACGCAGGGGTCGCGGAATGAAAAAACTTTTTTTTAATAAATTGAACTTGTCAGTCATAGGCTTATTTCTTGGGGGTGGTGCCCTTAGTTCCTTTGACATGGAAGCTGGGAATCTAAGGTACCCCCCCAAAGCTACCCCTTCCCATAAATAAGGCCTTATTAATGGACTATGAACTATTGGTTTCCCTTAATAAGGGCTTATTAGTGCCTTATTTCTTGGTGGGGTAGCTTTGGGGGTACCTTCGATTCCCATGAAAACGGAGGTTAAGATGAAAGCATGGTTTGGCTTGAACGCATCTTTGAGGGCATTGCTCAAGGACTGGGACGTCCTCTGTGCGGCAGCGCTGGCTGTGCATGAAATTTGCGGTGACACTGCGGCTTGTCAAGCTTAGAAAATATTCCTAAACAATAGGGACATAATTTATCTCTGGCACCTGCCCCCCTCTAACGTACCCCCTTCAGGAAATAAGGGTAATAATAGATTCTTAAGGGAAATCAATGGGTAATAAGCTCTTAATAAGTTTTTTTTTGGGTGGTGTTTTTACCAGGTAGGTTGGCTAGCCATGAGTCATTTTCCTTTCACCGCCCGACACTATCACCATGGGGAAACAAACTGCCACCAAGATATATAGTGGCCTACTCAAAGAAACAGGGGTGGTAGTATAGATAATCCCCGGAACTAAAACCTATTTGTATCCATCGTGAATTGCGGAAAATGGTATCGCCACCTTCTATGATGATTGGCCGGCACTACCCCTCAAGATTCCCCGGAAATAAAAATATGGACTTTTTGGTCTTGGTAAGAAACAAAGAACCCTACAAAAATGCATTCCGTTTGACGGCAACCAAGATTGATCAAGATGACGACGGCGAAAGATCAGATGACCCGGAAGAGGAAGAGGAACGAAGGAAGAAAAAAGAAAGAAAATGACCAAGAGTGAGCTGTACAAGGCGTACGCAGGTAAGTCTCCAACGGCTATGTTCCTGGAATTCTTGCTTGATACGGATTTGCGGACTCATGCCATCCTCATCACAGAGATTGCCAGCCCACTCGAGGACAAGTATGCTAGCGATCTACTGGCGCAAGATGGTGGATTAGAATCATTTATTCAATGGAATGTCGCTCGTGCTCAAGGCGCATGGTGGGAGACTGCCAAGCAAATCTTTGCAGTTGCCTATTCTTTTCGATTGATGGAAAAGTTGGGGTTGACGAACTTCTGCAAACCAGCCCTCAAATTTGACCCATCTGTTTCTTGGATGGTGGTTCCTTTGACTAAATTAAATTTTGGACCGGTTCCTATGACAGGTGCGGTTTTACTAACGACCCCCCCAGAAAATTAACTTAATAAGGGCTTACTAAGGAGTGGTTTCCCTTAATAAGTCCTTATTAAATGAAACCGGTATTTCTGTCGGGTGGTGGGTTAGGGGGGGGGTAGGTGGACCCGCAATGAAGCAAGCATTTCTGGTTTCTTTGAGGGCCCCAATACGGTTGTTGTTTTTGTTTCAGGCTTCATTCCACCCCAAAAACAACCAATTTTTTTCTTTGAGCAACGGCAATTGTAACGCATTAGGGGCTGACTAGCATTCCTATGATTTAAGAACCCCTGACTGACCGTTTCAATTGCCAATTGCGTGAAGTTGTTTTTTTAGCATCAAAGCCACCCCAAAGAAGGCCGTATTAAGGGACTGCTAGGGGGAAAATGATGGCTAAGAACACTTTGCAGGTTTCAAGGCCTTATTTCTTTAGGCCCTTTAGGTGTTTACCTTACTTGTTTCAATCACCTGATGTCATTTCAGCTTGAGGAAGAAGAGAACAAGTTACTTGGGGCATTCAAATTTGCCGCTGAATTGGCATCAAACCTATCCTGGAGGAACATGATTCACCGCTTTGGTCTCCCTGGAACCGCTGTTTTGTTGCTTTCCCGCACAGAAGCAGATCGAATTGAAGCAATGAAAATGCTTCGGAAGATAATTGATTCCCTTTTGCACTTGAAATCAAAAAAAAAGAAACGGGGTCGAAAGTCCTCGCAAGATTGTGGGATGATTTGGCGTGGCACGAGGAGAGCCTGTGCCGAGAATTGATGGCCATGATCAAACAATCCCAGTACAACCACAATGATCGAGACTTACAAGTGCTTCTGAGCAGGCTCAAGACCGGGACGTCAACGACAAAAGAGCTTTTGGAATCTACCTTTGCGCATTTGACGGACGTCTCTGCCAGGGGAAACAAAAACAAAAAGATGAATGCAATGTCCAAATGGTTCTATGCAGTTGCAACGCCGTATGGCACAGTGCAAGCGCCGCAAATCATGCCATGTGATGCAGACTGGCTTAAGTATTCAACAGCAGATGAAGAGCTGAGGTCCTATTTCGCCAAATTGTGGTCGATTGCAGATTCCACCCTTCCAGACATCAAGTATGGGGAGGATGAGCGGTTTCCTCAATCTGCCCAACAAATTGAGAAAACAAAGCTTCGCGCTGCTGGGCCAAGATCTCACATGCGGAGCGCAGCTGCTCTTCTTTTCATGCTCGTTGATTACGAAAACAGCTTTCAGAATGCCCAGCATGCAGAACTAGGACAGGGCCAAGTACTGTTTGGGGAATCCGGTAATCCTTTCTCGCCTCTGAACTCAGCCTTAGCAATTTAAGGCCTTATTAAGGCCTTATTAAGACTTTATTAAAGTCCTATTAGTACAAGCAAAAAGGAAAGTCACTTCCTTCCTTGGGGGCGTGGGAATTGGGGGGCGGAATACCATGGGAATAAAAAAACCATTTTAGTTCATTTTTTCCATAAGAAAGTGGACGCCAGAGCGGAATTGAAAACGTTCCCCCCAAAATCAAAGACTAAGAACAGTTCATTTGAATGGTCTATAGATAGAGTTCTTGGAGACGCAGGGATCCAGTTAATCATAAATAGGATGAAACAAAGTTTTTTTAAAGTGTAATTTCGTTCGTGCCAGGCGTACTGTTCACCATGGGCGCCGTGTTTCGTCACAGAACCAAAGAGGACATTTTTGTTCTGAGCCTTGGTTGTGAGACCTGGTGCACTATTGCTATGAAGCTCCGGGTCCACAGGGTCAATGACAAGGCGAGCGTTTTACAATGCATTGCTTTTCCTGGGGGGCTCGAATTGGGGAATGGGTAATTTGCAACACGATCGCCATATCATGGCTGGGTTTTCAGAAGGTTTTTTTCTCCGAAGCCACGTCAGGAAATAATCTCTAGGCAAGCATCATGATGTTCTTGGGATGGGGTGGCATGTGTAGGAAGGGGAGCGTCTTTCATGGGGGGGCACCTCACATTCCCACGGCACAGCTACAATTTTTGAATCGGATTTTGAAGTTTGACTAAGCCTTACCACCCCCCCCAACACAAGAAATAAGGCTTTTTTAAGGATTTTTTCCAGAATTGTGCCTTAATAAGGCCTTATTAGTGCCTTATTTGTTGCATGGGTCGTTTGGATTCTATTGGGTATTGGGGGGCGCCCCTAGATGACTTCAATGTTTTCCAGGCGTTCTTGATGGTCGATCTGAGCTCTTCAAATTTTGAACCCTATATGCTCTTCCACTTCACACTGGACCCGCAAAGTTCTAATTGGATCGCGGTAGAAACGCAAGTCCTGCCTCCAGCATGTGTGCCAGAAGAGCTGCACGGCGTTGGGCATGCAATTGTGCATGAAGTGTTGCGTTATCAGCAGCTACTTCCAGCTGCCATCAAGGCTGGTTTTTTGGTTGCGGTTCAGAAACGAAATTTATTTGGTGAAACCATTCAATCTTGGGAACCTAAGGGGAACCTCCCACTGCCAACCCCCCCAAGAAATAAGGCTTTATTAAGGGACTATTAACCATTGGTTTCCCTTTACGAGGCCTTATTAGGGCTTTATTTCTTGGGGCGGGGTTGGCATTGCGGGGCCCCTTTTAGACACTGATGATTTAATGCCAACTTCGCAGGAAATGTCAATGAAACTACGGGCCCCAACGAAAGGATCATCGTGGTGAAGAATTTGTCAATAAGGGCTGACTTTTTGGGGAGGTCCTGGAATTCATGATGATTTTGATTTCGCAGCTGTAAGGTACTTTCCTGAAGCGGTCGCACATTGAAATGTTCTGCAAGTTTCTGAAGCTGGTCCTTCCCAAAAAAGGAGAAGACGGGGGTACACTAAAGAAACCGGATTTCGCCAGGGCTTTGGTGGAACACTATTTTGCAGGTGCTCCAGAAGATGACAAAAAAAAATACATTGAGGGGATGTGTGGCCCACAGCGGCATGTAGACCCGGGCATTTTGCACATTATGGCAGAACTCGACCCGGAAAATGCGGCAGATCCTGGTTTTCTCAAGGTAAAAAAGCTAGCCATGGAAGAGCTAGGGGAAAAGATGTTGAAGAAAGCCGCGGACAACAAGGATGACGATGACATGAGGAAAGCAGAGAAGAAGGCAAAAGAACGAGAGACAAAAGAGAAAGAAGCGGCTGAGAAAGAGAGAAAAGAAAGAGTGAAAGAGACCCAAAAACGCGCGTTTGGTTTGACCCCCAACGAATTGAAAGATTTTCTACCTGGGAAGGGCGTGGATGGCTTGATGAGCGTGGAGTACCACCCGATTCTGCAGCATTTCCGGGTGAAATACCCAAGATTCTTGTTTGGAAATTTGTTTCGAACCATTTGTTTCGATCCTAAGAAATAAGGAAATGCTCCCCATGTTTTCTTATAAAAGGCCTTATTAAGGCCTTAGTAAGGCCTTGTCTTTTGGAGATGGCCCATGTTTAAGCTTTTTTTATGACTGGGGTAAGTTTTGGCAATCTTTCATTCATCAAAATGAACGACAGAGCTACCTTCATGGGACTAGTGGGGCAAATCCTTTTTCTCTGTTAAAATGGGAATCTAAGGGTACCCCCCCAAAGCCAACCCCCCAAGAAATAAGGCCCTAATAAGGCCTTATTAAGGGAAATCAATGGTTAATAGTCCCTTAACAAGGCCTTATTTCTTGGGGAGGGTACCCTTATATTCCCATTATCGGAAGCTGCAGGAACAGATGATGATGTTATGTCGCAGCAAAGCTGTACACGCAAGTTTGGGACTGACCGGTGTCCTTCGAAGGAAGACTCATTATACATGGTGTTGGAGTGGGTTTACAGGACGTGGAACAGGCTTCATCCTAGTGAGCAATACGACATGTAGCCTTGTTGCAATTGCAAGTTTTCTTTTTGGGTGGAGTGTCTAGATTCCCACCAAACTGATTGGAAAAAATCCAAACAGGAATTTGAATTTGATATCAGCACCTAAGATTCGGGACGCTAATATCCAGGAGAAAGGATACAATGTTTTCTAAGAAGCACATGGCTTTAGAGCCTTAATTTGGAGACAACCCCCTTTTTTGCTAACCTGTCTGCAAGTTTTGGCGTCGCACTGTCAAAGCGGGAACCTTTGCCACCTCCCTCTTAAAATTGTTTTAAACCTTATTAAGGCCTTAATAAGACCTTATTAAGGCCTTGAATAAGACCTGAGTTGATGGAGGTTGCAGTTTCGCAATTTCCGTTGCACATGAGGCCGTCAACAGCAGCAATCAGGGAGTACATTGAGAAGAACTTGAAAGAGTGATCTGCCATCAGCCCCTCCAAATCATAATTAAAACCGCCAGATTCCAATATTTTTTGTTCACTTTTCACTGATTATTGTGTAGTCCGAATGTGTTTTTGCTTCCTGGAGGGGGCTGGTGTTTTCAGATGTGCATTTCGGCAATGAGAAAATTTAAAAAAGGTGTTACCCTACAAGATGTGTTGCTTTTCTGCGACGTAGTTGTCCGAAGTGGCTTACACGACGTGTCTAGGCCAAGGAAGGGGGTTGGCGTAGTGAATTAGCGTTACAGTAAGTTCTGCAAATTTCCAGCAGTGTGACACACCAGGGAATGGCAGGACAAATGCCCTTTCTCTGAAGTTTACATGTGTACATCTCTACACATCTTGCCTTTTTATATTGAATCAAAACGATTTATTCTGAGAAATGGGGCTGGCGCGACAAGCGTTGAGTTCTGCAAGTTTTGTTTCACCCAGACAGCAGCATGATGCACCACGGAATCGCCGCAGAAAGCACAGAGTTCCACTTGTTCGGGATTTGTTGGCCTGAACTCTAATTAAGGCCTTAATAAGGATTTCGCAAGGTTTTCCCCAGTTTTGAGGCAAAATCCTTATTAAGGCCTTAGTAAGAGTTTCGCATTTTTCCCACCATTTTCCAGCCTTACTAAGGCCTAATTAAGGATCCATTTTTTTGAATTAGTGAAAGCAATGATTTAAGGCCTTATTAGTAGCTAAGTTGGTCCTTAACAAGGCACTAATAAGGCCTTATCCTTAAATTGAAACTCCTTAAATCCCAGGGGGGGGGAGCAGAGGGGAGGGGAGCACAAACTTTCATGAACCTTGGTGCCGTCTTTCATGGACAAGCCAAGCTCAACATCTCCCTCCAAACTAGCCTTATGATATTTCCACATTTCAACCTCAAATTCCTTAATGCCTCAAAGCCAGTCAAACTGACTTCTCCCGCTACTCAAAAGACCGGGAAAGCCAATGTTGACCTCCCAGGCCAGGGATAGGTGACCTGAATCTATGTTCAACCCAATCCAGTTCAGCACCACCTTTCCATGCTTGACCCTGTGCATCCAGGTCACTGTCATACCAGCCTTCAAAGGCTCCGGCGCTTTCACTGACAGGTGGGCCGATAGCCGAGGACCGTTGCCAAAGTGTGGTTTGAGGTGCGTGCCCGGGTTCAAGCGCACCTGGGTTACATGGAATAAAACTGAAAGCCATGAGAAGACGATATGAAAAGGACTTGGAGCAGGACTAGGAAAATAGAGGAGAAGCAATCATATTGCCGGGAGAGTTTGTATATCAATGTTTGTATCCATATCGTTCCTGAATCGGGCCATGACACTTTCTTGACACTTTGGTGGGCAAGGAACGTAATTCACATTCATGAACTTGCAGTCATTGATCTCCGGCCGTGTCTTGATGAGTTCACATGTCTGTGGCGCCACCTGTGCGAGGGGAGATACGCCTGAGATGGAGTGGTTTGTACATTGCACTAACATGTACTGACTGTACAGCTTCTTGAGATAGATGCATGGACACCTGTGTGTGTGGGAGGAAAATGCAACCAGCCTGACAAAAGATCTCGTACCAATGATGGTATCGTACAATCCTCAGCTCGCTTTTTCCACGGGCTGTCGGGAATCATCCTTTTCCATATACAAAATAACTATGACATATTATGAGCTTGAGGAGGGATTATGAATATGATTCCTTCCAGCCCAGCATATATACACAACTGCTTTTAATGTATTTATCTAAAAGGCCGGTGGGGTACCAAAATGCCAGGTACCTGTACCTTGTAATTCTTTTTCTACCTTTTCTGGGCGCAAGGCACTTGTTTGAGGCCACCACGGGCCCATTGAATAGTAGCTGCCCTTTTTAGGTTCTGCCTGGTGCAGCACCTGCCCCCATGAATTTCCACCCTAGCCCTATAACCCAAAACGGACCCACACTCCTCGCCAAATTTCCGATCGCAACCCATCCCCTCAGCCTTCAGAAACATCCCAGTCACCTCAAGGTGTCCCATCCACCTGGCGTGGCCAAGTGTTCCCGCGAAGGGTCCAGGGACATGAGTTGGCCGAAGAGATCCTTGACGCAACAGGCCAAAGCATGGAATCAGACGTCGTGAAGCAGCTGTGCAATGAGATTTGATTCCACAATGAATGCAATGAATGGGAATAGATGGCCCAAGCCAAAATCGAAAGACCCCAAAAGACCTTTAATCCTCATCTTCAAAAAAATCTCTGGTCAGACGAGTTTCGTTGGGCTCATTGAGGATGGCCTCCAATTCTGCTTTGAAGATGGGATGCATCTCCTCCAGCCATTGGCCTAGCGGCAACTCCTGTTGCGCTCAGGTGCTGTATCATGCTGTATCAGGATGGAGGTTGACCTTCAAAGTAGGACCTCGAAACATGCGTGACTTGCATTACAGGCATTTTGATTTATTCTGTCATATTGGAGAAACATGTGCCAGTACATGGTATCATCCTGCTATGAACCTTTATCTATGTGCTCCTGGGTGGCCCACACAGGTCGCGATGGCTTCCCAGCGAAGATGATGCCTCAGCACTCGCTTGAGGGCACTCTTTTTGGAGGACTCCACTGGCCAAAGAATGCAAAGGAAACATGATGATGGATGGAGAGAAGTTAGCTCAGAGGTTCACATGGTTGACATTAGGTTGACATTGGACATGGAACATCATGGAAATTCATGGAACATCATGGATCCACAATGATCCACCATGTCATGGTAACCCTCACCGTCCAGGCGCTATTGAAGTTGATGTGCGCAGGGCTTTTCCACACGTCTAAAGCAACACCTGGGCCGGTTTTGGCGGCAGTCTAATCAGCAGGATTTGACAATGCGGATGTCGGGTATGTCGGGACGCCAATGTATGCAACATCATGAGAATCACTGCACCCAGGAGGACACTGCTATGTGCGGCTCGTCAAATCTCAAGATTCATTCATTAGGCCTGGATTTGGAGCAAAGTGTGACACATCTTGCAACCAAAAGCAGGCATCCAAGGCCAGGGCACTGTACTTCTTTACTCTGCGAATACCATGGAACAACTCCTCAGACTTTTGCTGATAGATCTGCCTTTGCATCGAAAATGTGGGCTCAGTGTTGGCCAACCAGTGATAGAGAAGAATAGCATGACTCCATCGAACGTCCTTGAGCGGAAGATCTGGATCCGAGAGTGTGACCAAGTCACCATCAGAAAAAGAAACCTGGCAACTTCAATAGTCAGCAAGGAAACTAGCACCAGTTCACTACTCTTCCACCCCCTCTGATGAAGAGGATTTAGAAATTGCAGTTTAAAAAGAAACTTGACCAGTTGACCACTCCTCGCTTTTCTACCTCCTTGCCTATTTACCAATATGGAAGTTGCCCAAGCTGACCCTATCCACCCCGCCACAACCAGGTGTCACAGGCGTTGTCGTGCCACAAGTCATAGTCATCCTCCGGCCGGCAGTGGCTGACGTGGATGCTACGCTCAAAGAGCTCGGCGGCAGAGACCACGTTGTCTCGGAGAATCTCTCCAGTGCTGCGAAACCAAGCGAACATGTAGAGCACCTGGCAATGCCAACATAACACTCACCCAACACAACTGAAATCCAGTTGAAAGCCAGTTGGGGCCTACAAGCCATGTGCTGTCATAATTCTCTGCCATTCACTGCACGTCAAGTTAGAATGCTGCCCTGCACGTGTACGTGAAAAAGGAAGTCTTGTGGATGTGAAACCCCACTTGGGCCAAGGTGCTTGCGCACCAGCTAAGGCCAAAACCGGATTGGCATAGGCGTGGTGTCCTTGCAGGTTTCGGGGATGTTGATTCTCAGAATGCAAAAAAAACCTGTAAAATTTGCTGACATTAATGGGATTTAATTTGCGATGCTTCCAGCATACCAATGTGCATAGCATATAAACATTATTGTATATACGAATCTGTCTGTCTATCTGTCAATCTATCGGTCTGTCTGTCTGTCTTTCTATCTATCTATCTATCGGTCAATGTCTCAAAATATAAAAATTATTAAAAATTCGAGAGCAGACTACAGGACAATAAAAAGCACAAGAGCCTTTACAGCACAGTCCGTGGCGCTGAGCAATTGGACCTCTTCCATCTGTGTCTCGTTCAGTGACGGCTTCTTTTCGAGGCCAGTGGCTTGGCCTTCATAGAACAGGTCCTGGCAGCGAAGACCCGCAGAAGGCGGGGCTTCGTCTCTGCCATGGTGTCTGATGGTGAGGCACTTCAAGATAGACAATTTGCTCGGCTACTTTGCCACATATGTTCGAAACTGAGGATCCCAATGTCAAGTAGGCTTTTGGCAAAAAATGTTTAGGAAAAACACCCTCACTCTCGCAACGGGAGTTGCATTCTATGACATCTTGAAGTGCCATTGCAGTGCCACAGCCAGGTCCTCAAAGTATTTCACAGCACTGCCCTGGTTGAACAGGTCGAAGTCAGCCGACACCTCCCAAAAAATGAAGTTGTTGCGTATTGCTGCTTGTTGGCTTGTAGAATGGCATCTTTGTCTACGTCCCTGAATGTGAGAAGACATATCATCGAGATCAACTGTAACATGAGTGAGTACTGAGTACTGGGTCGTGTCGCCAGTCCTGCGGAAACTCTCACTGACGGCACCTGGAAAGGCAAAGTCTTGGAGGCTCCCAAGACTCCCAATGAGGTTGCCAGCACCTCAAGGCAACGAGACCCTGCCCATGAATTGCTCAAACAATGCACCGCGAGAGGAATCTATCGATTCATATCGATTCATCTTGTATTTTCCACTGTGAAAAAAGGTGAAGGAAGGATTTTGATTTATGGGGTTGGTTGCCAGTCAAGGGACTAAAGAAAGGGATGGGCAGTTTGAGGGCGGGGAATTTGCTCGGTTCCACCATTACCAGAAGAAATGCAAGTTTGGCTGCCGGCCAAGTGGCAAGAGCTTTGACTGTTGGCAAAGGCATGGCGACGATTTAAGTCAAAATGGCGATTGTCTCGGGTTGACGTTGATACCAGATTTTTTCGGGGGGCGGTTAGGGGATGGCAGCCGTACAACTTTAATGCAAAACAATGCAAAGCATTGAATCAAATCATCGAACAAGAGACAACTCACTGGCAATCTGCAAACTTTTGCGTGCCGACGCCTGTTCTTCGGAAAAGGTTCAAGTCTGTCCTTGACTGGATTTAGTGTGCATCATTTCAATCGGAACCTAGGTGATCACTTTACACCAACATACTGTATGTACAGTAAATGTATTGCAGTCTCGAGGTATTCTTGCACTGGGCCCTGAGGGATGAAGAGGCACCAAACTGGCCACTATTTATACACTTCGTCGGTGCAGATTGAAAATTTGGATCGTTTCAAGGCCCATCAAGTTCGCAAGTTGTCGCTGTAGTGCTTTGCTGATGAAGCCGGGCCAAACAAGTAGCCAAACTATGGGGTCTCTGAACTGAGCTTTCCTACAAGTGGACTTTGCCCAAGCCTGTTTGAACCTGTTTGAACCATCCTGGGTGTGGGTAAAGGCAAGTTTTTTTGCTATCTGTGCATCGCTTGAACCTCCAACACACATTCTACACAAATTTCGAGTAGTCAGTGCCGCAGTCGAACACAAACCCATCAATCAGCAAAGGTGCTAGAAACGTCTGAAAGTATCTCGAACTATATAATCACTTCTGGATTCAACATGTTTTTTCTCGGTCCGACGCTGAAGCTGTAAACAGCTGCAGGGACTGAAACCCCGGTCGGCCATGGCTGGGATCTTCAAAATGTTATGCTTCAACTCTAATTTCACTGGAAAGCAAGGATGTCGAGTTGGGCTGTGTGACAGGTGCAATTAAACTACTCTGGTGACAAGAAGCCAAATGATTGATGTAAAAAATGAAAGATAGAGGATGATGACATGGAATGGCCCTCCCCATTAGAGTCAAAGGGTATCTCATCTTCACAGTCATAGGTTGAGTGTCGTGAAGCAATGTTAGATTTTGGTGTTCCAATTTGCCAAACATCAGCCATGAGCGAGAGGGTTTGCCAAATGGAACTCGCTTCAAATGACAGCCCCTGCTGTGACTCGGTGTGAGTATCTATGAACTCTCTATTCGCCGAGTCTCAACTGGATCAGTTGCATACGGATACTTGTCACACGGATGCGCTGCTGCCCTGTCTGCATCATTCGATGTCAGAAGTTTCAGCAGCGACAGCCGTCTCACTTGCGCTAGTGAACGCAAAAGCGCGCAGGCCCTAAAGGCCCTAAGGAATCCTAGGAAGCTAAGCCGAGATTTTTGAGCAGGCAATGCCATGCAATGCCAATGATGCCAATGCAACTGGTCGACGGCTCGCCCTGGAAGCTTGCAGAAAGCATCCATTTGTTTCCATTTGATCTATCAAATCATCAAATCATCAAATCATCAACTGCTGCACCGGTGACATGCCCAGTTGCATTGCATGAAAGCAACGTTCCGACGGAACCAGCGAAATCCCAGGACAGATTCAGGCTAGTAGACGTGACTCTGACAAATAATTAGTTATCCATAGCCAACGCTTACAGAAATATATTGAAACAGCTGACCAATATGCTGATATACGGGGAATGGCTCACCAGGATGATAAGGAAAACCTTACCATATGTATTTCTGAATGTTTGGAGCGTTTCGAAGGCAAAAAGAAGAAACGGAGTTGCTGAAAGAGTGTTGCCTATGTTTATTGCATGTTGTGGATCGTAGGGTGCTCACGTTTCACAACTGCGAATGGATGCACGAATAGGTTCATCCAGCCTTTATCTGTCTGAAATCCGAGGTGAATGATTTCAAGCCACCAGTCATCAGTGCAGCTGAAGAACGTGGCAACGGTCACTCAAGATCAGAAAATCTTTGGCTTTCGAAACCTGTTTGGCACATGCTTCATCATGACGTACACGACATGCATCAGAGTCAGAGAAAGAGAGGGAGAGAGAGAGTGAGAGAGAAATAGAAAAATGTTAAATGAACCTGGTGCACTGGTGCGCCATTCAACGTACCTGCAACTCCTTGTGGTCTCCGGAACCCCCCCCCCCATACCCCTCCCACCATCCTGAGGCAGAGGTCACCTCACCATTGATGAGCCGCAGGAGCCAGAGACCTTAACATCGAGACCCACAAAGTGCCATGCTGTTGAGGTGACAACCCAGCCAACCAAGCACAGTAGGATGCAGAAAAACTCCTAGCAAGCCCAATGTAATAAAAGAAATGCAGCCTCAACGCAAACATCAAGACTGAACACAAGCCCCCAAAAAACACGAGGAGCATCTTCATCATTCATGGAAAAAGCAGGCACCTCACAACTCAGTGAAACCCACCATCATCCCCCAAAAAATTGACATTTTGACATAATGTGAAAGGTGCAGATCGGTGCAGATCTCTCGATACCACCAGAAACCTTGAAATATCTGTCCACATTCTATCGGTCAAAAGTTCATTTGGAAGGCCCACTCGCGTGAGGCCGCTGCTTCGATACACTTCACTACCAGCAACTGCCACGGACAGCCCGGGCTAGAATGCCCCGGCTCTGTCAGGGAGAGCATGCATCGAATAAATAAGGAACCTCCAAAGGATTGCAGTGTAGCTCTTGATATTCCATGATTCCATGCTGGACTAATTTGTCCTAGCAATGTGACCAGCTCCCCAACTCAACTCCATTCACACCACGGTACGTGCTAAGAGGGGATGCTCCCTGTGGAGACGCAGTGGACACTGTAGCAGGGCTGCCCATGTCCGCAGATGGAGGGACATTCCTTGGGACGGAACTTTACGTGCATAGCATGCAAAATGACACACCGAAACATACTGTGTATATATATATATATTATATTATATTATCATCTGTTCTATGTTCCTCTTTTCTGACTCCAGTCTGTCATCGACCCTTGAGCTACGCAGGTTGATCATTTCAGATTGCAATTGAAGGATTTGACCAAACATAAGATGTTCGCCTTCACATCTTTACTGGACTTAGACGGTGCCCATTTTGCACCAAATCATGTACAAAATGGGATCTACTATGATGGCAATCAAAAGTGCAATGAACAGAATGGCAACAACCATGCATACTGAATCACACGCAGGACTCGTACAAAGTGGCAGCCCTCATGTACTCTCATCTGCCTTCAACCTTTCCTTCCATTTTGAGCAACATCAGGTTAAATGGAAATAGAAATCAGGTGTGACGGGGGATCCTTTTCTTCTTTTTTCCATTTCATATTATATATATATATATATGTCTTCAGGTTCCGGCCAAAATGTAACAAAATGTATCCCAATCGACATATTTGGTCCACGAGATCCGTTTACGTTTTGGCTGCAGTTTGGCAAGTGCCAGAACATATCATGGTCAAAAAATGATTTCCAAGCACCGTGCCGATCCGGTCCCCACAACTTGCATGAGGTACGAGTAGATGACAAACGTCTCAAACTCATGGTGTGCACATGTGTGTGTGCCATAGATGATCACCAAAAAAACACTTGGCTTCAAGTGTTTGACTTTGACGTATATACTTTGACTTCATATCACTTCATCAGATTTCTCATCTGTATTGACTTTATTCATCAGTGACAATCTTCACCCTTCCGAAGCCCAGCTTCTTTTTGCCTTGGGTGCCATAGTGGCGGGGCGATGTTCCTTCACCCTTGGGTTCTCTCAGCTGGTGCAGCACGCCAGTCTGCTTCACCAGTTCATCAACCTTTGGCTTCCGATTCCCTTCATACACACACCGGGGTGGATGGGGTCACTACACCAATGTCACCAAACATCATCACACATATGTCTGTATAATCTCCATATGTCATCATCGAAGTGAGTGTACTGCTGAAGACACTCTAGAATTTTTGACCACACGAAAATTAGGAAACGGACAACCCACTCGATTCCAATGTTGACTTCAGCAAAGGAAACCTGCGATTCTGAAACTTGGTACCCAGCCCTGCCATCATCAAACTCCACACCCTTGTCTTGCCAAGTTGCTCTGCTTTTTAAGTCCTTCAGCATCAGTTCCCTTGGATCAATTTTCTCCAGCATTTCAACCTTGTTGGTGCAGTCTGGGGGAGTCCGAAAGAGATCTTCGGCATTAGAAAAGAAAAAAAAGAACAGTGCTAGCAACAAAGCTTTCTTTTGTGCACTTCATGTCTACTCTTGCCAGAACCCCCTCCAATGTGAACCTCTCCAAGCCACTGTTGTCGGCGTTCTCCCACTTTTAGTGGGACTTTGGGACCTCACTGAACCTCTGGCCGCTTCCGGCAAGCCCGGTTTGACCTTCCTCCGCGCGCCCGGCTCCCAGCGCAGAGCCTCGGGCTCAGTGCTGCGCTCTGCGCGTGCCGAGCGTGCTGAGCGGCTTGCACCCGAGGACGACAAGCGGGAACCCGCACCAGGACGACCCAAAGTCTTAGCAAAGTCTTGCGCCTCTCGGCGCTGTTCCATGACCTCATAGTGCCAAGTGCAATCCGGAGAGAACCTCAGCTCTTGCAGTTGTAGAACTTAAGAGCCATCACACATCTGCCAAAGGAAACCAACCCAAATCTGTGAACAGTGCATTCATAACCGGGGTATCAATATACAGAGCAAATCATTCTTGCAAGTGGCTAAGTGAACCTCAGCTTTCCTTTTCTAGTCTGAGTCAGTCAAGGTTTTGACCATTTATTTTTCGTAACAGCTCGTTTCATTACTCTGTGCTGCTCCTGTCCGCAACTGTCTACGTTCACTGTCCCCAAATCATAATGTGGGTTGAGGCACTGCACGGCTGAAGTTGCTGTTTCAAAGTATTCTTGGCGCTTTCCCACAGCTTCATCACTTGCTAAAGCCTTCGGACTATATACTGCAGCTTGTGGTGAAGCAGCTTGTGCGCTTGGGGCGAGGCCGTAGAAGCCGTAACTGATGCTGTTCTCATGCCGTTTCCGGGACACGCTGGAGATGTCACATGCCCTTGGCCTGGAATGGCTGGCATGGAAAAGAAAAAGAGGGGCTAGGGCAAAATGATTCCTCCCTTGATGGTTCTATGGTGCTTGTCCTGGGGTAATCGACCCAAAGAAAAACTCAAATGTTCTAAATATCTTAAATTTCCTAGAGACTTGCCCTTGCAGAATGTGATACCCATTGATCAAGGATCCATGGAGGATACTACGCTTTGAGTGTAATTAGTCGTCCTTAGCAGTCCTCATCTTTCGCACCAGCTAGTGGGGAATAAATTAATATCAAAAAGTTATGAACAAATAATATAATTATATATACATATACATCTAAACGAAAAGTTCTGCTCGGCAAATTGAGAGCGACTCCATAGTCTTCAAGGTGTTCCAATAGCCATGCCTCTGTGGCACACCTGGTCCATTCCGTGGAGATTTCACCACCTCTCGTCGCTGTGGGCTGCGGCGACGTTGCAATTGGTCAATCTCCATCCTTTCGCCGGGCCGCTGATCCTTGGAGAAGGCCGACCAAACCAAAACTACCCACTCACCTAGAAACCCAACAAAAACTCCAAGAACAAACTTATCCCATCCAAGCCACAGATGAGAGACCTGCAGCAACTGGCTGGAATGGAGGTTTGGTCTTTGCTAGGCTGGCTGCATCTTTCCTGAGACGCAACACGAAGAGTTCCTAAGAAGCCCAAGGACTTGGAGTGTTAAAATGGCTCCAAGTTTATGGTGGAGATCCCCAAATCGCAGGGATTTGGCCAGGAAGAGAAGCCCTAAACCTAAACCTCCTCAAGCTTGTCGACTGCACCGGTGAGTACACTTCTATTCATTGAATACCCAAACGGACCTAGTGGTTGACCGAGGATGCCACTGGTTTCTTCTTGCGTCTGATTGTTCTGATCTTCCCACCCAGTGATTTTGTTGATCTCCTTTGATCACCCTTCATCTCCATCTCCATCGATGCTAGGTGTGCCTACTACACCCGCCTCGGCTGCGGTCCTTGAGTCTTCAGCCCGAGCATCTGTTGCCACTGTATTGGCTTCGCATCCATTCTTTCCAAGTGAAAGTTTTCGCTGGCCTGGGGCGTCGACGATAGATCACAGGGCCCACTTGAGGAAAATGCAGTTGGTTCGACATCCATATAATATAAAGTTCTGTAATGTTCTATAAATTATCAGTGCGCGCCCAAATCATGAAGTGTTTACTGTTTGCTGTTGCTTCATGGATGGTATTTTTCTCTGAGGTCTGTCAGTGCCTTATCCCTGCAACATGGCTTGAAAACAATCCTTGAAGCCCACGGGCAATGTTCTACAACTCTGGGCCTTGTGCGGCCCTGTTGGGCTGTGAGCCTACATCCGTCAATAATCTGTGATTCTGAAAGTGAAATGTTTGCCATCCCCGGCCCCCACCTGCAACTGACATCCCCGGCCCTGGGTGGCTATTGGGGGCGCCATCGGAGCGCTGTTCCCAGGTCGCAGCTGAGGCGTAATGTGCTGCGGGGCTTGAAAAGCATCTGAAATGGATCCGGTTCCGCCTTCGCCTGTGTTCAAACAGTAAAGTATACTTCTTTCAGCTCAAGCCAGTTATCACAACAATGAACAACAACTATAATACAACTATATAATTCCCACATTGATGTGCTCTACATGAATCCTGGGTGTGGCCCCCACAGCCCATGGTCAAAGGGCCAAAGATTGGTCATTACTGCAATAGTACCAAAAGTCCAAGACCGACGCCTGGCGCCCATGTTTTTCCGTGCGCAAACACTTCCAGTCTTTGTATTTCATCTGAAGACATCTGTATCAGCTGCACATAGATGTCTTTCTGAGCAGTCAGCTAGAGTGTTAGCCACCACTGGCAAGTACTCTCTCCTACAATTCTGATGCATGTGATCGGGGGATAGGGTGCCCGGCATTTTCACTCTGGCGGCGTTTTCTGCTCAGTCTGTGCTACAAAGTCTTTGCAAACATGCATCTAGACCTATAGACCCAGACCCACCTGGGTCAAGACTTGCTTCTGGCTACAGTTTTGCAGCCAGAAAAAGATGCGGAATGCATGTGCTTCGTGGAAACCACACAGCTTTCCTCAGTTTCCACTTCTGCTCTCAAGGCGGCGCAGTTCTCGGGGACGCCATGGTGGGGCTTCCTGAGCAGAAATCTGCACTTTTGGGGTCATGATGTTGAAAAGTGGATTTGTCATGATTTGTCATGATGTGTTACGAACCAACACATAGTCCATCTAGACTCCAAGGTATGCATATTCTGTCAATGCTTCGTGGGGACCCAGGTTTCTGGACCCAAATCATCACAATCTGAAACAAAAGCCAAACTGAGTTTCACAGTTGGCTCAGTTCAGCCCCAAAACAAAAAGGGCTGTTGGGTGTGGACCCATGCATTTGGATTCGTTTCATTTGCCCCCAAATTGAGCCACTGGATAGCTCCCCACACTCTCGTTTAGTTCAGCCAGCTGCTGCTCCCCAGCGAAGCGCGCTCAAACACACTACAGCAAAGAGTTTTGCTGGCGCAGGGAGTTCTAGGCCACCAACGACCTGGCAAACATTTGGCAAACAGTCCGCAAACAACTTCTAGGACACTTTCCACAACTATATGTAGGGAACTGCCCTCTGTTTGGTTGCAAAGTCGCAGCCTCCAAACACTTCGCACCCAACTTCTGATGCAGCATCAGGTGGCGGCTGCCATCCTGGAAAAGAAACAAACAAGCAAAGAAACAAAAAGAATATGTCCAAGCACCGAGGACTCGAGGACATGCTAAGAAAGACATCAAGCCGCAAGCCATCAAGCCTACCACCGAGGGCCCAAGAACAGACTGAAATACAGAAAAGAATTACAGCGCAGCGTCACAAGGTGTTGTCGCCCCCTCCTGACCGGAGATGGCCAAGCTCAACTCCACCTGTAACGTGCCCTCCTCTAACGACCAAGTTTCAGCCCAGTCCTTGGGTGCCAGAATTCTTCGGTATCTTGCAGAGCAGCAACTTACCTTGTAAATGAACACCCTAAGCCAAAGGTATTTCGATACACACCATTTTGCAAGCAGATTCAGATTTCAAGCCACCCCCACGAAGCAAACGAAGTAGAATGTCTGCGTCAATCATTCCCGTTTAACATGGAAGTTGCATCACCTGTAATCCAGTTGCTATAGATTGTGCACTGTCTCAATCGCAAAGGTACCGCATCCGTGTTGGTTACGGGAGAACAGCATTGGTTTGTGCAAGCCAACTCGGAAACGCGCACTGCGATTCCCAATGGGAGGCAATGGCCATTGAAAAGACAAAAGTCGGCATGTTTTGAACATGAGAGACTTGGAGCCCACCATAGCCCACCATTTTCAGCCCAAGCCTCCGACCACCCCCCAGAAATCATCTCCACTCGGAGTTTCACCTCTTCGCTCACAGAGAGTTGCAAGGCGAACTGCAAAGGATCCGCCTAGGAGAATGGTAGGAGAACGAAAACACAAAAAAAGTTTGTGAAAAACTGGCACTTTCATGCTCGTGGGGATTCCTTGAAAAAGCACATAATAAATATCTATATCCGTATTGCGAATCAAGGTTGTCTAAGTATATAAATACAGCACGAATCAAGGTTGTCTAAGTATATAAATACAGCACCTTGACTGCTTTCATGTGTGAGAAGGCCCACCAACAGAAACCAAACACTCATCATTGAACCCCCCAAAGCTGCTGAGCAACGGCGGGCCCTTCAGCCCATTCAAAAGCCAAGGGTGCGAAAACCACTTCGCCACCCTCCCTCCCGGGCAACAGTGGAGCAGGGCGCAAGGTCGCACCAAAGAGCCTCTGGAGAAAGCAAGCAAAGAATGCCACGCTATTACTTGGATTGAGCAATTTGGAGCCGCCAAAGCGGCTCAACTACTTTGCAGAGGGCTAAGGCCGTCTGGAAGGTCGTGCAGTGATGGGCAGCAACTAAATCGACTAAACACAGGCATGCTTCGAACCTAAAAAACAAATCCAGTGGGAGTCTGTGGGTATGCCGTGTCTATGTTAGCTTTGTCAAAACAATAAGCAGAGGATCGATCAGTTAGTTCAAATGAAGGCACTTAAGGATACTTGAGGGCTTGGAACCTTGCTGGGCCTGCATGAAACTCCTGGCTTGTGTCAAGCAGGCTTGACCTGAACCTAGATCTTGTTCATCTTTTGGATTTGCGCTGGCCAAGGAACATGGGCTTGGCTGGTGCCACTCTCTCCAACGCCCATTTCGCACAAGTGAGAATGCCTCGGCAAAGAGAGAGGACTAAATCACTCAACACCCGCCTTGAGGCTTCGAAACCGAAATGGATGCGATTGATGATTCAGCAAGTCCTCTCATCGGCATCTTCCCAAGCGAATACACTTTAAAAACTAACTATGATGTGTGACTTTGTTTGGCTAAGCATCTGGGCAATGCAAATTGATTCCTATATCAAATAGTAGCCAGGATCGTGGGGAACATAGTTTTTGGAGCCGCGGCACTCATCAGCACCTGTCGCGAGGGAAGTTGCCACAAATCTTCCTCCGTGGGAACCCATCCGGCTAGTTCACCCGCTTTCCTGGACGCGCCGGATACAGTCACGGTTTGCGAAGATGGGTTGCTGCCAAGTGATGAAATCCCACTTCGGGCGGGGAAGATTGGGGTTCGATGGACTACATGGATTGATTGATAGAGGATTGACTCAATTTCAAACCGCCGGTGCCAACACAGAGTTTCTTGTAGAAAAGAACGGGAAGGCAAAGGAAAGGCATCACAACCTGTTTGAGTATCCTGAGGCTTGTTTTGCCTCGCTGTAACCATGCTATATGAACAAATGTGTAAGTGCTGTGTGTAAAGTTGATTAGGCACATATATTCACGCCCTAAGTCAGTAGTATACAATTAAGATAGACTTAGCACAAAGAGCTAGATGTTGAGTATACAAATATCATATAGAGACAGATGTGCATGAAAATGTGTATGTAGATGTGTGCGTGTGTGTGTGTGTGTGTGTGTGAGCGTTTCAACAAAAAATATTAAAATAGATAAATAAATAATTAAATAAACAAATAAATATGTATATATATACATTCAAATACAGACACTGATCAATGTATGTAAATATGCACCTATATACACATATCCGCCATGAAGTGAAGAACCGTCAGCGCGACAGGGAACAAAAACAATATAAGCAGATTACTTTTCGCACACCGACAAAGACATCCCAACCACATCCCAATGCCATCTTCGGGGCGGCAATTGGCCATAATAGAAAACACGTAGCTAAAGTGTTTCAATCTCCTTGCTTCAATCCCACCATGCTCTGACCACTCACCAGGCATCTCCCTCCACCGCAAGATCTTCATTTTGCTGAAGTGCTGCACCGCCTCCAACAACCATTCCTCACAAAAGTAGGCTATTGAAAGAAGGAGATGAAGAAACTTGAAGAAACTGATTCTGTTGCTGGATATCTGGAATTTTGATGGATGCGGCTCAGCCCTCACATTTTTGCCAGCCCAAGATGCATGGCTGACAGTTGACAATGGAAAGTGGAAGTGGAGCGGCAGCCTCAGGCCAGTACTAGAAGTCAATCCACAAAAAGCAAAGCAAAAACAAAAATTCATTATAATACATACAATATGAATGCTTTTAAATACAACAAAACACATCCACGATTTCACCTCTCTCTGTTCTCATCTGCCAGCTTCGTCCGGGTGGCGCTGCTAAGGCCCGGCTGAGCTCAGACATCCGTGCAGTGCGCTCGGCCACAGGCACCAGCAAGGCATGTAGCGATGGCGAGGTATGGCTGAGGCACCGCAGGCTTCCTTGAGACTAATGAGCAGAAAGTCTTCAAGTACTCATAGGACCTAATGGTCTTAATTCTTAATCCTAAATAGGACAGGTTAAACTGCTGTTGTACGCACTCTTCTCATTTTCAGCTGCAGCTCTCCAAATTTTTGGGGTGAGTTCCACCAAGTTTCGAGGGCTGGCGACCGCTGCCACAGCCCACAGCGCATCGTTCAAGGCAAGATCGCTGGCCATCAGGCCCCGGTGCCATCAACAGAAGGAAGAAATCTCATGTCGCATTACAACAATCAAACCAATGATCCGAGGTACCTCTGGAAACATCAGGCGGCTTTACCAAACTGTGCAATGCATTGACCAAATGCACCTCTCTTGCATGATGTTGGTCCAACTTCCGATCCATACATCTTTGCATGAGCCTTGAAACAACACGACGGATAGCCGCAATGTAGCCACTCCAAAGGAGCGATTCTCTGAATCATGTTTCCATGCATTGATTGTCAGCTTCTTGGTCTTCAGCTACCCCGCGGTCCGCCGTTGTCTGGCATTTTTCTCCGTCCTGGTTCCCACAATCTGGCAGAACGGCACTTTTTTCACACGGGTTGAAAATTTGTTGATCTGGTGCTCCCATTCATGCAACTCTGAGCCTTGTTCTAATATAAGTACTGTCACTGTTCACTCACACTCTTTCAATTCCAATGATGGCTTCGCTTTGCAAAAGTGTCACTGTAGGATGCTTTCTTTTGGATGCCTTTGACTGCACAGGCTGAACTGAATGACTATCTGCTAATCGCCTTCACATCAAGGCTGCTTTACCCTTGAAGCCAGACTCTTGGCAAACTTGTCACTGTTTTTTTAGACCCGTTGACCTAGGATTCCATGCTCACTTTGCAGGGGCTGGTACAAGGAAGCCGTTAAGATGATGCCTTTTGCATCTGTGTGCTCATCATGAATGGGAGTCGACCAGCTACCCTGGGTGCGCCCCAGCATGTGCACTGACACATCTGCGCCATCGTCACGAGGTCAAAAATTCGTGAAGATTTCGAAGGAATCTGCAGGAAATCCATGCAATTTCCAGCTACTCTGAATGGAAATGGACAGTCACTAATTAACAATAGGAAGATCCCGGACCATGAAAATAACCTACAGTAGAATCATCAACATCATCAATCAACTGGTGGCCGAGATTTACTGTACTATGCAGATGTCTCCTTGCCATGATAGCCATCTGGCTTTGTCTACTCTTAGTAAATGTTTGATATTTTGGCCCCACGTGGCTTTTGCAGTCTGCTGCCTGTTTCCTCAGCAGTGCTCTTCTCAAGATCTTGCTGGTAGTTGTGGGGTCCATCAAAGGCATTCCATGCTGAAAATTAATTTCAGAAAGTCAATGAATCAACTTGTTATGCTTTGTTCTCACGGCCTTTCTCTGGAGGGATGTCTTCAGCCTGGTCTTCGAAGAGCACCCTGTTAACGACTTTCTTTTTGAGGTTAAGCGAAATGGGTGGCTCAGGCACCCTCCATAGCTGGAGTCTTAAAGGAGGTGCGAAGCTCCTGAAAGCGAGGCCCAGGCGGGGGTCTATGAAAATTCACCACCAGGCAAGGATGCAACGTTGCCAGAACGATGCGATTTTTAAGCAAACGAGCCAGACAAAGGTCCAAGAACACGGAGCACTATCTCATCATCTCCTCATTTCCCCAAGGGTTGAGTCACCAGTCCATCAGAAACTGTCGTTCCCTGCCCAGCCTCCCGGCTCGGATCCATAAACCTCATCAGCGTTTCGTCATCGATCTCCGCGCGGGCCTCCCACTGTCTGAAGCTTTGCACAACAAAAACATGGTGCTGTGAGAAAAGAAGCCTTGCAAGTATCCATACAAGTTATGTCATGATGCATGCATGACCTCTCAAGGCAGCCCACCTTTTGGTGCTCCAGGACAATTTCTGCCACAACATCGCCCAACCTGTCTTGTTCAAAATTAATTTAGCAATTGAAAAGAGGCCTTAGGGGCTCAGTCGTGACCCCAGATTTGGCTTCATTCGCCTGCTGGACCCTTCACACAGGACTATCTGTCAAATGCAGAGAAACTCTTTGTTTCTGGCGCTCACAGCTCTCACAGCTCTGCTCTATCGCTCGCCTTTTCTTCACCTCGCCGGTGAGCAACTTCCCTGCGGCATAGTCTTTTCCAATCTGCTCCAGCTCCTGAGGGGCGTTGTCAAAGCATCAGGCACAAAGACAGTTGTCATCGGGAGTGTGCCTCAGTCTATTACAGTTTGTCAGATAGAAGTTTAATCTAGGCAGGCCACCTTGGGAAGCCCAAATGAATCCAAATGATGATAGTGGTAATTAGTGAGATTGTCTGACATCACTGCGTCACTGTGTGTCACTACTTTCTGACTCGTGCTATTGTTCCAAAATCATGCCGCAGCAAACAGGCAACGATGCAGTGACACCCATCTTGTGAAAACTCAGGGCACGTAAGCATGTGTTGGCAGAAGGGACCTAGGTCTCTTCGACGTGATAGTTTGATCTGACATCTGAGCGCTTCAAATTGATCCAAATTGTATTATCCATTAAATGGGTGACGGTGACCATCAAGGCCGTTGGATTTCCCTCATAAAATTACCCATGTCCTGGTGATTGTGTGGACCACTATTTGTCTGATCTGTAGTATCAGACACCTGTCCTCGTCATCCTCCAGCCAAATCTTCAAATACCTCAGAACTCGTGTCTTTCGATGCTGGACGCTAGAAAATAAGTAGCTAAGTAGCCGGTGTCAAGTACCAAAACTCTTGCTTTTGCTCTGTCAGCTCAGCCACTGATAAGCAACATCCACATCAAGATTGGCTCCATTGGCCCGCTGTTCTTCTTCAGTCTTGCCTCCTCCTGAGAACGCGTTCTTGTTGATCTTCTTGCGCAGCTTCCTTAGGGGGGTGCCCCTTGGCAAAGGGAAACAAGCTTCAAGGGAAACCTGCTGTTTTATGAGGTCCCGCTGAAAGTGCCATCAGCACCTCCCTGAAACGATGTCACATTTACACTATTTCAAACGGACGTACAGTAGATAGATCTGTGTCCGAGAAAGAAACCCTATGACCGGAATCTATAACAGAGTCCAGCATCTTTTCGGTATCTGTCATATACAAAGCCGTAGATGCAATTGAGGCGGACATCTTGGTCTGATGACCTGTCAGTCTCCAATGCTCCAATGCCCCCTAGACCCCAAAGTGTGCACAAACTGTTTAAATAGATGGAAACTCTGTGACGTGATGCGATGACCTGACCGTTACGCAAGTTGAGTGCTGTTCTGAAGGCAAGTTGATGACTGAAGTCAGGACATCCAAAACAAGGAGGTCAGCAAGCGGTTGACTAACGGCAACTTTTATAGCTTCAAAGGTTGGAAGTCTCATTGTCCATTGCTTCCCTCAAGCCATCACCTCTTGGAAAGGTTTGGCAACACAAAGAAAATCAATTTCCCAGCCTTGCAAGGCGGGCAGGAATTTGGAGTGAATACATGCAGGCTTCGGCCACTTCAGATCCTCGGCCACTCGTCGGCAGAGCCGAAAATAGGGATCTTGATCAATCGCCTGGGGCACAAAGCAGCGTCGACCTGGCGCTTCGATGAAGCTTTGAATAGGGCCAGACTATATCAATTATACCGAAATTCGAGATATTCACAAGATCGTGCTCGTCTGCCATACATATTAAAGGCCACCCTTCACCCACTCACCCACCTGGCTCCAGAAAATCTGGGAAGGCAATGGCAAATGCAGGGGATGCCTGTACCGCTGCAAAAGCCACCTTTCCGATGTTGTCGCTCAACGTGAAGCCAAAGGTATTCTGTGCCGTCCTGCGTGCGCGATGCGCGTGCAATCCGTGGCTGACAAGCAAAGGGCAAGGGCACAAAAATCTGATTTCAAAAGGGGAAATTGGGGGCAAGGCTTGGAGCTTTTTTGCTCGGAATCAGACTATTCCGCTCTGGTTCGCAGTTAGGAAAGAAGAAAAATTCAGATATCTGCACGTGAAAACACATCCACTGGTTTTACCATAAACGCCCCCACAGTAGATCACAACAGAAACATTTTCACACCATCAGATTGTGCATCATTCACTCGTTCACCTTCTCTCCCACGGCTCCTCATGGAGACCCGCTTTTGGATCTGCAACGTCACCGGGTACAGCTGTTGAATATAGTCAGTGTCACGGAAGATGAAGGTCTTGGCTGGGTCGAAGCCGCAGGCAATGATGTCCTACAGCATGGGATCGGGTGATTCAGAGTGGCTGGGGCCGACCAGGACCAACAAGACCGATCCGCACACTTCGCACAAGTATCCTTGGCGTTCTCCCATGCCAGTCGTCTCGACTCCTCAATGGTCAAGTCTTTCCTGGGGGTCATTGCCATGGCACATCAATTCTATGCTACTCAAAGCAGGCGTCAACTGCAACAACTGGACATGAGAACATAAAGCAAACAAAGTCCTAAAGAACAACGCTCACTGGTGAACACATAGACTCCAACCCTTTTCTCCAAAGTTTCTTGAACAAGAATTTCTCATCATCCGTCAGCTCGATCACCAAAGGCACATTGAAGGCCTCTTGTAGCCACTTGGTGAAAAGGAATGGCACCAAATGGCCCAGGTGCAAAGATTCGGAGGACGGCCCTCGCCCTGTGTAGATGTAGAAGGGCTCTCCCTTCCTTTGGCAGTGGCGCAGGGTGCAATCACAAGAGATTATGAGAAACATAACAACTGCTTAAGCATTTAACGACCAGCTCAGCTCCCTTGTTGTTCAAGAGTTCTAACGGTACACCAAGCATTGAGATTGACCGTGCCTTTGGAGGGGATAGCCCACTCATTCCCATTCTACACATTTGCTTCGGGAGCCTGAGGCTCAACCTTGACCTTCAGTAGCATTTCCCCCTGCTGAAGGTCTATCAATCTAAATTTTAACAGAAAATGTAGGAAACCGTCGAATCGGTTTCATCCCTCAAGTGGCTCGCTTCTCCGTGGAGTCACACCACTAAGTTAGAGGCTTCCCCGAGATCACGAAATGAATAATGCATTATAATGCATTATGCGGCATTATTGATTGGCCAGCAAGTGGAGCCTTATGGCTTCGGGGTTTTGTGGTCCCACATGCCAACCAAGGATCTCATAGGCATTCAACAGCTCGTCTAAATCCCGGTGCGAGAAGAACAAGCCTCTCCGCAAGAAGCGGTGCGCGCGCTTCCCTGTGAGCTTTTCAATGCGTTCGATCTGCTCAGGGGTGATGGGTTGACATCCGAAGGTCTCAATGAGTTTATCCTTGGTGCAAACACTGTACCAAAAAGAAAGCGACGGGAAAGCATAGTGAAAGGACGCTTCGGAACCATTCACTCCAAGTCACTCAAACTGGAAACAAATCACAGACACTGGAGCACCAAAATGCTCTCCAAGTCACGTAGTCTACTCCATCTTCTCCCGCTTCAACTTCCCAAGGCGTCACCACCTGTTCTCCTTCAGCGTGTCGGCAAGGCCGCCTGCGTCCGCGCGACGCTAAGGCTGCGGCGCCAACCGCGCCAGCGACCAGGCACCGCGGTGCATCCAAACCTCGGCCAAGGCCTGAAGCTGCCGAGGTCGCTGAGGTCGCCGAGGTCACTGCCTCACGCCCGAGCACAGCTGGGCGCAAGTCGCTAGGCGCGATGAAGGCCTGCATCCTTAAATTGCACCAAAAAGGTTGGAGGCTTTGATGTGCGTACACAGGAAAATTTACAAGCCCATCTGTCGAGAACAAAACACATGTTGAATTTTGGCAGATGACAAAGTCATGGGCTTCGGAAATGGCCCCTCCAGCTTAACAGCCCAGCACATGATGTAAAATATACTGTAAGCCCAAGAAAAATACAAAGCCGTTACTTCAAACTAAAAACAGCCACTTAATTTGCACAGAGTCGAACAAACAGGCTCGCGCGAAAAAGCACCGGGAAAAATCGGTGAGAAAAATACCGCGATTTAAGCTGAGCACAAATGGTTGCGGGACTCTGATGGAACACCTCTGAACCAAAGTGTCTTCTTGTGGCCGTCAAAAAAACATCCTGACAGTGTTACCTCTGCACAGTCAACGCTCCCTAGGAACATCCAATCATCTTTTGGGGGCCCCTGTTCGCACCCCCTATATGACCAATTTCCCTTTAGCTGATGCGCAACTGGCTGAATTGAGTCTGTCACATGACTTGATCACTGTGAGAGTCTGGATGGCAAGCTAAGATCAAGTCCAAGATGATGTTGTACAGTGCAAAGTGTAAAGCATAGTAAAGTATAGTATGTGAGTATGTCCACCAAAGATCTCTGGATAACAATTATTTGTAGATAAAAAATTGTGAGTCTTATATAAATACATCGCGCAGATTATATTATTGAAAGTCGTATGTATCTATTGATTTATTTGAGTTTTGCTTATTATTTTCAATTGTATACTTTATACCCAATTTTAAAAAACCTGCGCAAGATCTATGTCCATCCGCTGGCAAACAAAAAGGAGACAATCAAGAATCTCCCCGTCGGCATCACACAGGAGACATATACATTCGTGAAGGGACTTTTTCTCCCACGGCGACTTGTTGTCCTTGTCGCGACTCTGATGGCATGTAAACAACTACCATTCGACCCCTTTTGGGGGAATAGCAGGTAGAGTGATCCATGATATGTAACTAGTTACATTTTGGTTGAACCACCCAGGCAAAGCAGTAGATTATCCGATTTGTCCATGTTTGTCCTACAGTTTAGGAGCACCCCAGTGACCGAAGCAACTTCCGGTATAAGCATTAACCTGAAGAGTTCCTGGCTGACAGCCCTACTTCGAAGCAGCCCTCCTGGCACGCAGCTTTGCTGGGATTGACTTGGGGGACATCAGCCGCAAACCCTTCGGATCACGAAATGTGTGCTATGGTACGATCAGCTTTGCTGACGCACTCAGAGCATTGTTGCTGAATGACAGGCTCTGGATGTGAATGCGGGGATTGATGCAACAAGCGAAAGCTTCACAGCCTTATAAGCCGCACTAGCCGTAGTAGGTGCTTCGCCGCCGGTGATGCGAATCTTTGCCGCTTTCCATGCTCTCCAAGCGGTTCTCGTAGAAGCGCTGCCGATATTGCTCATGAATGATGTCCTGTGTTTTTTGAATTTCACGTCAAAGTAAGGTGAGTCAAGGTAGTCTTCACGGTGAGAAAGTCTTCAAGATTTGTCTAAATTCCGGCCCAGTATCTTTGCCAACAGATGCTGAGGTGAAGCAGGCCTCAAGCCACGGAAAGAACGGCCACAAAATATAACAATGAATGTCACTGCTTTCGAACCACCTTGTCCCATTTCAACGTAAAAGATCAGGGAGACAATTGAAACTTGAAACTTGCTGGCCTAGCAGCCACTACCGGATTTCCCAAAGCTAATTATTGCTCAGAAAATATGAGGACTCATCCATCTTTGCAGAATCATTGAAAGGGGTTTGGGGGACGAAATGCGGACCCAGTGTTTCATATCCACACAGGTCCGCGGCAAAAGCTTACAGAATTAACATTGAACTAGTAGCGCTATGGTGACAATTTCATGATCAAATCTACGTGAAAATCCATACGTCTGCTAAAGTTGAGGGACATACATCAGGATCAGCATAGCATGTTCGCCAGCCCCTAACAAAAAGAGCCGTTCTTCCGTCGAGAATTCTGGCAGGATCAGTTCCTTGGAAAAGGCGGGTCAGAGGTCGGAGATGTCCTACCAGGCTACTAGGCTACCATCAACTCTCAAGTTATCTAAATTGGAATTGCTCTAAATGGAATTACGGTCCTTCCAAAACACGTTGGCCTATCAAAGAAGCTGAGTAGTGCAAAGCACAAGTGAAAGCTTTCAGTGAAAGGACCAAAGGACCGAACCATAATGTGACTGACCTAAAGGCACAGGCACATGCACCACACTGAAATGGAAAACCTACTAACTGTCAAAGCCTCCACGCTGGTTCCAGCACACGCGCCACAATTTCCGAACATCGTGCACGTCTCGCCTGAAAAGTGTCTATCCACCAGAATTCCAACACACTGGAGGGTAACGATACTTTGCGTTTGGCAATTGAAAATGTATCAAATCGGCAAAACTTCAACCAGCCAAAACATGCCAAAACATCAAAAAGTTGAAAAGAACCGCATGCCCTGGTCATCACCTCACAGTCACCAGTGACTCACTCGCGTGGGACCAAGGCGCACGTGTCGCCAGGATATTGGGCGAAGTAAAGGAGCAAACCACTGACCACAAGCCCCAGGCCTGGCCCAAGCGAGCCCAAACCCGTCCGAAGCTGTCCGTCCTCCCAGTTGTCCAAATACCCGGTTGGGCTTCAAATTCACCCCAAACGGAAATAGCTTCCGGTCTCGTGCTGCTTGGAAAAAAATCGACCATAACAGGAAGAATAAAATTAACTGTCTGACTACCTCAAAAGCGTGCCCAATTCCCTAAAACTGAACAGTTTCCGCCCCAACCTGTGACTACAACAAAGGCATTGAAAGCCCTGCCCATGCCCACCACCATGCGAGGCCTTGTTGGAAGCCCAGGGGTGGTCCAGGTTCCCAGTAACTTTAGTATAGGCATTGCCGGAATCTTGTGCATTACTAGTAAGCTGAATCAGTCGCCAACACAGCTAAGATGCTCGGGAGATTGCATGAGCTTCACCTCAGGCTGCTGAAAATGCATGCAGCCAATTCAAGGCACAGTCGGTGCATCAGTGGGTTTTGGATCAGCACGGTGGAAGAAGGCTTCTTGTTATTGAATGGATGCAGGTTTTGGCAGTATTGGGTGAGGAAACACAGTCGGTCTAGCCATGTCTTGGTATATCAGTGCTGGCACAGTCCCGAAGTTTGTACCTTCATCTCAAGCACTGCTCTTTCGAGTTTCAAACCTTTCCAACCACACACCAGACCACCCTCTCAGGTGAACAAGCTGAGCCAAGTCGCCAACTTGTACGCGTCCAAGCGCTTTTCAATATGTACATTGACCTCTGATGCCGTTTGCAGTCACACGGCTTCAGCTGAGCTGTGGACACTTCATCTCCCTCCAGTTACTACAGCATTCTCCAGGATGTTGGGAAGTCACAAGTAGCGTCCGATAGTCTTATAGTCTGATAGCCTTATGGAAGAGTAACTTTCCTGCTGCATCATCCTCCCAAACAGCAAGGGAATTGCAAAGACAAGTTCCCAGCACTGATTCCACCACATTACGTGATACAGTAATCACTTAAGCCAAGCAGATTGAAGCGTGCCCGTGTCGGGATTGACTGCCTGTACTAAACGAAAGTGCATTCAATGGATGACAGGTAACCAGCGCCAGCACCGGCGCCAAAGGGAAAGCCACAGTGAACATCATGATCAAGCCATACCTGACATCAACATTCCAAGCCACTTTGTTGAAAAGTCTTACCCGAGAAAAACATACAACCTCAACCTCGCCCTCCAGTAAACCGATAATGATATATACCTATATATAGATGCAGTGCGCAACATGTGTATGTACATTTAGATGTACGCAATATTACACAATATCCACATATAGGAATTATATATCTATATATACAGTATACATATTTGTTGGGGTGCCTCCCGACCCAGAAACAGCGACCACCAGGAGGCATTCATTCTTATTAGGAGATCTCTATCAGCCATAAACCTTCACTTGCCGCGGTTTCTTGGAGGGGCATCCCATTTACAGCAGAAATATATGATATACATACATGTTTGTGAAAAGTAGATATGTTGATAAATAGAGCTGTCGATATATAGAAACAAATATATAGAGACCATGATTACCAGCTCGACCACAGAAGTATCGAATCTCCCGGTCAAATCTGGCACAGAAAGATTCACTGAAACCATGTGACTTGAGCGATTTGGACAACGGCCACACCACGGCCACGGCCACGGCCATGACCACGGCCACCACCACCACCACCACCACCACCACGACCACCACCACCACCACCACCACGACCACCACCACCAGAACAACAACAACAACAACAACAACAACAACAACAACAACAACAACAACAACAACAACCACAACCACAACCACAACGACAACGACAACGACAACCACAACCACAACCACAACCACAACCACAACCACAACAACCACAACCACAACCACAACCACAACAACCACAAACACAATCACAACCACAACCAACAAAGCAACAAACAAACCAACAAACAAACCAACAAACAAACCAAAAAACAAACAAACAAACAAACAAACAAACAAACAAGCAAGCAAACAAGCAAGCAAACAAGCAAGCAAACAAGCAAACAAGCAAAAACAAAACAAGAAACCATAAGCATAACCATAATCATAAGCGCAACCGCGCATTCAACCACAACCTCCCTGGAAGAAAGTACAGAACCCTCGAAGCCTTGATAAATTCATCACCCATGTCCAACCAAGGATAGTTCAAGTCGTACTTCCTTGTGCATGGCCAAGGCGCTGGATAACTAACTCAATGGCCTCATCCACCAATTCAAAGGCCGCATCCCTGGTCATCTCATCTGTCACATGTTCCTGGAGGGGTTGAGGACAATTGTATGCCTTGTGCAAGGCCCCGACGGAAAAATGGCAAAGTCTTGAATGAAGTGACTGGGGGTCGATGACCAACCACGAAAATGGCATGGATCCAACATGAACTGTCTCCATGGGACAGCAGATTTTCTGGTCGAGGCGCCAAGGCCGTCTTGATGGGATCCATTGGGTTGATCACAATATCCTCGATCTCACCAACCAAGATGTAGCGAAGCATCCTTGCGGGAAACGAAGCCGGATGCGTGCAGACAAAAAATTGATGGATTTGATGCTAGGAGTCTTGGACATATCATGTGTATACATATTTATACAGAATTGGACAAATGTCGCCCCACTAAGGGGAGGGCTTCCTGATAGTAAATCTTCAAAACCAGGTCAGCTCATGGCCGAAAAAGCGACGTCCCTTCTTGTCCCTTCACAACAGGTTTTTATCAACAGCTCTGCATTGCTGTTCTTTGGAGGAGACCAGAATAGACATTCCCCGTTAAGCATGGTTTGCACACCAAACTTGTCTAAGGTTCTGCCGAATGCTGTTGGTATTGCCATGGCCCATCTTTTTCAGCTGCTTCACTGCATGGGACCAGTAGAATTCCAACCTTGCAGGTCAAGTCAACCCCGGAATTGCGGTAAGACTGGAAGTCTTAATCACAAACAAAAATGGAGCCAGGGAGCATGTTGTTGATGAAAATGGAGCTCAGAAGTAGGAAAAATACTTGCACGCGTACTTGTTCCATGTTCCTTTCTACGAAGGCGATCCAAATCAAACTGTTGTAGGTGTTGAAGAGGTTGAAAACAAAGAGTCGGTCCTTACGTTGGACATGTGACCCACTCAGGACCACTGCACCCAAAGGACACTTCCTTCAAGGCCCGTTTCAAAATCCAAGGAAGCTCAATAAACTCACTAAGCCCACTAAGCTCACCAAGCTTCAAAGAAATCTTTTTCGCGTTCACTGTCTTCCCGGAAGAGTTGGTAGTTGTTTGTTTTGATCACCACCTGCATGTTCTTGAACGAATTCCAGACCCCATCAAGTCAAACTACATCAGACATACGTCAAACCAACATCCTAAAGACTCCTCACGTTTTCGCTCACATTTTGGGTCATAAACCTTACAGTCAAACATTCCGCACTTGAAGTTCGAAAGTGTAAGCAGGCCTGGTAGTGGATGACGTTCAATACTGGCACCAGGACACTGGTTGTCAGCCCAGTGACCGCATAGCCCGCCGTCTTGCCATTCAGGCCCAAGAGTTGGTTGGCCGCTAGGGCTCCATACGTAGCACCCGAGGCTAGCAAAATGAAACAGCCCGAGGCCAAGTATGATAGCACAAAACGGTACAACCTCGTGAAAGCGGTGAAGTGTTTTGAACATTTTGGCGCTTCTGGACAGTGTTGTGGAAATACTCGGATTACAAGAGAGTTGCTATGACTGGCAGAGAAGTTGCCACTAGAACCGGATGTCAGGCGTGAGGCATGAAGAGTGGACAGGTTCTGTGCTCTCACCATCAATTACAATCAAAATCCGTCTCAGAATCTAAACTGGTTAGTGCTTACCATAGTCAAGTAATATTTGGAATGCCCTCCACATGAGAGAATTAGCTCTCGCATCACAGGTCCAAGAAGCTGAACGAAATCGCTGAGGTAACCTTGGATGCCAGTGAAGATGAACGGATGATAGAGGAGATGTGTTGATGTGGTTTCCTCGCATCTGTTCAAGAAAGTGGTGGCTGAAGGGCAATTCGATTTCTCCCGCTATCCGCAAACCTTCGGGCATACTGCATTCAAATCCAGACGTGGCATCCAGCACGGTACGAATTGGATGCATTTTGAGTTACAGTATATATGCCTGTGGCAAAAATTCACTTTCTTCTGTACAATGTAGATGTTGCATCTGCATCTGATATCTTTTGTTGTTGCCTCTTTCTACTGATCCTAGCCAATTTCGGGAGCATTGACTTTTACACTGCGAAGCATCACGACTGCAAACAATTTCAGTTGGAATAGCAATGGATATTCAATAGCCTGAGGCTGTGGAGTATTCCATGAATTGTACGCCTCCCGCGAAGGAGGGGCAGGTGAGAAAGACAGAGCGAAAGAGCGAGAGACTGGAGATTGGAGATTGGAAGGAAATCAAAGAGTAGATGAGTACTGTAGATTCACTGTAGATTCTGCATATCAGGGAGAAGCTCCATTGGTGTCTTTGTATCACCTACGACCTACGGGAGCAAAGTACACCACGATGACACATTCATGGTGCAGCAGGCCACACAACAAAGGGACCAAAGGACGAAAGTGAAGAATGCAGTTCAATAGGGTTCAATAGGTTTTGCACTGGATATTTAGGGGCATCTGCACGGGCATGTGAATGCCCACATACTGTGCATATAGTTCATCCTGACAGGGGAAAATGTGTTCACTTTCAACTTCCAATATGCCACTTTGGTTTGGTTCTTTATCCAACCATCCGATGTATCTAAGCTGTGACGGATAACTCCCCTTCAACACCAACAAATGGCTGTTGGTCGGCAAATGGACGGTCCAACTTGCCAAGGGGCAGGCTTCATCAAAACGCATGATGTCGCATGTGAGAGCCCTGCCAGCAAGGCCATTGTTGACAAGCGCAAAAATCACCAAACAGTGACAAACTCAGCTCCTTACATAGATTCTAATCTTGAAAGCTTTTCGTGGGACGAAGACGAGTTTCTACCAGTTTGCAGTCCACTGATCTATACACGTTGGCACATCAAATGCATGGGCCTGTCATCAAAGTGTTGCGTATTTGGAGCGCGCAGTAATGTCTTAAGCATCCTCAGCATGGCAGCACACATCTTTTCCCAGTCCATCCTGAACAGACTCCCCTGCCCGTGCCATCTCCAACATGTTTTCTCCAACTCTCAAGGGTACCCAGACCCACACCATATCCTCACTTTTGCTGCACCCCTTTCATGCCCAGTTTTGAGGCCCTGGCTTTGGAATGAAAACGTGTGAAATGTGATGAAATACTTAGGCCGTCTTTTATATACTTCTATATAACTGTCAAGCATAGCCAAGTCGCTTCAACGTCTCTTCCTGTCTTGCTGGTTTGGCCTCTGTCCACGCATCTGTAAGTTGGAAGTGAACATGCCGTTTTCCTACCGAAGTTCCCATTCAGCTTCCTTGAAAATTGACCCGTCAAAAAACTGGCATGACACAACAACGTGTGACATCGCCAAATGCCAAAGGCACAAAAAAGCACCCATCCATGCGCACCTGCTCAAAGCTCTGCCGCCACTGCAATGCGAACTCAGGTCGCACTTGGGACGAACCTGACTGCAAAGACCCCGCACCTCGCATTTCTTCGCCATCCTGTCACGAAAAGTGAAGCTTGAGGTTTAAACACCCTTCAGCAACAGCCTCTTCGAAGCAACTGCATCTATGCTTCCTACAAAACTGGGATGTGTCTATGCATCCAAAAGAGGCATCTGATCTTCCAACCTGCCAATCTAACGATCCGCATTTCGGACGAAACATCGGTATGTAAAGTGAAGCCACTTCGCAGGGTATGGAGCTTGAAGTTGGAGACAGTTGCCAACCATAGGGATAAACATGTCTGAGTCTTGGGAGCTACTCGTGCTCCGAGCTGGACGTTCACCACTGTCCCTCAAATTGATACTTTCCAAACCTACCCACATTGTGGCTCGCCTCAATCCAACCATTGCCCCAAATGTGGGACAGCCATGCGCAACGCCGACGCCAGAAGATGCAAAAGAAGGTACCCCACATTGACATGCAAACGCCAAAGATTGGCTGCACAAACTTCCTCAAGTCACAACCAATCGCCTACAACAATGGCCCAACTTGGCCCAAGTTCTTGGTGATGAGTTCTCATCCCTTGGGTAAACTTTCAGGAATCCAAGTTGAACCCCGGCTATACTCCCCCAAAAACTAACATAGCCCTTGCAGAAAAGTTCGGAACATGATTTTCCATTGATATTCCTATTCCATGTGTGGGATATCTTCCCTGCGGCAAGTGTAGTGGGTGAAACCTCCCAGAGTTTATGATGCAAACCAAGTCACCAGAATCCATGCTTCCCTGGGCCGTTCGGTGGACCGCTGATCTCTGCCACGATGCCTGCAAGCTGGTTTACTGAGACGTGCGGCTAGGATGTGCCTCATGGTTGTCGCAAATTGGCATGCCTAGGACCGAAGCGATGAAGAGGAAAGTGATGTAGGTCTCCACAAATTCCTCATGAAATCCGTGCAAGATGGTGCAAGCATCTTAGCGATGAATGAAGTCAACCAACAAGGCAAACACCCCAAGACCCGCCAAGCGTCAAAGTAGCTGCCAATCTTGGGGCCAAAATGATGCCTGGGCTGCTCAAAAAAAGTTCCACTTGCACAGTGGATCATTGTCAAGTTTCTGAACCCCTATGTATTCTTTACATTTCTTTACATTTCTTTACGTTCCGTCCCAAAATCAAACTGAACGTCTCCAGTGCTACCCAAGTTGCCGCACTAACTCTGTGTCACAGCGGCACCAGGAAACCAAATAATAATGCCTCCAACCTCTGAACCTCCAAGGATAGACCTTGCAGATTGGGTGCATAAGAGTGCGTTTTGATGTGCATGGTCAAGATGCTTCTGTGCATGATCAGAATGGCATACAGCATACGGCAGCCTTCATATTGTGCATCGACTTGCGATTTATGATGTCAAGCTCAGATTTTTGTACCGTTGCTTTAGTCTTCCAAGTTTAGCCCTTCCAACCATCGACGTCTCAAACTGAGCCAGGTGCAAAGCCGTTGGTGAGATGAATGGCACTCCTCAGTGTTCAAGGCGAATGGCAACTCAGTAGAATTGCCCTTTGCAATTTTCAGGGAATCATCTGTGTTGTATAGGGCAAACAGAGAAGTGAGCGAATGCATCCAGTGCTACGTTTTATTGCCCATGGTCAGTTGCATTAGTGTCACTATCCAAACGGTCGAAAACCATGGTGCTGATTCGCTGACACATTTGCGCGCCATTAACATCCTGTCTCAAAACCAAACCTTTTCTGATATCAGATCTGCTGACCACCTCCGCAACCTGCATTCGTGACTCCAAGTTGCATTTGGCTGTGTAAATGCAACAGGCCTTCATTGATGATGCCATCTGTCAGCAGCTGCCGCGGGTCCATGTTGGCCCCTCCATGACGTGGATCCACCGTGCCCCCAGGACCCAGGGTCTCAGAGAGCGGATCGGTGATGAAGGATTTCCTGGGACGGCTTGTCATGCTGACGTAGTGGGGTGGCTGATAGTGGCGGTGGTCAAGTCTATATGGTCATAATATCTTCCCCACGCAGCAGGAAGCAATCACAGATGAGCTTAACACCAGTGAAATGTGCATGTGTTGAAGCTAGTGAACAACGTGCACTTGATGGTTTTTTCCCTTTGAAGACAGTCCCAAAGTCATGCAAGTCTTTCAGTAAAGCCACTACAAATCCAGCGTTATCTTTGCCAAAGCAACACTAAGTACTTGCGTTCCGCTGAAGACAAAAGGGCTGCTGGGTCGATGTGAGGCGAAGGCGGCTGGAAGAAGGGTCGATATGCATAGGGCATCCTGGGGCTAAGAAAACCCAATCCTGGCCACCCTGGCCCATGACAGATTTGGCTATGACAAACGAAGTGGTGAATTTGAGGCTAGTATCTGATACGTCTCCACCCAGTACCTCTGAAGAGGCCCCTCTTGGTCAAACTGCTTCCGGACGAAGCCTCCCAAGAACTCATCGTCTGCCTTTCACCAGCAGCTTTCTAGCATGGAAGGACCCCACTCACTCACTCACTCTGAATTCAAAAACCGCCCAGGTTTTGCCAGAGCGAAAACAAAAAGATAAATCTGAAAAATCATGTCAAACCTCTCCTGCCTTGTTGGGCAGCACGCGCCGCCGTAGCTTCCTGACCTCCGCACGGCGTCGAAGCACCTTCTCGGGCGCTGAGAGCAGCAGCACCCGTTGCAGTGGTCCAGGTGCGGGAGGCTCCGTCTGATTTCCAGGTTTCAGCCGGTTGGGTGTTGGACGGAGTTGACTCGAAGACTTCAAGTTGTGCTATGGAACTCGCCAAGCCATATCGTGAAACCCGTGAAGGCATTCAAAGCACAGGATGAATAATACAAACAGTGAATTCATTTATATATGGCCCGGCTCACAAAGGAAGGAATTACTGCATCCCCAACAGCCATATTGTATGCAGTGGCAACCTTGAAGTTTGGGTCTTTTCTGGAACTTGCAACTGCTCGCTCCGCCTTCTGGATTTTTCCAGGACCCTCCGCAACCTTCGTCCGGATGCCGCACCGCCCCAGCCCCAAAGCCGCAACTGCTGAAATACAGTACATACTCCCGGAATATTCCTAGGACCGAAACCTTCTCGGGCCCACCATCAAAGCCACACGAAAGCCCTAATGGTAGGTCCGTTGCTGGGGAAAGGTAAAGGGCCGTGGTTTCAATGGACATCATCTTGTTTTATCATAAATCATAATCTATAACTCGTTTCAACCGTTTTCAAGTTATGGTTCGCTCATTCTTGCATCCATAAAATCGACGGCAATAAAAACAGCGGAACCCACCTTCTTGGGGCGCCCTGACAAACGTTGGTAAACACGTTCCAAAAAAACGTCAGACGCCGAGGTGGCGGCCACCTGTTTTTGAAGATCACAGATCACCAAGTTGCAAAAAGAGCAACGGTTGCCGGGAATACTATTCCTATGCTTGCGAGTATGCAAACACCACCTTTCTGTCCACATTCCTCAGCAAGGCATCTTCAGTTCCAGAAACCGCCCCTGTTTAAAATTAGTAAAATCTATAAACTCGATTAAACTCGTTCAGTCTGACAGAGCACCACCAGCACCAGCACCAGCACCGACACACGGACAAAGGTGCCCGTCTTTCACTGCCTCGCGCTGTGTCTCCAGCACGGCTAGGCCCACAGAGCGCAGCTGCAATTTCATCGAGGCACGCTGCAACGCGCGCAGCCCAAAGGCCTTGAAGAAGGGTGGCTTCGGTGACGTCCACATATACCAAGTGTAACAACTTGAGATGCACAGCTAAAGATGGATAGCTACGGATAGATAGATAGATAGATAGATAGATAGATCGATCGATGGATGGATCGATAGATAGATAGATAGACAGACAGACAGACAGACAGACAGACAGACAGACATTTTTGTTCATCAGTGCAACTCTGTTTAACGAAGCTGTGCATCAAGGAGAGAAGCCTGTGCATGGGCAATACCATCATGATGAAACTGCTGACCTTCTGGTTTGGAATGTGAGTCAAGCTGTTGTTCCTCCTCAATTCTCTCACATATTATTGATGCAATTTTGGACTCTTGAGAGTGACTTCAATTTGGTCTAAGCCTCTGTATGCGCAGGTGTTCATGAATATGCGTGTATAGATGTTCCTCTATATTATCATATTGACATATTGATCTGCACTAGCGGCCAAATCCTACATTCGTGAGTCGGGGTAAGAGGTGACAAAAAGCCCAGCCGAATTGGTTTTTGCTGGGCAAAACGATGACAACGGTTCAAAGAAATAGTTGCCACAGTCTCTCTCAAAACGGATTTTGACAAAGAAACCAGTCGCGACAACTTCTCTTTCAAACAAGGCCGCATTGTGTCCTAGGAAGTGCGCAGCGGCAGGCTAAGCCCATTCATCACATACTCAACAATTCATCACGTGGGTTCTGAGGCGTGCTGGTTACCGCATTCTGACACCCGCGAACTCATCAAGACACCTGTAAGCATCAATAAGCGTTTGGTATTTCTTTCGCAAGCCATACAAATTAAAAATCTGAAGGAAATGAGAATGGTCAACACTCCTTCCAACTTGGCAGGAGCAACCAATTTTTGACTCCTCGTCCCACATCAAATTTTCCATGTGTTCCACAGCTGTTAGCGCATCTCCTCGGTGAATGCCAATGAATGTGACATGCCACCGACGTCTTCAGCAAGCCCAATGTTCTTTCGTTTGGAAATCTCCAACCTCATGCGTTCGATGTGCCAAGCAGCGGATGGAATGCTGATCGTTGAGGTTGAAATCCCCCACCACCAGCTCCCCATCTTCGCCAGGCCATCCCGAAAGGTCCGCCGTCAAAACCATCGCCTGGCGAAGTGGAAACCATCCACAGTGAATTTATCTCACTTGGACTTCAGTGAGGCTTGTTTCCAGGCTTTGCGCCTAAGCGTGCTGAACTACTCAAACGTCCAAACAGGATGACTTGCATTGTGCCTTCTGCTCGTACTCAAGGCCCTTCTCCTCTTCTTCTGCCTGACCAGCTTCAACTCAAAAAGCCGGGGGCATGCAGCTGCCCTTGGAGAAAAATGGTCATCTAAGACATCAAGCCTTACAGTCGCGCTGCCATCGAATTTACAATTTCGATCCAACAAGCACTGCTCTTGCGCTGCGATGTCATTCGCTGATACACACTGGTACAAATGTGTAGCTAAATATATATATATATATATACATAGCATACAATAAATACTCTTTGAGAGATGGAGTTTGAAACCCTGAAGAACGCGGTACAATTGCCCTTTACCACTTTTCCTTTCAAAGTCTTGGCACCTCACCACTTTGCAAAAAAACTTTGCTAGGCGCCACGCCTCCTCCGCGTCGGCGACGCTGGGCATGCCCTGGGCATCTTCCAAGACTTCATTGGCTTCAGAAACCTCTGCGGTGACCTGGCGGTACTCCGTCCTCAGCACGCAACGTCTGCTGACAAGCTTGTTAGCAAATCTAGACATTGACTGAGGACTGCAACAGTATACAGTATATTACAGTATACAGTATATGCCAGATCAGGCAGAGTTCTGTCTCCAAACATCACGCGGTTTCTGACGCCCTGCTCTGAAAGGAGGGTGTGAGGGCAAAGATCATGTTGTGAAAATAAAAATGTATATAATGTATGCCTGAAACCCAAATGACCCTTGTTTTGATTGGAAAGTCCTTCTTTTGGAGGGTAAGGACAAACAGGTTGGTTCCAGGTATTGATGTAATACATACTTATAATCCATATACTGTACGTACATATGCAAGCCTTGAGTCAGTTGACGGACACTCTGCCTTGAGTTGACACCCTCTCGAGCTGCCAAGTCTCTCCTTAGGCCTCGGCCTGCGATCGAGTTGGATTGCACCAACACACTCGATCAAGGCGAGTTCTTTCATCTGCAACTTCTCTGTTCCTCAGGATCTGGGCAGTGTTGCGTCATCTTGGGAAGGTGCTGAGGAGGCCAAGCGTCCACTAACATATTCGGCTTGCAACATCCAAGCTTCCATCCTTCTCAATAAGCTGTACTGGCGCCACTTTCTCCACCAACTTCTTGCCTCAGTACCAAAATGCAAAGGTCGTTTTCACTGGTTCACTCTTGGTTGGTTGAACCCATTTGAGCCCACCTGGCGTATCTCACCAAGCCTCCAAAAAAAAAAAACATTCTTCAAACTCGGTGACGCATGCTTTTCAAAATCTTTCAACCCAGGTGCCGGCACTGCGCAGCTTCAGCGGCGCTTCCATGGTCCATTGCCGGGGCAGCAGGCCGCCCTCCTCTTCCAGTGCGTGGACGTAGTCCTTGATGGCATTCTGGGCAGCCAGCTCCACAGCTGCCAGGAGGTCCAACCTCAGTATAATGGCACAGCCATCATCTCAAAAAAGCCTTAATATCAAAAAGAAGGGTGGAATGATTGACAAAGTGACTTAGTGGATCTTAGTGGCATCTACCATTCCGCGTTTGGATCAGTGGATGAATGTCCCTCCCTCCGTCGCCATCGCTTCAGCAACTACATCTGGTCCACTGCTGGGTGCACAATGCTCAAAGAGTCTTCTGGGTCGGGTGAGGTGGTAGTCTTCTCCGTGAAACGGTACAGGCGAAACATCGACACTATAAGTATCCCTTTCATTGGCTTTGATTTTACTTCAAAACCAAGTGTTAATCAATCATCCCACATGGTGTCTTGGCACCAATATGATTACTACTATCGCCGAGTGTACTCAAAATTTAAGAAGAACGGCACAGGACACATTTTGAGGACCCACCGTGCCTTTTGCAAAGTGACACCCCGACAAGTCTTTGCAGTCTGGATGCTCATCGTTGCTCTTCAATGGCTCCCAAGGCTCGTTTGGTCCATTCGACCTGGACTTCTGTGCACCAGGCCAAGCAAACATCACCCACGTAAAACACGGGCACCGAAACAACACAATTGGAAGGGCGTCTCATGACACAAGAGGTGCGTGCGCTTTCATCAGGTCGTCAACAGAGTGAAGCAATCCAGTTCGTTTGCTCGCCAAGGGGCTCCTCCTTGTTACAGATGTCAAGACGGTAGTTTCGCGCATCCTCCTTGGAGACCCGTCCTCGGAACGGGAACCTTGGTTGCCACATGATCCAGGTGTCGTGCTTTGTCTCTGATGAGGCAAGCGAAAATGTGGGTCATTTTTGAAACCTCTCCGCAGACCGTCAAGGGACTTAAAGGCCTGCGCACGGACCAATGACAGAAGTGAGGCCAGTGCTTCTGGGCGCTCCTGGCATTGCTTCAGCTCCTGCACGAGCTACAACTAAAACGCATTGGGGCAAGGAAGCAAGGTGTCTAGTTTTATAAGCATCTAATCGTTCATCTGCTTCTCCCTCCCTCTGGCGCCCTGTTCCCTGGCCAGATCTATGAGAATTGAGAATGACATAGTTCAATCTAAATGTAATAAAATCTAAGATAATTAAGATAAGATAAGATCTTAAGAGATGAGATGTCAAACATCAGAAATCTAACTTCAAGGCATTCAAGGAGGACGGGCTGCCCAAATGTTTTTCGTGCAGCCTGGTCAACAGGCAGAGGCCTGGCAGGTGAAAATGCTACTCGGCTTTGCCAGAGTTCAGGGTGCTAAGGCTGCCTGCTTTGAGCCCTCAGTTGCCCACGCTTCCACATACCTTCCGTCTTGCTCCCATCAGTCTCGGTCATTACCCCATAACCATGCATCTCTCCCTCAGCGAAATTGCCCTCGAAGATGCGTCCATCTGGATAGGACAACTTGCCGTGGCCATGCTTTTGGTTCTTCACATAGCTGCCCTCGTACTTTCTGCCATCTGGGTATTGGAAAACTCCCTCCCCATCCATCTCCTGCTTGGCCCATTGGCCCTCATAAACGCAGCCATCCGTCCAAACATAGGTGCCGTAGCCGTGGATGTCATTGTCTACAAAATCACCCTCAAAATAGGAGCCATTGGGCCATGTGTACTTTCCTTTGCCATTCTTTCGACCAGCCAAATACTGACCAGAATAGGATGCGCCGTCAGACCATTCTTCGTTACCATTGCCCGACTGCAAATCATTCAGCCAGTCACCGGTGTACGTGGATCCATCTGAATGTGCATAGGTGCCTTGACCGTGCTTCATGCTTGAACGCCAATTGCCATCATAGGTAGCACCGTCACTGTGTTCTAAACGACCGGTACCGTGTGCTTTGTCATCGGCCCATTGGCCTTCATATCTAGAACCATCTGCTTCAACATGGACACCAAAACCGTGTCTCACGTTCCCGTTCCACTGGCCACTATAGGTTGCGCCATCTTCGAACACATACGTAGGGCCAAGGGCAGAAGAAGTTTTAGCAAAGTCTTTGACTTTGCCCTCCACCACTTGTGCATTGTCGGCTTCGCCCTTGGGACACACGCAGCCGTCGGAGCATTGTGCGCTGCCCATGGCTGCAAAACGAGACAATATGACCCCTGTCCCTTGTGATGTTTTCACTTATGCATGCTGATGTATGGTAAGAGCACTGACACTTGAGTCCTCTTTCTCCGAATGCACCAAGTGATCTTGGGAGCCCAGCAACGAGCCAGTCAACTTAGGGCTTACGGTTTCATGGCTTGACCAGGTGTCCAAACCTTTGACCTTGAGCCTCCCAAACCAGCCATCACTTCAGGAGCAAATATGATGTAAGATATGCAAGACTTTGAAGATGAGCCTTGCAAAGGCCCTTGAGTCACTTGAGTCCCAATTTATGACATCATGAATTTCATGAATCATAAATATTCATAAGACATCTAAAGCATGAGTCATGTCGGTCCTTCAGCTTCGTTTGGCTGGTCACCAGCGATCTCACCTTGTAAGCCTCAGGCTTCGAAGCTCAGGCAGTTGCAAACGAGATCAAACAAGCATGAAACCTGAGCAACCGCTTTGACATGATTCAAATTGCTTTAACAATAACATAAATAGAGTTTCCAAATGTTTCTGTGGGTTTCTTAACTATTCCTGCCGTTCCTACTATCTTTGATTTTCAACCCCAGTTCTGCACACTTCGCCAACCCATCCTTTTGAATGTCCTAGAAGCTAGTCCTGTAGCGTGGGCAGCTCTGGAAGTGTTAGTTCGTTTCACCTGGTGTCATGTCACATGGAACCATCAAGCATGGGCGCAAGTGTGACCATTCGTGATGAGAAACAACCGATTAATAATTCAGTGTTGCTTCGTCTGCCTCTTCGCTGAAAAGCTCATCAAAGCAATCCCAGAAAAGCCATGTCAGAAGTGGTCGCACTTGAGACCTCGAAGCACTTTTTGGTGCTCCGTGCAACAGGGGGGTCGAGGACCGATTTGTCCATAACTACAGTGCCACAGCGTATTGTGGTCGCTGAGGCTGACCTTGCATCTTGATAGGATCCCTCTTCTTGAACACTGATATGATATATTTGGACTGAACAAATTGATGAAGGGATGTACTGTACAGTAAGTTCACAGTATGTCCAACCTGATGAACTTGATGCAAGAAAAACAACCCCCCCGCCGAGGCACATCATGCTCTCCAACGCTTGCTCTCCTCCGGCGAGATCCACTTCAAAGTACCTGGCTTGCATGCGTCGATCCTCCATTCAACAACTGAAAATCTTGAAATCGAGTTGCGTAAGAACACAGGTTGCATAGGACATAGGAATAGCTTGCCATCTTTGATACTCATTGAACAGGAACTTGACCCACCCAGCTCCACCCGGCCTGCCGAAGTCAAACTCTGGAGCTTCCAACTGGCACAAGGGATAGGGCGCCGTTGGAAAGCACAAAGCAAACTCGAAATGATCGATGTGGCTCACGCGGATTTCCATCGCAGACCTGTTTTGGTGCGGGAAAAACAGCTCAAGCAGCTCATCGACTGTAGCAAGACACTTGCCCCAGACATGTTCATAACCCATGGCAGCCACTGAAACCCTTCTGAACATTAACGGAAGAACCACAGAATGAATGCAATCATGTGGAAGCCATCTCCACCAAAACGACCACAGTGATCCCGCAAACACCGAAAAAGACACTTGAACTGCAGCCATCGCGCTTTGAATCCCATTCCGAATATGAGATGTAGAACAGCATCAGTGCTGAAAAGATTGTTGGCCCCTCGTGACCCATGTCTTTCAGCAGTGGGTCATCCTTCAGATCGTAGGTCATGTGGCACCAAATATCTTCCTTGGATTCTAATCCGAAAAATTACGAATGGGCACATTTGTGCACTATCAATGTAGTACGTACGGCCCTTATCGAGGTTTGTGTTTGCTCACAGTGCTCAAAACCAGCCCCAAAATCCTCCGGATTTAAAAACATTGTGCTTAGGATCTTTAGCCCCCTCCAAGTCTTCTTGTTGCAGCTTCCTCCCTGGCGCCGTCTCAAATTTCAGGACTTTCCTCGGGTGTTTGGGTGCGGCCAAACTTCACCCCATCAAACCAGCTCTGTTATATCTATGAATCCAAACTGCAGGGAAGCGAGGGCGAACGAAGGCTAGTTTCATGGATCAATCAGGCGAAAGGGGCAATTTTGCAGCAGTGGAAGGCGTCTCTTTCGACCCTTGCAAAAGATGATGATGATGATGATGATGATGATGAAGAAGAAGAAGAAGATGATGATGATGATGATGATGATGATGATTATGACGACGATGGTGATGATGATGATGATGATGATGACGATGACAATGACGATGACGATGACGATGACGATGAGG
>DF239464.1:0-45951 GCA_000507305.1 Breviolum minutum Mf 1.05b.01 | reverse complement strand
GATGTTGCAAAATGGCACGCGGCTGTGGCGCGAAGCACATTTGCAAGTCAAAATGCACAAAACACCACATTGGCGGAGCTATTTTGGAAGTTCCGATGTTCCAAAATGCCACGCGGCTGTGGCGCGAAGCATATTTGTAAGTCAAAATGTGGAAAACACAGCACTCTCGGGCCACTTTTGGTAGTTCCGATGTCCTAAAATGGCACGCCGGTGTGGCGCCAAGCACATTTGCAAGGCAAAATGTACAAAACACCTACGTTTTGTAGCATTTCGCGGGGTTTCTAACTGACGAACTAACTGACTAACTAAGTAACTAACTAACTAACTAACTAACTAACTAACTAACTATTTCGTCAGCTAACTAACTAATTGACTAACTAACTAACTAACTAACTAACTAACTAACTAACTAACTAACTAACTAACTATTTCGTCTGCTAACAAACTAAATTGACTGACTGACTAATTGACTGACTGACTAACTAACTAACTACCTAATCAACTAACTAACTAACTAACTAACTAACTAACTAACTAACTAACTAACTAACTAACTCACTAACTAATAAACTAACCAACAAACTAACTCACTCACTAACAACCTAATTAACTAACTAACTAACTAACTAGCTAACTAACTACTAACTAGCTAGCTAACTAACTAACTAACTAATTAACTAACTAACTAACCAACTAACTAACTCACTCACACGAACTAACTAGCTAACTAACAAACTAACTAGCTAACTAACTAACTAGCTAACTCACTAACTAACTAGCCAGTTAGTCAGTTAATCAGTTAGACAGTTCGGCAGTTTTTCAGATCCATCAATGTTTTCGCTTTGTCATCCGTGATTCAGAACAACCAATCTCTCCTATACGTTTCCTATTCTTGGAACTTCCGCCACCGCCTCGTGCGGCTCTACTGGTATATGTTACAAACAAGCAGGAACAATTCACAGATGCCTTGCCACGGAAACGACCACCACCACCACCACCACCACCACCACGACCACCACGACAACAACAAAAAAATAAATACTACCACCAACACCACAACACCACTACTGTACCACCTGCACCACCAACAACGAAAGCAGATGAGAGTTGCTCGGCCAGACTAAAAAATTTGCTTTGAACATCCGACAGGCACGAAATGACGAGATGGTAGCCAAATCTAAACTTCTCGGCCCCGGAAGAAAAAGAGAATATTTGGAAGAGACTTTGAAGAATTTAGGTAAAAGAGTCCTTTGAGGACTATGTTAGCAGAGTTAGCAGACATTTTTTGGAAGAATTGGTTTTTTGAATTTCATAGAAGACTACATTCGAAGACTGTTTGGAAGACTTTTGAGAAGAAATTCTCAGAAGACAGTCTGTGAGCTTGGCAGTCTTGGATGACAGCTTTTCGTTGGGCAGTTTGTCGGGCAGTCTTTGATGACGGTCTTTGACAATGTAAGTTTGGATGTCTTTCCTGGATTCCCTTCAACAGAAGAAATCTTTGATGACCAGGAGCAACTGCCCACTGAAAAGTCCAATCCAGCAAGCCCGGCCACCGTTTCACACATTCCACAGAAATCAAGCACCTCTTGCAGTTGCACAACGTGTGGATGCGAGATCCTGACACTTCTGCAACTGTCATGAGGACATATGTGACACGTCGCCCACCAGCGCCAACGATTCAATACACAACTACATCGATACGTACTCAAACACTCTTGAAGCCCTAAACCGTACCGTACCTGGTTCAAACAACCGAGAACGCATTTTCAACTGCCAGAACTCCAGGCTCCAGTCAAGGATCGTCCCCAAAATCCGGATCTCTTCGTCGATGCACTGCTGAAATGGCACCGTGTGGGCACCTTCTGCGTCGAACTTGGCGACCATACGTTTTTGCAGCACCTCTGAAGAGGGGTCGCGAAAAGAGCTTCAACTCTTCATGCAGTTCTGATCTCCAGTCAAAGTCAGAAAGATTGTCAGGAATTCCATGGCACTGCAGCATGACCAAAAGAATGCACCCCTCAACTGTCCCTACAGCCAAGGAGCCATGCGTCCGAAGCGCTTCACCGCATGGCAGCCCTGGTCGCTTTCGGCCAAGCGCACCTGAAAAGTGGACCATGGCACTTTGGAGTTGAAGCAGCCTGTTATTAGCTCCTTGATAGATTCTAAAACCACATTGCTCAGTTTTATGGATTCTTGGTGTTTATCCTCAGCTTCCACGAGGAAGTACATACAGTTTGGCAGGAGTTGGGCCTGGTTGAGGAAATACAGGAGGGTTGACATGCACAAGACTATGCAACTCGTCTTATGCAGAGTCAGAAAACAAAACGTTTCACTATCTGATATGTAGGTCCAAATTTGGTAGCTCCTTCTTGATCCAAACATAAACAACAGTTCCCGCCTTGCAGAAAGTGCCAGCACCAACTTCCTGTAGCAAGCGGTACCTGGTATTGATAGAAAGTGTAGGACTGGAGAACCTGGCAAGTTCTGTATACTTATGGTCATAAGCAAGCAAGCAAGCAAGCAAGCAAGCAAGCAAGCAAGCAAGCAAGCAAGCCAGCCAGCCAGCCAGCCAGCGAGCGAGCGAGCGAGAACGAAAGAAAGAAAGAAAGAAAGAAAGAAAGACAGAGAGAGAGAGAGAGAGAGAGTGGGCGAGAAGCCGTGAGAGAGCGAGAGCTGGGCTGTTGCCATGAGGTTGTGATGTCGTGATGATGAGGCGATGCACAGGGAAAAAAACAAACCTACTAGTGTGGGAACTGTGAAAATCTCTCACGAAGGAGTACTGCATGCCGATATGGCCCAGCGATACAGTCATTCAAGGTTGCCAATGGAAGACTCATTCCTCTAGCCTTTTATATGAAATGACTGCATCTTCCAATGCCCTATGTCCTACACTCTTGGCCCAGCGGCTGATTCACCCACTTTCCAGATTCATCCTTCCTTGGAGGTCAGCCAGGGTCCCAAGAAAAATCCGTCCCTGTCATATGAACCACCGAAGTATACTTATTTCATGGACATGTACAGGTTCTATGACATCTAGCAACTCTTCTAAACACATGTTGTACATGTCATGCGTATGTACAAAGTTACTATATGTACATAATTTAATGAAATATACATTCTATTGTAAGTATTAGATAGCTGGACTAATTTAATTTAATCAAATATTTTTTGCGCATGTGCTGTATACAGGGACTGTGTGGTGTAGCTGGCACCCAGTGCATTGCCAAGGCGCCGGCACGTCACTTGGTCCAGGTGCCGCACCATTGCGGGGGCCCAGCAGCGCTGCTGGGCCGAAGGGATGCTTAACGGCTATGGTCACAAAAACATCCGGGAACGCAGGGAAACGCCGGGACAAGTCAGACATTGAGAGTGGCATTTTCAGAGATGTATGGAGCATCAATCAACCTCTTGTCAGTGGCGATTTCACTCCCCAAGCGCGATACACTAATCATAATCATTAATCAAATGTGGAAAAAATGGCAGGTCCGCCTCCCCTGAGTTGCCACTTTTCTCCGGTGCTTTGGCCGTTCCAATGGATTTAGCGCATGGAAGAAGCAATCCGTTTGCCAAACGCAGTAGGCTCCTACCTCCGAATAAAGAATAGCGTGTTGCAATGAGATTGCTACACTGCATCCCAAGGAAGGTATGACACATCTATTCAAGCTTGCTGCATTTGACTTTTGGCTTGCGTGCCATCCTAAAACCAGCAAGGCATCTGCAAGTCTACAAGCCGACGGGCTCACCACGGAGGGCCAAACCAGTGGAGGTCATGACAATGCCCTGACCTGCAAAAGAAACATACTTAGAAGTGATTTGTTGGGTTAGGGATCCAGGCCTTCCGCTATGGGCTGCCTTTGCTGAATGCACACTGTCTGAAAATCATGTTGTATTGTATGACTGGGTTGGGGACCTTCTGGCAAAAAAAACGCACGAGAGACACGCATGTTGAATCAAGCCCATGGTGATGTCGATCATGCTTTCATACTTCTATAATCAATGTGTTGTCCAAACACTATTGTTCACCATTCCCTATGATGTGCATCCATTCTGGAGGATCGATGCCCACCACCACCCAAAAAAATGAAAAGTCTCGGGCTTCATTGACTACTTGATTTAGTGAATGATCTTGCAGCGCACTTGTCAGCGTATGCATGGAGCGGTCAAACAAGCAGTGAAAGAATGCCCCATTGTTAAAGCCAACTTCATACCTGCTTTTGCTCGTATTCCGCCGATTCGTTCATTTTCTATTGGAGCTCCGAACCGACATCCAGCCACATGAGAATCGGAGTCCTGCCTGGGCAAACAACTTCACAGTCCACTTTGGGCACATTGTCGGCCCACGGATCTTCCTGTGGAATCCGCCTCCGTTGCAACAGTGGCAGGCGGGCATAGAGCCATCATGTGTTAAATGAGGTAGATAGTTGACCTCCCTCTTTTCGGATAGTGTGACCCTATTCCTGACATGTGCTTTTTAGAACTGGACAAGGTCAAACGGAGATCTTGGACCAGTTACTTCCTAGAATGGCATCGCTGGTGTTCCATGGACGCTTCCGTTGCCACCAAGTGGCGGGTAAGTACTCCACATAGCGCTGAAGGCACCAGTGATCATCTTGTCATGGTAATGGACCTGCGGAACACCCTTTCTGGTGAGTTGTGGTGGGTGACAGCATGACACCTCTTTACAAATATCGGGGACAACAATTGCCAAAAAATGACAGGTAGCGGCTAGCATTTCATGGTTCACCGGCAAGACTCTGGAGGCCAATGATGCCTTTCAGTGACATCTCAGCTCACCCTTACTGATAGTGTTACGAAAAGACTGATATCTGATCTGCTTGCACAATCTTGCACACCCCCACATATACGTGTCCAATCATCTCTGGGTAGATAACATCAAGCTCCTTCTGTTGACGTGGGGTTGCAGCAGCAACCTGAACAGGCTCCTTGTGGCTGAGAGCCCGGCGCTATGTTCCCACTCCTGGCTTGGCAAGCGGTTGGGCGCTGCACGTTCACCAACTTGATTCGTTGCCCCGATGACTTTTAAGAACCGAAAAAACAAAACATATGCAAACCGTCACAAACTCCAACGTAATTCCACGGATTGGGTACAGTCCGGTTTCGGTGGGTAAGAACTGCCTGATCACAGAAGAACATACCCGAGCCATCATCAAGAATAGTGAGCCATCAAGAATAGTGAGCAGTGATCAGTGACCCCGCCTCCACTTCGTCATCCATCGTAATCACCGCCATGGCCTGGAAAACTCAGAGAAGAAATGGCACAAGGAATCAAACAATCATAGCACCCATTGCACTACATACAAGTGATACAAGCACAGTCAAAATATTGCAACAAAACCCAAAAATCACACTATCAACCAATCTCAACTCATCCCATTGCACCTGGGTGGGGCGATGCACTGTCTCCATGAAGCGGGCGGTGCCTACAGGATCTTCTGCCACGACCTCCGCAGCAACCTGTTGAATTTGAAGTCCGTCCCAACCTGCGAAACGGGATGCTATGGAAACCGCTAGATTCAGATGGCGAAATCAAGAGTTTGCTTCGAATCCGGCATGGAAATGGTAGAATGCAAGGTGGCATCCCAGTTGTCGGTTTGGCCTAGGCCTAGGCTCTAAAACAAGAGTTGGTAAAAGAGCTGCAGTTAAAGTCAGACTTGAGTCAAGACATGAAGAATTTGAAGTCTTCACGTGACGTTTGTAGGGCCACTGGATATGTCCAGGGCCCCAGGGCGCAACCGAAAATGCTTCCCCAATTTCTATCGAGATGCCGTCTCCGAAATCCGAACGTACCAAGTTGGGCCTTCTCTCACGGCTTTAGCCACTGCATCCAGCCATCTCTCAGTTTCCTCCCGTCAATGTGATTCGATGCTTGGTGCGTACCCGAAGTGGACACTACATCGAAAAAAAAGGCACCGCGAGTCCTTTGCCATCAATGCCGACCTTGGAAGTCAGTGGCTACGGATGCATCACGTGTGCTGGAGCCTGTTCCAGTGTGATTCACGCATGGACAGGCCTACCAACAAATCTGCCATTTCCCCTTCACACCCCTTCAGTTCGCAGCTTTAAGTCTTTCTCCACTTGTGAAGGAGCCATGGAGCCCAGAGAGCAGAGCTGCCTAAGTTCGTAGCTTGGCGTTGGTCGGACAATCTGTATGTTTTGGATGGTCTCTTTGCACGATTACCCAGATGCAACTGTACATTTTGTAAGCAAATTTTGCAGAATACCCAGATGCCAACGGAAATGAATTGTGTACGCAAACTTGCATCTTCGTCAGCCGCCAGCAACATAAGAACCGGAAGCAGTCACAGCTAATAGAAGTGGACAGTGGACAGTACATTATATCTAACAATATACTATTGATGGGAGACAGGGTACGTTTCGATGGATATTTGTAACCCTGCTTTGACTGACGCTACAACAGGCAAAGTGGATAAATACCCTCCGCTATCAACTGATGGCCCCTGAACGAGTTCACCTGCGCTCGCTTCTCTCCAAGCTTTGACGCCTTCAATCCAGGGCTGTGACAGTCCAAGTAGCCAAGAAGGACCCCAACAACGGGTCCACGCACCCACTCAGAGAGAAGAATGTTCAGAGAAAATGTTTGACACAAAAATGTCAGGTCCCCATTTGCAGTTCAACCTACATGGACACTGCGGACATGACCAAAACGCCTGGGAAGGTATGGAAGCCCGAAGCCCAACCCCTCCTGAAAACCCTGGAGCCAGAAGGGTCGAGCAAGATTACAAGTCCAGTGCTGATTTTGCGCTGTGGTGACGACCAATAGCTTGAAGAAACTGCAGTCACCAAATCAAGTGCCACAGCGTTCAGCAAGCGGCTCAAAAGGCTGTGACAAAAAGAGTTATTTTTCTGCAGTAATCGAATCTTGTTCTTCCAAATCCAATTGCTCAGCTGGCCAGACGCACTGAAGCTGGCTGACATGCGATCGCTCAAAAGAGGTCGGTGGATGTGAAGACCTTCAAAGGGTGCGATTTATACAAATCCTTCAATTACCGTCAATCACAGGAAGAAAGAAGGCAGCGGATTTTCAAGCATTTTTTGTGGGGAGCCATCGAACTAAAAGGCACCTTTTTCTGATACATGGTAGGTATCTATCACTTTTTCGTTCCATCAAGGCCTCAAACTTTCTCTCAGAGCCCTTCTCCGACAGGCGCAGGGTCGAAGATGTCACCACAATGGTCTGGACGCCACGGAAGTCAGTAGGCACTTCCAACAAGAAACAGCAGAAGGATTTCCGGCACATTTCCATGGCATCCTGGGCAGCTCACAAGAAGCACTAAAAGCGAGGGATGGAGGGGGTGTGCAAGGGGTAGAGTTCTCAGAACAAGGTGAGCTTTATGAAAGTGAAGTGAAAACTCATGTTGTGGCGAAGAGGCCTGGTGGCTTGCAAGCACAAACCCAGCCAAATGCAATTGCCAGCTCTCCCGAAAACTCCACTAGTCACACCTCCCCAACAATTCTACAAATGAAGCCCGGGTTCCAAATGTTCAAAGGTTGGCAAGCCAAAAATTCGAGGATGTCTTGTGAGGATGGGAAAGGGTTGATGTAAGCCAGTGGTTCCAAACTCCAGCCCACGAGCACGTGGTTCTCGAAGTTGTGCTGAAGCTGCACTAGCACTGCTGCACCAAAGTGACACCCACGGATAGTCATTGCGAGGCCATAGGTAACCCAACAGAAGCCTGTGGCTCGGTGTATATGCGCAAACCTCGGTCGGTCCAAGCTGCCAAATCAGAACTTCCAACCGCTTGGGCCAAGCTTGGAGAGCTCGGTGGGTTTGAGCTTAGCGAATTGGCAAAGGTCCAGAGCTGTCAAAGCAGTACAGCCACAGCACTTTTCTGAATTCTGAACTGACATCAATCACGGTTTTCAAATGGAAAAGACATTGACATTCCTCTTTCTCTCCAAGATTTGGGCAATATTGGGCAATAATGTCAAAATCACAACGCGCAAATTACACAATCATAGACTCATGAAGCATGATACTAGCAGTTTCTTACTATGCTTGGCCTCTCTCTAAGGCGAGTCCCAAGCTAAATGAGCCAACGACACCAATGCTGCCATGGAACCCAGCCATAAGATTCGCTCTGATTCACTTCGTAGCTGAAAACATCATCAGCACCTCCTGTCATGCAACGTCCATCCTGCACACCTTCAGCCGTCACGGCCGCAGGAAACTCGCGCTCAGCATCCCACAGCACATCCAAACATCCACGTGGGGCCTGAGGGATGCCAAAACAAAGGGCGAAGGATCTTGGTAAGATGCAGAATGAAAAATGGAGTCTAAACTCTCAACACGTGTTTGATTCTGGCGAAGTCCATAGAAATTATGTAAGCCACGCCGTGAAGGGAATCAGTTTTGGTGCTTCCCCACCCAGAGGGAGGAAAGATAATCAAGCACTTCACTTCGTGGAGCCTGGGTAAATCCGCGCTTCCCATTGCAATCGACTCGTGTTTCAGCAGTCAGGAATGGAGGTGCAATGCTGGGATGCTGAACCATGTTGAGAATTCCTTGCTGAGTTTGCTGCACCGTGGAAGTAGAGCTTAGAAGTCTCGGGATAACCGAAATAACATTGAGAATTGAACTTGAGAAATCTGGTGTCTCGAGAAGATCTTTTGACAGTACAGTATGTTATAGCCATAGCTGTTTGACCAACTAGATTGGTTCTTACAAAATTTCACCAAGATTGTTGAATGCAAATGAGTGAATTCTGCCGAGCTTGTTGATGTTCTTCACCTCATCTCGGACCCGCGCAATGGCACCATTAGTCTCAAAGGACCAACTCGCTCTCCTGGGCGAAGGAATCTATGTAGAATGTATACAGTCAAAATTTTGGGTGGTGACAAAATGATACAAAATGCTGATCTGATCCTAGTGCTTCCTGGCAGCCTCAAAACCAGAAAGCAATTGCGAACCCCTAAACCTATACATACACTCATACGATTCCTACATGTGCTTTAAAAACAAATATATATATATATATATATATTATGTATACATACTATAGAGAGAGCGGGATGATTATCGTGACCTTACTACTGTACAATACCAAAAGCTTCTACATACAATAGCATATCAGAATTGTCATTATCTTACGTCTTTGTTGTCATGCGAGTGTTGGGATACATGAAGGCAGCAAGCGCAAGGACGTCTACGCATTCTGTGGAAATAAGTGCTCTTGAAGTTGTGTCGCACCATGCAATTTCTTACCTTGGCCACCTGACCCTCAAGTAGCTTTCAACAGCTTTCCTCCAAAAAATTTGAACCAAGTCTCACGGAGCAAGTCATTAATTCCACGCTCCGTTCCACCTCCAATCCAGCCATCGGCAACTGGGCCTTCAGCGTGGCAGCACTGGAGCTGCGGGTGACAAGCTGCCATTGACGACTGGAAGCTTCACCATGGTATGGCATCCCTTGACCTAAGATCTTTCCCAAGGCCCCTTCCAAATCGAGAACGCCTTGTTTGTCCCAAGTTCAGAGCAGGGTAACAAGTTACAAACGGACAATTAGCTGTTGGCCATAATGCTGAGTACAAATGATTGAGGTGACTTGGCAACTTCAAAAATGCTATATCTCCAGCTACAAGATATTTGATACTGGCAACCCGGCGAAACCACATCGGAACCTTCAAATCTCGCCCTGGAAACCTTTCTTCTAAGGTCCAGAACCCTTCCGGAACAGTCCCTTGCAAAGGTCACTTCTCAAACTTGGCTTGCGTCCACGTTCCGGAGCGCTGCGGAACCTATCATTGCAGAAACCCCTAAGCATTCGGGCGTCAGCAGGCGGTAGCATCCAATGCCAATTGTGGGTTTTGACCCTGATACCCAGCCAGTTTTGAGAATACAGGAAGAAAACCGACTTCCAGCTCAACTGACAAAAGATTAAAAAATGCCCCAATAAAAAAACAACAAACAAAAGAGATTGAATACTCTGAAGCAAACTTCCCCGGACGTTCTTCGTCGATGGATGGTGGCCCCCATCGATCCAAGCACAAAAAATGCCCTAAGGGCCTGGGTTCCTGGTTGTTTGGATCCAGTTGGTCATGGATGGCAGAGTCCCAGCACAGTGGATTGACCGTGCCAGCCAGGTGAAAGTCAGCCAGCGAGCCACCAGCAGGGTCAATGGACAGCAGAGCCTCCCCCTGGTGCAAGGTAATCACCTCGCGACTCTCGCGACCCTCGCGACCCACAACCTTACACTTTTTAGCAGCTGGAAGGGGCACTTCAGTCATCTGAGCCGAAACCATCTAATCCATCTAGATATTTACTATACACTTTTTCAATCTACTTCTACAAAGCATGCAAGAGGAGATATGAAATGTGAAGAGAAACCCAACGCTCACACTGATGCACTAAAGTCACCAAAGAAATGTCCACACCCCATAGAGAAGCTCACAGTCTTCGCAACCTTCGCACAAATCACAGAGGCGTTTTTCTCCAGCAATCGAAGTCTCATGACATTAGTTTCAAGATGGCCACGCGGCTGGGCGTCTGCGCCAACACCGCCTCGGGGACCCCTGAGCAAAGACACGGTTCCCGTGCGGGTGCCGGTGCCACCCGGCCAGCATTCACTGCCAATGAAAAGATGACTATGTGCGGGGCAGGCTTTCACGAGGTTTGGCAGCCGATGAATATGCAGCAGGTAAAGAGCATGATGGCAACTGCCATAACGATGGCAAATCAAAAATGAGTGTACCGATTGTCACGCAGAAACATTATTTAAACAACCACCTCTACTTTTGTGGGTCGTGCTGCTGTGACGTTCTGTGAATATTTGCTCTTCTAAGTGGAATGGTTTCTTCAAGGAAACACCATTTTGCTTGTGTGCTTCTGTCTCAAATGTTCGACTTTGCTTCTGTACGCATTGAGGGAACAGTCCACTTTTGCCAATGCCGAATGCCTTCCTGCCCCGCACCGCTTGCGCGCTCGGATCGTGAAACGTGTCCCTCGACTTTTAGCCTACATCTTAGTCGCGGAGCAAATCTAGGTCGGCTTCCTCCAACACCATTCAGTAGCCAAATTGGGTCAACATGCCTGACACGAGCGCAAGCAGACTTGCAGTCACTGAGAAGTTTCAATCTCTGCGCGGTTGCAGCAATTAAAATGCCAGCATATGCCAGCTTCCAATTCGTGACACCCTCAAAAATTGCTCTTTAGACTTAAGCTTCCTTCCAGCTACTATCATACTTCTGTCTTTCTCTCTCCCACTCCAGCATGATCACTCCATGGTGAGTAGACGAGTTCTAAGATTCGAAACTGCATCTGCATAAACTGACCTGAAACAACTCCTCAAACCATATCAGATCAATGCACTATGATCTCAGTGCCCAATGTTGACCCCTCAGGCTGTGCCTGAATATGCGCCGGGTCCAGGCGTGTCGCCTGCGCTCCTGTCACATTGCAAGCAGCGACCACCACCGCCGCCGCCACCACCACCGCCATGATTCCAACGCCAACAAAACCCTTGGAAACTTACACAAAAATTCACACAGGACGCCTAGTAAATGAATTGGACAGAGTTTATGTCTTGTTAGATGGGGAATAGTCACAGGCCATCAAGTACTAGCCAGGAATACATCTCTTGCAACCACAACTGCTTCGCATATCCCGGCCGGAAGACGCGTGGGTCCAGTATGACCCAAGGCAAAGGGCAATCTTGGTTTAGACAAAGGCAAGTATAATTTGGTGACTTTGTGCAGTTTTGTTGATGACTTTGAGGGTCACTGTTCGTGGCAAACGCAGCCTTTTTTGACCTTCGACTGTCACTTTTCATGGCAAGCTGGTATTCGTGATTATTGGTGACTTTGGAGTGTCACCTTTCGTGCATCGCGTGTCCGCGTGTGTGTGCGTGCGTGTGGCAAGCGCAGTTTTTAATGACCTTGGGCTGTCACTTCGTGCAGCAGGCAAAGTATTTAATGACGTTGGTGCTGGCGGGTATTCCATAACAGCTGATTACATTGCAGTACAAGGTTTGGTGGTCTAAAAGGTTCTTGGTATATAGAGACTCTAAGGTGGGTGAAGAAGAGAGCAAGGAGCTTGAACCGGAGGAATGCAAGCTCAAGAAGTCAATGCATCCCGAAGTCAGGAGTATCCTTCAAAATAAGAAACTTCTTCTGCTCAAAGAGCTCCTTGACCGGTTTGGCCATGTTGAGGCAGGAAGAGGCAAAAGGAAAGCGGGAAAGAAGACAGGGAGGAAGAGATTATAACAATGATGGCACCACATCACCTTGTCATGTGGATCAGGTTTTTAATGAAGTACCCACCAAGAACCTCCTTGAGGAGTTGCCATTCGCATGAGGGGATGACTTGGTTTTGGTCGTGGCGGTTTCGGTTGATATATTGCCTGCAAACTCATATCATATGAACAGTCTGTAAGTTTGCAAGGGCTTCACCAACAGCCTTTACTGACGACCTTTTGCATTGCACCGATGAGCTCAAAAGCCACCAGCCTTTTGCACCGCCAATACCCCTTTCCACCAGAACTTTTTGAAAGCGTTCTAGGTTTTTTTGTCACAAAAGCAGTCTTCTCAGTGTTCTTTCAGGCTTCATTCGTTGATCCTTGAGAGCAGAATTGCAGCTCTCAAATGAAATTGCAAGAATTTCTTGATATTTCTTGTCTCCTGTGTTGGCTCACGTCCTGATTCATGCGAGAAACGCGCTGATTTTGCAGAAGTTTGTGCTAGTTCCTTGCCTTCCTTACTTCCAACACAAGAACGGATGAAAGAAACATCTGCAGAAGAATAATCCAAAAAATGGGATCCCAAAAACGTGGCTCCGCTTCTGTCTTCGAGTCGGCGTGGCAGACTGCGTGACTCGTTTAGTCGCTACCCTAGCCGCTGGATGCTTCTTGAAATGCGATATCCGATATTCGATATGCAAGAAATCCTTCCGTGATATCTTCCATGATATACGACTTTTACGCGACCTGAATGAAAAGAAGCGTTACAACAAAAAAAATGCCCAAAGAAAACCCCCCTCCGGGTGACGAGGTCCTGCGCATTGGGACCTTGGGTCGCATGGAGTATTTAGGACTTCCTGGATCTGGGCAGAATCGGCACCCCCAAAGTTTCCCTATGGGAACGGCTATAGGCAAGCCAAGGTCTACAATAGGTATGAAAAGATATTAATCTCGCATGATCTCAAAAATTGTATTGCTCATTTGTGACATGTATGTGCTGATTCACAGAAAAACATGCCAGTGTTACCCATGTATATGTCTGTGTGAGTGTCTGTATCGCGAAAAAATTCACATTCAGATTCCTCTGCCTTTTGCACCTCAATTTGTCCCTGCCGGCAACGTTCCGGTTAGACCCATCTCCTCGTGTTTGCCCACGTCCATCATACGCGCCGGGGCCTGCCACGCTACAATCGAACCAACGCATCGGTCCATCCAAGCAGGAAGTGGAATCGTAATCTGCAGAGACGAAATCATGTCTGCAGGTGAAGCTGGTAGAAACTGCTGAATTGTGTTTCAAACACTTTACTTTACTTTTTGCAAGCTGGTGCCTTCACAAGTTTTGTTGACACTGATGACAGTAACACCCTCCCATCGAGCCTGGGGTTTGATTCAGGTTCTGTGCCTGTGAGAAGGGGCCCCAGTTTACAGTGAGAAACTGCTATTAATCTGTTCGAACAGGTAGCAAAAGCATGGCAAAAACGTGGCACAACATCATCAAAGATACCATGGTCTGCACACTTTCAGATTGTTCTCACCTAAAACGCCCACCCTGATCTGCCTCTCGTGTGGATGTGCCGAAGCCCCACTTAGGCGACTGCGCTGGCAGTCGTGTGGAAGACCTTAAATTGATTTCAGCTTTTGCACAAATGAATCTTTTGTAAATGAATGGACAGATGTCGTACCAATGACGGCCACGCCTCCAAGCAGAACATCTCAAAAATCCTTTGACAATGTCCCTTTGACCATGCATATGCATCTGTTTATCTACTAGTTATCTACCTGTTTATCAAGTCTCAAGCGATTAGGATATTGATTCACTTCTTCAATTTATCTACTGTATGCCTTTGTTTGTTTATGTATTTACTATCATCTATCAATGCTCATTCTTTCACCAATGGTACCCTGTTCGTAGGTGAACCAAGCCCGAAAAAAAGGCTTGGCTTCAAGGCGACGTAAAGTCAATCGTCCCCTCCACTGCCTGGTACCTGACATCAAGCACCAGCGCAAGTGCAGCCAGCTTGATTAAGGAGGTCAGTATTGCTGCAGTTCTCCTGCTCTAAAACTGCTTTGGATGCAAAATCACCTGATATCACATGATGGCCTTATTTCCTTTCTCATCAAAATCAGATCCACATGCACCGCTTTCAGAAAGTGTTATTCATAGACTGGAGTGCAACCTTTCGCTCTCCAAATGCTTTAAATTATCGTTATCTAAATCCTCTGGCAGGGCACGCGCCAGGTCCGGGCACATCGGAGCTCTTGTATCCTGCAGCTTCAAATGCGGCTGTGCTGCACCGACATTTTCTGGCGTCACAAGCACTTCTACCCACAATAACGGCATCGGATGATCCTCCACGTTTGCCAGTGGCCGTGTACTTTGGACCTTCGCCCAGTCTGGGGCTCTGGTTGTAGGAGCCAGGACCTAGCCGTGCAGCATCCAAGTGTTCATGTCGGGGATCGGAGGCAAATATACTACGCGATTGATCTATTCTTCTCTAATGTCGTATCACTGAGAGTTAGGGATCCCGCAAGTGATCCGCGATTTATTTTGATGAGGGTCCTTGAAAATTGTGGTGCGATCATGCCACTCGGAAAAAGCCCTGCCCTGCTAGGCCCAGGGTAATGTCAGAAGGTTTTTTCCAACCATCTTAGTCAAGGATTTGCTTGCTGTGCCAAGAAATGAATGAAATCATGCTTGCAGCAAAAAACCTTCCGGACATGTTTGATTCATCTCATGTTGTACTCCCCTTTCAACCACTCTGAGTGAGCCTGGGCTGCTTATGTTGCCCCGGCCGGTCTGACGCACCGAGGTACCAAAGCCTGAGAATCTCGTGGTCAGTTGATCGATGTTGAAAGTATTTAGATTTTAGCATTGCTCTGTGTAGAGTATCTCTAATTTCGAGAGGCTCCGTGGTACTGGATAAATGGGCAGTGAAGAGCCTTTGCACTCAAACTTGAAGCGCTTTCCTCACCTATGAGCTTACGAGCTGAAGCTGAACTCCCCACATCACCGAACACTGCACATAATTCTGAGGGGTGTTAAAGTTTTTCCCTGACCAGCATCCGTCTCCATCTGCAAGTCTATGTCAGGTTCGGGGATTTGGCCCTGCATTGGAGATCGCACAGTGCTGTACACTGTGCAGCTTGTACATGTACAGGTGCTTTTTCAGATGCCCCCAGCAGGGCACATTGTCGTGGACTTATCTGTAGTATGTCCGGAGCCCCGCAAGCTTGAGCATCCTTGGGCTCCCAAACCATATTGGGTCCCTCTGAACTTGTGATTGTCCACCGAATACCTGCCGTTTCCAGCACCCACAACAGTCTTCAGTCCTTTTTTCGTGAGGTGATCTCAAGAGTACGCATGCCGACTTAGGCAGACACTCCAAAACTCAAAATGACCTTTTATCAAAATTTTTATCCCTTTTCCAAAACGCAAAGTCGGAGTTGCCAACTCATCAAAACGAGTCGAGCAGTCAAACGAACATGGCTTTGAACAAGGCAAATGCAAACCATTGCTTAACCCAAAACCTTACATCCAAGTGGTGACCTTCCACAGTAACCAAGGCAACAATATCCCTCTCCAGCTGAAGAAGCGCACTCTCCAGGCCCAGGCGATGTCGATGGGCGAACTTGGCAACCGAACGCGTCGAATCGGACGTACGAACTCCAAAGGATTCATGACTGTGTGTGAGATCCTAGCTACTTAATGCTACTTATGCAAACCAACCCTCATCAGTGAGAAGTTGAAAGCGGGAAGGCAACGAAAGATTCTCTCGGACAGACTGCTGTGGAGACGTTCAATTCCCCAAAATGAAACACTCACACCTGCACGCCTGCCGTTACAATACCCATGTAGCAGCATCCTTCACAGCTTCAGTAACATTCTCTCGACCCAAACTATTCAGGGTTACAATCAGACTTGTCATAGCATCATTTCTCCGTAGAAAAAGCTGGTAGACCTGTCGGCAATTTCACCTTGGAAGTATGGATTGCTTTCGAAACAAGGCGTCAAGAAAGCCAAAATTAAATGTGTTTGAAGTTGCAACTTTCGTATTCCAACCATGCAAGACCCCTTCTATAGTAGATCTTCAACTGCCCCAATCACAAATCAAAGAAACTCCCTCCCCAAATTCCTAAACCTTTTGTGAAGGTATTGACTTCCGGTCCTCTCGACTTGGACCCCTCCCGTTGCAACAAAAATGACCCACCCACTGCAGATCCCACCAATCTCTCGCGGTGATGTTCCGAAGCCGTGCTTTGACGAAACCCTGAGCGTACATGACGGAAGTTCATGCGCAGGGTGCAATCAAGGGAATGCGAAGTGGATCTTGTTTGTCCACGGGCAATGGAAAAAGGGAAGTCTCAACGATGGTATTCGGAAGAACCCGACCAACGACCAAAAACAAAATTTCAAACCACACCACCACATCCTAAAGCACCCATAACCATTCTCCAGCGCACAACTGGGGCCCAGAACGTCGACAGTTTGGCCTGATGCTCATCACGAAGCTTACAGCACTCTTGCCAATCATTGTTTCAGACTTCCCTACAGAATGTGGTTTTCTATTTTTCAACGATCTGATGATGACGTGATGCTCAGCAAGGTCAACAAAACCCCGTCCACCATCACATCTTGATTTTGGAGTTGTTTTTTTTTCTCTCCTTTCTTTCCTTGTCATCCCCGTGCGATTTGTTTCAGCTTCAGCCCCCATCTCAGGAAGGAGCAGATTCCGCGTAGTACTGCCCAGGCCTAGGGTGCTCACTGGTTGGAAAGAAAATTCACGTACAATGACATACACAATATTCATAATTATATGTCTTAATTCTTATTCTCATTCACATTGTACTATGTAAAAAAATTTATGTAAATGTACATGTCTATTTACATTTGCTATTGGTGAAACGTGTGAAAACATGGAAAACTGAAAAGCATTTCGCGGAGATGAACCAATACAAATTGGCAAACAATCAAAAGTAATGAAGACAAAAAATCCATTTGGAATGCATTCCATGATGAACTTCATTGAGCATTGCCCCACATCCTGCCAGCAAGGCCCCAAACCCTGGTGTGTCAGTGTGGATCTCACCGTTCCTCAGTCGAAACTCTTCTTGGGATCTGCATTCTTAGTAAACTACACATGGCTCTCGAAGCACCTTGCCCTGGTCTCGGCTGCGCACGGCTTCCCTCGGAACGTCCACTTTGGGGCGGATTTCACCTCGTCAGCTTCCCATTGAAAGTCAATACCCCCCAGAGAATTTGGAGAATACATCATTGTTGTACCTTTCTGTGCTCGACCCTTCAACGTTGAACCTCAAACTTTAAGTGTGAAACACGAATAATTGCCATGCTTAAGATCGTGATACGGATAGCATATACATTCCAACTTCAAACAACAGCATTCTGGTATCCCACCACTTGCAAGTTCACATCGCCAAGCAACACCAGACAGTTTGATCAAGAAGTCGCACGAACGACTCTGCTGCATGTGCATGGCCCTGATGGCATCAAGAATAACATGTGTTGACAATGAACACTTTAAGGAATCATGCTCAATCGTCCGAACTTAAGATTTGAGGAGCCAGCATTGATTATATTAAATTGCAACGACTCATTCATCACCACGACAAAAAAACGAGAAGATTGCATGTCTGTGCTTGTCGCAACTGTTAACCACAAAGGGTGAACTTGCAGTTCTGCCCTACCATTTTGCACTAGGTTTTGCCACAAAGAAACATCACCGTCGTGCCTGAAACGAAACCGGGGCTGGGGATTCCCAAAGTCTTTTTTGAATTTTTCAAGATTTGATCGGCGGCATTCAAAATGCAATTTGGAAAGCATGGAAAACGCAGTGACCTGAAACTTGCATCACCAAGTCGCAAAGCAGAATGGTACGCGTGATGTCTGCATTATCCCAAATAAAAACAAATGTTTGGCAGCACAACCTTCCCACATGCAAGCACAGTGCGTGTTGCAATCAAATGTGCAATTTTGTTGCTAAGTAGCATGTGCGCATGTGCACAACCTTGCCAGCCCGGCATGTCCAGCACAACAAAATACGTACAATGTATACAATGATAAACTGCAACCACTGTACTTGTTGCACTTGATTTGGGATGCCCATATTCAACAAATCCGATATGTACGCTTTGCATTGGCCTCATGCCACTAGAATGGCAACGACTAATCTTTGTGAAGAAGCGGGCCGCTTTTTCCCAAAGAAATTGTTCGAAGAAGCTTGCGTCTACAGCGAGAAGTCAAATCCATGATCATCGCTGTATCCTCGTGCAACCAAACGCTATTTTTTGTGCATTTGTGGGGCATCCACTTCCATCAGAATTGTGGCATTCTTCGGGTAATGAGTAAATCCATTTGTCAATCAACATACATTGCAAATGTCCGTGTCTGGCGACGCGAAGCGCAAAATATCCTCAGCAAACTCCAATTCCAGTAAATGTCATCATATGGACACCAGCGTTGCCAACACACCCGCAAAAGAAAATGGAACTTTGCCGGATCCCCAATTTTTTTGGGTTGACCCATCCCCTGGCAGCAAGAGCAAAATCAACAGCTCGGCGGTGCCATGCGCGCTTCAGGAGCCATTGGATCATATTGGATCCGCGATTATTCTCATCTTTGCAAACTCATACGAAAAGATCGGTCAAGCCTTGGACATAATGGCGGATGCCCTCGGACAGGTTGGTCTTATTCTCAACCGTGGGAAAACGGACCTTTTAACGACGCACAACCAACATCCAGCAGATTTTGTTTCTCCAGGCGGGATGGTTGTGGTAATTTTGGAAAGGGATTGTGCACGCACACGGCTGGGTTGTATGACAAGCACTCACACAGACGGCAGCCATGGACCGTGATCTCGAACACCATTTCTATATCCAAGGTCTTCCACGCAAACAAATCGAGTCTATGTGACAAAAGTGTGCTTGTTTCGGTGCTGTTCACAGACTAGTATACAAACAAGATCTCTGCAAATCAGCTCGATGACTTGATTTCGTTCACCGAAAGCTGATGAACGTGAAATGTAAATATCGTTTGTTGTGCCTGCCGGCTGGCTGTTTTGGCATGCAGGCCTCACTCTCACCATCACTCTCTGTGACAAGAGCGTGTCCATTTCACCACGACTCTATTGCTCATTTTCATACTATGGTCACTCCCAGCGAGCCATTCTTTGCCATCTTTTGCCAACGACAATATGTCTTCAATTTGCTATCCCAACGATTTTTCCCGCACGCAGTTTTTGCCTCTAATTGTAACAAAACTGAAAGGTACGGGCGGTCTCGGTAAGTCCAGCGGGCATCCGCGAAAATGCCTCCAGAAGGGACGGCGGTGGCCGGGAGCTCCAAGGAAAGACCTGCTACGGGCAGTGATCGCCCAACCCGCCTTTGTCCCATGGGTTGCCCATGCGAACTTATCGGTATCCAATGCTGAATGAGACCGTTGCTACCACCGTACTCATGGAAGTGTTAAGCACAAACCTTGCCTCTGCGAAATGCCGCAGTCAGCTTCTCAGAAAATCTTGCATTTTTCCCTGTGCATTTCCGGACACGAGGATATCATTGAAGCGTCACTTTTTAATCAAACCTTGTACGAAAATGTCGGTTTTCGGCTTCTGACTGTGAGAAGTGGCCCCCGACATTTTTTCACATTTTTTTGCATTTAATCAAGAAAAACTCACACCGAAAACTCGTTTTAGAAGTTTTGTTACATCAGAATCCCTTTCGTTTTGCCGGGGCCCCAGGTTAGATTTCGAAGAGTAGCCGAGGCGAGTGGGTGAAAGTTGGAAGCAAGAGCGACTGACAATATCTGAAATATAAGCGGGGGTCAAGCAGCTCAACATGGATGGGTTCAAGTACCCACACCAGCTGCAAGTAGAGTAGCCAAAGTAGTTCAAACTACCATAGGTGACGGTAAAGGGACCACATAATTGTAAAGGAACGAGCTAATTCATTGGAATTCAAGGGCTACACTTTCTAGGGTCCCCGATGGAATTTTGAGCATACATATGTTGACCTGCATCAAAAAAGCACTAAACAGCGCAAATGGCAACATATATGAAACACATGTTCACGATATGCGCACCATATAAAAATATATTTTAAAAAAAAATATTGTAGTAAAACATATGCTGAAATATGCTGGAAGGATGTCCTTCCAACAAATGTTAATTTTATCACTGTCTGCAAACCGCCGCTGGAGTCATGTTTTTTTTTCGAAGTGTTTTGTTGTCACATATTGTTTGCAATTGAAGTGACAGGAAGCGTGGGTGGTTTCGCGAATGCACCACAAATTGCCGGCAAAATATGCAAGAATCTTTATTTCACAACAAAAAATCATAAAATTCGGATCTGATCTCACAACAATCAAAAAAAGTTGATTGATATGATCATATTTGACAAAAACAAGATCTTGTTTGACAAAAAAATATTTCACAAAAATAAGTTCGTCTTTCACCAAACTACATTTTCACCATCAAAGACCACGTGTTCAACCAAACTAAAATCTTAGTACATACATTCTGCATGCGTTACCATCTAGGACCACATGTTCAACATGTATGAGCAAACAACCAAAGATCTGACCACACTTGACGTTCTTGTAGGATGTATATGCACGTCTGCGTTTGACATATGTAAAAACATGTGTTGACAAATGTTGTCATATTTGAAGTTGATGCAATATGATCCTATTTTTTGCAATTTTTTCCTGACAACATCCTTCTGTATACAAGATGGCCTTACAAAATGAAATTTTATTGCGGAAACCATTGGGCAAACACATATCAAAACATAAATTCGACATAGACTAGAAAAACTTTACCGGCATAGAGCCCAAATAGCCTTGAAAAGTACCAGCCCTTTTCTACAATTTGTTTCAACCCGATTCATAACACAAATCTCCTTCCATAAATACATTTTTCTTGGCAAGAAACAAACCGAAGTACAGAAACAAATTAAAAAAGGATATCCAGAAGAAAAATGCGAATCCCCTCGCGACACGCATCAGATGGCACCTCCAATGACACCGTCTGTGACAGGCTGCAAACCCCTGACCCCTACACACATCAGAACATTACACCTCCAACAACACCCTATGTGACGACAGCCCGGTGTTGGATCTCCGAACCCTGACCCCAACAGACACCACACGACACCTCCAACGACTCCTTGTGTGACAGCCATCCATGCAACGAATCTACAAGGTCTGCGAACCCGCACCCCCCAACTAGACCTAAGTACCCCAATAATTAAGTACCCCAATAATTACATCTCTTTCGGGAAAAATTGATGTTTGGATATGTGGGCCACAAACAGAACATTAGCGGATTGGCTGTGACATGCTTATGTGTTGCAAAATCAATGCTTTTCCAAATCGGAAGGCAAGTGTCTTTGCTAATTCGGTGTGTAAAATTATATGGGGTGGCAAAGCCAAAAAATGATGTAGCCATGTGGAAAAAATGGGACAACATGCGCGAAACCACGCCCAAAGAAGTGTGAAACATATGCGAACCACAAAGGACACACATGTCAAATACAGGCCAGTTTTTTTTGTTGCCAGTTATTTAGCGATATGCTAAACATGCCTCATACGCAAGTGCAACATGCCTCCACCATACAAAGCCTCAAAACCGATCTCTGTGGTATTTTTTTCGCCCGTCAATGTATTTTAGGAAAATATTATGCGAATTTCTTGTGTGGGGACTAGTTGTCGGGCAAGTTGTTGCCAGCAATGGTTGCAGCAAATCCATTGCCATACATGGTGGAGTTTAGTTCCGTGCTAGAAATGTCGATGGCGAATTGGCGTGATGAAATGGAACATTTGGGTTTGGACTTGCGTGATGCTGTGCGATCATTGCTGGATTTGGGGTTCGCAAATGAAAATTCAATATTTGGGACCAGTTAACATATTATCGGCGTACTCTTCGCCAAATTTGCTGAACATCCTGCCGCGCTGGGATTGCAGTTGAATGCGCGGAAAGGAATGAACTTCACAACGCACGCCCCACCACCGTTGCAGTTCCAGACGCCCAATGAACCAATCATATCAGTTTTTGAGAACGACTCAAGCCACAAGCATGTTGACAACGTCAACGGTTCTTTTCCTTCTCATTACAAACCACAACATGTGATGTTCATTGTCGGCTGCAGGCCGCGGCAAAAGCTTTCAATGCAAACGGGTCAATCCTCTGTGACCCGAAAGTTTCGATCGCTGAGAAACTCGAATACCTTGATCCGGTCATTTCTCCGAGTGCGTGTTTTTGCAGCAGCCACCGACCTGTATACCGCAATGAATAATATCGATGTTGCATGTGGTGGGGCCTCTTCGCACCATGGTTTTCCCAATGATGGGTCGGAATTTTTGCTTACGATACCAATGGCATGTGGCAAAGCATTTCCCAACATTCCCTGGACATCGTTGGATCAAAAGGGTACTAGCTTGCGCAATATGTTCACAAACTTCTGTCGGTACAAAAGGCCTGCCTTCATGCGAAGGAGTTGCTATGGACGCAGATTTCCGGAGATCGATGCTGCCCGAATTTCTCGCATATGACTTGTATTTATGTATTTACGGAGTTACGATTTGTTGCGAGCCTCCCTTCACAGTGATGGGTTAAACGTGTACAGAATTGGTTTCGACTCCTCCTCGGTCCCACAATTCCAGACGTCCGACAAACAATTGAGCAAAAACTAGTTTCTTATTGTCGATACAACATTGGGTGGACGTTGCTGCAGCCAACACTTGTGGGCAACTCATTTGGACGACTTCATCTACTTCTGCCTGCTTTGCGTGTAGACCAAAAGTTTTAGGCATAATTTACTATTTGTTCGCATTTCATTGTTTTTTCACGCCTGTGCCCAATAGGGCCCGCCATTTTCTGGCGTACAGGCCCCACTCGACTCGACTCCACACATGTACAAGGGTTAGGATTGTGTTTGTTTTTCCTGCCCCTGTGCTTGTAACAAGCAGCCCAATGTGGCATGCAGGGTTGACCGCTAACCCTTCACTGTATATGTGACAAGTCCACAAATTTCAACCATCCGTTTTTTTTAAGGAAGAATTGCCCCGTTAAGCCATGAAACCTACATCTCTGTATTGCATAACATTTCACCTTTGTCATTCTATATGTTTTCTTGTGAATGGGGTATGTCAAAGCTTGCATTTGGCATATGTCAGGAAACCTTTTTGCTTGATGTATCAACACGTGATCTACACTGCCGCTCGAAAAAGCCAAGCCTAGAAGAGCACCTGATTTAAAATAATAGGTTGGGTTGAGTTGAATTGAGTTGAGTTGAGTTTCGTTGCGTTGCGTTGAGTTGAGTTGAATTGAGTTGGACCTGTAGGCCCGCACGCGGCCCGTTTCGGGCACAGACTGAACGAAACGAGATCTACGCTAAATATGCACAGCGCGGGTGCCCACGCGTGAAATAAAAACGATCTCATTTATGGGTTCACAAAATGAAGGAAAACAAGCAGCATTGCCATCCAGCTTTGGGGATTTCTTGACTCCAGTGCTAAATGTTGAAGGCCTTTCCATCTGCAGAAGTTTGCGAGGACAGTCTGCCATAAGTGGGCTGGCCTACCACCCCGTCTACGGCCGTTAAGCTGCCATTGCATCAAGCGTTTGACCCACTGTTGATCTCCCAAGGAAGAAAGTGAGTGAGTGAGTGAAACCTGTATGCCCGAAGGCGGCCCATGAAAGGCACAGGTGAAAAAGAGTTGCCTGTACATAAAGAAACTATTGCCTCTCAAATGTCGATCTGNCACGGCGCTTCCGTCAACATGGGCCGGTCCATCGGCCTGCCGAGATTTCCAGAAAAAATGTTCTCCAGCAGGTTTGCAAAATCGTTTGGATGTGGTTGTTCCACAACATGGCGACCCGTAGGCTGCAACATTCCTCGCATCAAGTTCCACGAAGACGAGTTGTTCAAACACAAACGCAAAGATGCGGATCTCCATGTCCGTAATTCTTGACGATGAAGTTTCCGGATCTGAAACGACAACTGCTTCCTTTCGACCAAGTCGGAAGCCGTCCGTCTGCGCCGCCGCAGGCGTAGCAAATCCTCTGAAGGTCTGAAAACTAGTTTTTTCGATCCATAAGTTCCATGCAATTTCCCAGTTTGTACTAAACACTTTTCCAAAGACTGACAAGACACTTCCTGGATCCGTGTTAATTGTTCCATCACACAATTGCAAAATGAAGTAGCAATTCCATTCTCATCAAGTTTCGGTGCCCAATTTTTCAAATTTATCCCAAGGAAGAAATACGTGCTAAATCCCAATGTTGCTGGACACATCGTTCTGACCATAAATTGATGCCATAACGGGCCGCAAATGCATTGACTCGACCGTTCCAATCATGCAGGATGTCATGCCATGGACGGGTCCAATCCGTACCTTCTGGAGGACCGACAACGCTACGAAGCAACTTCCGAATGTAACATAATAAAACAATTGTTTTAATTTTAAAGGTTCAACCGCCATCTTTCTAGCATACCCACAATGGAAGTGAATTACGAATTCTGCAACAACAGACACACAAATGGCTTGGTTGCATGATCAACGCTGCGGGATCAAGGAACAGGCACTTGGATCTTCAACATCATTTTCAGGCTGCATCAACGGCTTTCCACGCTAAAAAATTGATGTGTGACAAAAACGTATCCGTTTTACATAGACTCCGCAACTTCGAAGAGGTTATCTCCCCAGTTGCTTGCTTGGTGCATCACACCGTGCCATTCACAAAAATGATCTTGCCAAATTTGACGTGGAAAATCGTCGATTGATGCGCATGGTTGTCGGCCCCCTTGCAGACACTAATTGGGCATCACCCTGGCACGAGATCCTACATGGGTGGAACAACAAAGCACAGTTGGTCTGTCACATGCATCAAGGTACTATGGAAGTTTGCTTCTTATGTTGCAACCTTGCCCTCGGAACGTTGGACCCACAAGATTCTGGAATGGAACATCAGGGGACCACGGAAACGAGGACGGCCTGTTTACACTTGGGAGACAGCACTGCAAAGATATTGCATCTGGAAAGGCGGCGACAGTTGCATTGTGGAGGCTGCTGCGTATGATCATTGGATTCGGTCGAAACAGGATTTTGTATTTTTCACGTTGTACACTAGTTGATCGGGTAAAATCCCGCATTTCGTTTGCTTGCGCCCTAAAGGGGCTGGCTTCGGGCCGGCAAGCTGTGACTTGACCTTAGGATAATAAATAAGGAAGGCACCTCAAAGTCTCTGGGGCCGTCAAAATAGGACGGCTCACGATAGAGCCGCTAAAGCAGGTGGTCCAAAGCACCGCAAGTCGAAAATAACAAACATTCAAAACAAAGTACCTGAGACTAACAACACCTGAAATTGGAATACCCGGGACAACCTGCCAAAAAATTGTCGAATAGAGTAGAATAACACAAAGCGACGCAAAACGTAACAAAAAAGAATAATAGTAGCTTACCGCACTATAGCAGGGGACACGCGAAAATTCAATACTGCAGCATACACACAATAGACTGGGGTAGACTACCGCAAACCTAAAAATAGAAGACTAAAATTGGGTACCTCGAAAAGTTGGAACGAAAGCAGCTCAGAGGATTCTGACTTGTTTTTGCCTGCTCTCAGTGAAGTGTTTGCCTGAAAGGACTCCAGTCCAGCAGGGCTGTGCGAGACGACGAAAGCCATGCGAGGGTTCCCCACAATTGTCGAAATTACCATCAAATTTTGCGCGCTCATGTGTTCCAAGCGCACTTCTGGTTTTGAGTGATGTGCCAAGACTTTTTTTTGAGTAAGTAACACGAAATTTTCCCAACATTTTCTCACATATCTGTCTTCGCATCGCGCCCGACTGCCATTTTTTTTGCAAACTGTGATTTAGCTCATGCAGAACGCTTTCCCTTTCGTGTTGTCTTTTGTGAATGGGTTCCTTGTATTTTCTGGGCAAAGAAAAGTGTCCGTTTGATCAAAGAGCGGTCAAAAGCGTTTCGGTGACGACTCTTCCAATAACCAAACTTTCGGGGACAAAACTTTCGGCGAGGCGTCCTTCGATGACAAGTCTTTCGGCGACAAACCGTTGGGTATTCAAATTTTCCTTGGGGCAAACCTGAAATACACAACTTTGCATCTAAGGCGATAGTCTGTTTCTTCTTCTGTTTCTTCTTCTTCTTCTTAATTCTTCTTTTTCTTCCTCTTCGCCTTCTTGCTGTTGCCCTTGTTGCTGTTGCGGACGCATGTGATGTTATTGTTGTTGCTGTTGCTTGTTGCTGCCATTGTTGTTGCTGCCATTGCTGTTTCTGCTCTGCCGCTGCTGCTGCTGCTGCTGCTGTTGTTGTCGTCGTCGTCGTCGTCGTCGTCGTCGTTGTTGTTGTTGTTGTTGTTGCTGTTGTTGTTGTTCTTCTTCTTCTTGTTATTCTTGTTGTTTGTCTTGTTATTATTCTTGTTGTTATTCTTGTTGTTATTTTCTTTGTTGTTATTTTTGTTGTTATTTTTGTTGCAATTCTTGTTGTTGTTCTTGTTGTTATTCTTGTTGTTATTCTTGTTGTTAATTTTGTTCTTGTTTTTGTTGCTGTTGCTGTTGTTGTTGTTGTTGTTGTTGTTGTTGTTGTTGTTGTTGCTGTTGCTGTTGCTTTTGCGCTTGGTACTTCAATCATTGTTCTGGATTTTGTTTCTTGTGCACCCTGATTGCTTCTTGGATGCCATCCTTACCTGAGCTGCATGCTGTAGAAATGCATCCACAACTACTTGATGCACTCGTTGCAAGCGGACGGACCGAAACCATGCCACGAATTGGTACTTTTTGTCCACGCCGCGTGCAAAAATGTTGATTCTTACTTGGGAAAATCTAGACCTTCAACTAGGGGTCGGCAAGTTGACATTGAACAACATGGAGTAAACACGGCAATTCAGGAAACGCGGTAACAAAACTTTTGCACCGAGCCTCCATGCGGCCAATCATGATCAAGCAAAGCGTACCACATCGCGTCACACTTTTTGTTGAACTGATTTCATTTGACAATAGCATCTTTGTCTTTGCGGCAGGGCTGAAAACGTCATGTTCCGGAAAGCCCGAGGGGCGGGCCCAGATTTTTTCACAATTATATAAATTCCAATTGCTTTTTCCGAGTCCAGTCCAGCATAGATTTGATCTCAGCAGCCTCGCTCCACCCATTCTTGTCTCGATTGTGGTGGTCACAGTTTTGCATCACAGAGTGAATAAAAGAATGAGTGGGTGGGTGAGTGGGTGAGTGACTGAAATCTTGAAAAAAGCCGCATATTGGCTTCGGTAGCCTGTTTACGGCAGGGAAGTTTTTACGACTAAATTAGAATGTAGCATTGGCGGCCTCATTTCTGGAGAGTGAAAAACCAAAAGACCACAATTGAAATGTATATTTGCACCACTCTCCCATATCCATTCCAACTGTTATTACTAGTGCAGGGCACTTCACATCTGCAGTGGCGCTCCGCGTTTTCCGACAGTCAGGAGCTTATACGCCAAACTTCTTGACACTCAGCGGCCGTCTGGAAAACCAGCATGTATGAACACAAATACCAGTACCGTTGCAGGCTGCACTCCGACTACGTCAGAACTCCAACCTCTCAAACACATGTTGCTACCCAAGCGTACCAGGTATGCAGAATTTCACGCAAAAGGTTTTGCCGATTTACTTGGTAGAAGGGCCCACGACGGATTGAAGCAAACGGCAAAAATGCAAATCCATTGTCATATCCATAGTTTTTTCAGAATTCTTGTGGCCAGCGGCAGAGCATGCTGCAGAAGCCACAATCTTGTCAAGGAACTTCAAGGGTTTCACCAATGATACGACCTTGTTGCAAGGCATCTCTCGATTCGGAACGAATGCTTTCGATGCAACTTGCAAATGATATTGCAGGTCCCGTGTATGACTTCCTCTGTTGCTCCCAATATAATTGATTGCGATTCTTGCTCTGACAAAATCGTATGACCACGCTGCTTTTGAAAAGGCTTTGATTTCGTATCGATGGGCATTGTAGCATACACTGCGATTTTGGGATCCGTTGGCGTTGATTCCCTTAAATTGTCGGGACTGCACACATGCAACGGTGGCATGCATTTCGTCAATCGAATGTTGCAGAACGAACGGAGTTTAAAATTACTAGACCAGCCGCAATTCGAACATACAGCAAATGTCAATACACTAAATGAAATTTCAACGTGCCGAAGTAATCTGGAAAAAGTTCGCAGACGGTTTGATTAGTAAATATACATAATTGTAGGGATGAGGCTTGCGAAGTGACAGAGTTGCCCACCCGGCAGGGAACAATAACCACTCCCCCACACTCGGAGCCCATCGTCCTCTCCGGAGCACGGGAGGAGCACGCTTGCTGTCGTACCGTGAGGATAACAAAGGACGCGGTGCCAGCGTACGCAGGAGGGATAACCACGGTGACATCACAAGGGTTTCACTATGTTGCGTTACCCCATACCCCCAAAAAAAAACAGGCGTTGTCTATCACCCATGTCGCTGTCAACATCGCGCGCTTCGGATTTCACAAGCTTGCGTAAGCATGCAAGTAAACCATTTGTGACCCAAATTCGGATCGACCTGGCTTGAGTTTGCAAGAATGTTCGTTATATAGATGTTATGTATATATATATATATGAACTGTTTGATTTTTGTTGGTGCTACCTTTTAAGGTATCTGTTAAATCTGAGCCATCCAACAGACCAATAGCTACGCCGTCAAGGACGCAGGGCACACAAACGAGGAAAGAAGAGTTGTAGTTGTCATTTGGGATTCTTAACGTCACCGACGTCAGCTTCGAATGCAGAATGCAAGCTTTTCTAGGGGCTCTTGCACGTGCACAACTTCAGCTGTTGGGAAGAGCTATGACGCCACCATAAAAGACCGCAGCTGATCTGGAAGTGGTAGTGTCGGATGGAAAGAAACGCTCAAGTCACAACTGGTTTGGGTGCATTTTGTTGACAACGAATGCATAGAAGTAGGCGGATGACATGGACACAGGTTACAAACTACTTATACCGTATTTTTGAACATTAAGTCGATTTTGCGTGACAATTGTGGTTTCACTGCATTGCGCTTAGCAAATTTTTGGATGCAATGGTTACATGTGTCTTGAGCTTTGCAGCTGTGCACCGCAAAATGTAAACAATATATGTTTATATTATTATGTTTATGTAATTGAAGTATATAAATGAAATTCAAAAAAAAACACTGCGAAAACTGACGTGCCGTGTTGTCAGGCCACTGCCTGGCATCAATTTTGCTGAACGATTGTATGAAAAATTACACGCTTGGCAAACTTGCATTGAACGAGAATTGGAATAGAACAGATTGAAATTCTTGGCGGGCAAGGCTTTTTAGGAGAAGTGGATCTGACTTGCGTTGTAGGCTTGGACGATCCTTTGCAACTTTGGACACGCCAGACTCCAGTACTGCATTTTTTTGTCAATGGCAATGTCTTGGACATTAACTTCAAACAGCTCGGATCACAAATCTCTGGCAACCATATTACGAGGATTTCTTTACTTTTATGTTTGAATGAACCGCGGTCACCAATGGGTATGCGCTGTTGAATGCTGCCGCTGGCATGCACGTCAACTTCACTCGAATCGACTCGCTCTTGTGAAAAACCTTTTTGTGGCAAAGTAATAGCATGGTGAGCATCTTCCAATGTTGTTCCGCAAACACTATCTTATATTGTAACATTGTTTTCAATTTCTTAGTTGTGTTTTCAACGAGTAGATCAACACAAAGTCCAATCGTGAATATTTTGTGCCATCGTCTCGACCATCGATGTTGCCACGAAAGCATTACAAAGGCCAACGTTGGTATGACAAATTTTCCAACATGAACGCCGAACTTCTCAAGTTCCGATTTGTACGTTTTGCAATTGCCTGCGGTAAACCGGCGACGGACAAAAGAAAACACTAATGGCACATTTGTTCAAAAACTGGGTGTCGGAAACTGAAGGTAAGGGTGTGGTAAGTCAGTTCAATTACAGTACATACATCGTTCCAAAGCAATCTTGGGTACCAACCAGCTAGTTCCACAAATCTTGAAACAAATACATGCCCAAAGGTCTTTCCACAGCGGCTACTTGCGTCAAGGCACCATTGTTGTATTTTGATGCTGCGTCTGATGAATTTATGTATCTCCAAAACGTACCAACAAGGATGGCTGGTCGAGTTCTGTGGCCTTCACTTCTGGAAGTAGCGATGCTATTTCGTCTGCCTTACCCCAACTGTTGCCAGCAAAGGCTGAGCCCAAAGAAAAACACATCGTGCCAAGCAAACGAGTTTAGGAAGGAAACACGCACACTGGTCGACGCCAGTGACAATTAAAAAACGTTTTGGTATCTAACCAGGGCTGTGATCGACAAAAAAACATTAACTGACCCGTTTTGTGGCGATATTTTGGTTTTTTGGGTGTAAGACACACCTTAAAACCTTCACCAGCAGAGATTGAGTGAATGCCCACGCTGCAATCAAAGCGGAAGCCAATTGCAAAAGCACCCCTGTATGAGGTTCAAAAACAAAAACAATAGCGAGCACAATTTCGAACGCATTTTGAATCTGTCCAACATGAAAAAGAACATGATGAAGATGTTACTTTTCGACCCACGGTCTAGCAACTACTTGTTTAACGTATGTGTTGTATTTTTGTACCCTTTTTACTTGTCTTGTATCAGAAAAAATTTAGTTGATAAACTTCCGATATACGAAAGACATCCCAGAGAAAAAGATAGTAGAGTAAGGAATAGAGAGTAGAATAGAGAAATAGAATCGAAGATTCAAAAAAATACCAGCAAAGAATAAAAGAGTAAAGAACAAGGAGGAATAGAAGAATGACAATTGTGTTTCACTTATGACCGCTCGGCTGCAAGATCGGCTATCGCACCTTTTTCACTGATTGTGGGGAAACTCGTGCCATTCAGCTCAGGCTGAGGGCTAGGCTCTTTTGGCCAACCAAACTACCGGATGCATATGGTGACGACACCATTGGGTGGTGGGCGGGTGTCAAAAATTTTTCAAACGAAAGAGAATGAATCTTGTAAGAAAGATGATCACCCATTGAAATGTCATGACTGCGTCAAAGAACTTCAGTTACCTTCATGAAATTGAGCCTTGCTGGAATTTGACGGCACACATGCAAATTCCTCAACGATTCACACAAGCACCTATGCCAAGCACCGCTTACTTGTGTTTCACTTATGACCGCTCGGCTGCAAGATCGGCTATCGCACCTTTTTCACTGATTGTGGGGAAACTCGTGCCATTCAGCTCCCCCTCTTCAAGAATCTGGCACGACGACATCCAACCAAGAATTCACGTCAATGGACAATTCTTTAGATCCCAGACGCATCAGCACTTCACTGCATCCTCTTGACGGGTCATCTGCAATGTTGCTTTTGGACGGCACCCTTGCGAACCACATCATCAGACCATTCTCGGTCTCATCAAGTAGTACGCATTCTAGGATTCTGCTGGCTATGTCACCGGATGCTTTTGCAGCAATTAAGGAATCTCTGACTGCGTTGTTATCGATGAAACATACGACGTGTTTGGTTTTCAAGTGATGCTTCCACGATCTTAGGGCTATTGCAACAGCCAAAAATTCACATTCATGGATGATGGTTTTCTTACCACTGGGGTTCAAGCGACGAAGTTGGTCCCCTTTCACATTGAAACCAAAGTGAGCAACACAACATCCCTTGGGGTCGACAAGTACCCCACCAAAACCTGCTGATGGCACGTCACTCTCCAACTCGTAGCTGGCATCTGTGAATACGAACCACGTGTCTTGCATGCCACAGGTCACTAGGCGCGGCTTGCCGGCTATCAACAGCTTGTCATACCACGTCAAGGCAGCACACAGATCATCATGAACTTTTGCATTGCAAGAACGATAGGCGTGGTGGGTCACCTTGCTCAAGGTCGTCCTAGACATCCTGCCAAAAAGTTGACCCGAGGTGAATTGCAACCTGCCACGCAACTTCAAGGCATCTGCTGTTGTAAGCTCACGACTGCTAATGATCTTCTTTATGGATGACGAAATGTCCTCTTTCCGGCCTTCAGTGTTATCGACCCACGTCTGGCCATTGTGCATATCAGATACGTCAATCTTGACTCCAAGGGCCTGTGCTGTTCCGGAGAACGGCGGTTAAGAACGAATTGATGACGGATGTCAGGTGTGCAGCTTCGCTCTGACGGGCCAACACAACAAAGTCATCGAAATAGTTCGTAACTAGTATGTCAAGATGAACCACAAGGATGTACCAAAGACTGTGCGCCACCCTGAGGAAACTGTGCACGGACTTGATACTCCCAAATGGGAGGGCGAGCATACGAAAGATCGATGCCTGCCCATTGCTGGGGTTCCTGACTGCTATATGTGCAAATTTCGAAGATCCTGGCGCCACAGCACACTGGCGATATGCATCACGCAAATCAAAAGTTCGGGCGACCCACGGTTCCCCTCCAGGGCACACTGTCATGGCCTCAACCATCAAGGACGACAAGACATCCACTGTATGTGGCTTGGTGATTCGGTCACTTGGACCACGAGGTTTACTGATGACCTGGTGTAGTCATCCACACAACGGACCTTTGGTCCCTGCACTACTCCGAACCTCCTGCTAAGCGGACAGTGATCTGCGACCGATTCTGGCGACAACGGCCCCACTAGCCAGCCTCTCTCCACCTCTTCAAGCGTCTTCTTCCAGACAGCCTCATCGGTTGAAGGATTAGATGCTGATGACACTCGAATTAAAGTTGCTGACTTATCCCGGTCACTTATTTCTAGGAGCTCCGTTTCAGTTATCAGGGCTGGTGAAAACTTGCTGGGCCACAAGCCGCACTGCTCGACTTCGCCCACTAACGATGTCCCATTCACGAATTCCTGCACCACTCCCATGTCTGAGTACTGTGCGTCCATCAGGATTTTTTCCCACAACTTTATTTTCTTGGTAGCCAAAATGGCCCTGACGTCCTTGTGCATGGACTCCTTCAACACTTTCTCTTCACCTGCTAGCTCCTGGGCCCACGAAAGCCACTGCTTGATTTTGTGGGTTCTGTGCTTAGCACGCTCCGTTATTGTCAACTCCGAATTTCTCTTCACAGCCATTGACAAAATCTGTGGGAGAAGTTGTTGCATACCGTGTGGATGACCTGCCTCGACTGCCTTTGCTACGAACTCCTCTGGAGAATGGTATATGCCCCAAGTTTCACAAGTTGATTTCGCCCCCTCCGTTGAGTCTTCACCATCAAAGGGAGCACGACTCTCACACCCCCCTTTCATTCGTGCTGGTTCAATGGGATTGGACGATAATCGTTTAGCGTTTGGAATTGGGTCTGAACAGGCAGTTGGATCAACCTGTCGGGTAACGATGTTGATGAATTCAGGAACTAATGGTGGGAGTTTTGCAATCTTGGGTTGAACTCCGGATTGTGCTCTAACTGCCTGCAACACATGTTCTGACTGTGACTGCATTTCACTGAAAGTTGACGGTGGTGCAACTAGGCCTGCCTGAAGGAATGCCTGGACGAATGCTGCTGCGATGTCACGCGCTAACGCAAAAGGGTAAGCTGTCTCTTCTGATGTGGCAAATTTATTCTGTGGGGTTACACCCCATGGCAAGTGTCGGTGTGACTTGCTCTCGCCAGGACACAACTTACAAATTTGCGAGAAAACATGGTTGTTGTGGGCAAGCATGGTTCTTTTCTGTCTGTGGCTTCCGTACTGGCAGCTGTGGAATATGGTGTATTTCAACAGGCCTGCGACTTGGACCCAAAAGGACGTCGCCCAGAAGAGCGAGTATTGAGGATTCTCTATACAAATCAAAATGTTGCGGGCGACTGCAAATTTCACCAACTGTGCTGTTAAGTGATACAACTTATTGGCTTGGCTTATTTTGATTCTGTCAACGAACGACAGATGCGGCAAACCGTTTGGGCATGCATCTGATCGAAGAGGGGGTGGCCCCCCTCCTCGTTTCCTTTTTAATTTGATGTTTCTAGCTCTACTCGAGGTTCCACACGGTGGGGCTATGAAAATTCCTATTACTCGCGGATTATCTAACCATTTCCTAAGTAAAGTTTGCCCCTTTGGGGTTGTCAAGTCAATCAAAGAAATTGGTGCACAACAGTTTTTCGGACGCACATGGTCCACTCCAAAGGCTGACGACAGCCCGTACTGACGAAGGCAGGCACTAACCCTCGCTGTTCCTGCGAAATTTTCAATTACTATGGCATCTTCGAGCGGACGACCGCTCATGTTGGATAGCCGGTCAACTGATGGTGCTGACTGTCACTTCGGATTTGCCCTTGGATCAGTGGGTCTGTCTCCATCATGATCCTTCTCTCTGTGCGGTGCATGGCAGCCGGTCCTCATGCACAAATGCCAGCCTTGTTTGCATGCTGCGCCATCTGCTGCATGTGAACATGTACCCAAATTATATCCAAAACACAGCCTTCTGTTATGGGGGTCAACACTTGTGCAATCACGACCACGAAATGCTTTGGGCAGCATTTGCGACCGGCCTTTATGGCCCTTTCCTTTTCCTTTGCCCCCATGATTGTTATAAGGCTTATTCCAATACTGATTCTGTTTACGATCATACTGTTGCCATGCTCTGTAATCTCTGGTGTCACGCCATTCGTTTTTGGATACGTTTGCAGACGACGGCTTCGGCAAGGGAACTAAATTGAAAGCAACTTCATACGATTCCAATGCTCTGATCAACTCAGTGTCCAACAGCAGGTCACCTGCTGCATTTCTTCTGATTGCAACACCAGACTCGATGATGCGAGTCCACGCATCGCGGTCAGCGCGTAGCATCTGCTGCAACGACACTCTGCAGTACCCCTCTACAGGGTCCTTTCGAAGATGTCCAAAAAGAATTGCTAAATATCGTTCGTGCACCTGCCATGTGAGCAGGTTTGCGAAATCCAGAGCAATGCCTCTTCTTCTTAAAGCTTCGAACACCTGCATTTCCCCAGTGGCGGTCTGGTCTGGGAGGTCCTGTTTCTCTTTTATGGTGAGCCGATCTGAGTCTATGGCTATCTGTCTGGATGTCTTTGACCGTGAAATCTCCCATTCTCTTGATGTACACTTGTCTGGTGGGAGGTATGTGAGTTGCTGGGATTCATACATCTGAGAGGTTGAGTCCAAGAGCGAATGGCTTGGGTCGAGCTGACGCTCAATGCACACTCCCACCAACCTGGCCTTCAATTCCGCTAACTTTGCTGATCGCTCCACCTGTGGCAGACGCCTAGAATGAGACGCCTCTGGATTGCTTACTGCTTCACGGAGCTGGGACAAAACCATGGTGTGGCCTTCGAACAGTAAGCGTTTCAATGCAGCTTCGTCTCTAAGCGTCATCATGGCCCCCAACAGGCCTTGGGCATAACCATGGAAAGCTGCTGTGTCAATCTGCATCCCTGGCAGTCCATGAGAGAAAGCCAACTTGCCCAGCGAATCAAAGCCATGTCTAACTAAGCTACCCAAAGCGGCATTGCTAAGTCCTACTTCGGACGCCCGCTGCGCAAAATGCGCCGTACTGTCCACTATGGACGTCATGTTTGAGAGGTCAAAACTGAGACGTGATAACTTAATCACCATCTGCTTTGCCAACATAGGCACACGTCTGCAACTTAGCAGCGAAAAAAAATAAAACTGAACTTACAGTCACAAGTCACACAGACCAGAACAAACTTCTTAATGGCAAATTCCAACGTAGGAATCACCTGGAGCTACTAAGCTCATCTGCTAGGGCTCAACTTAGAGTTTTCATCAGACTTCATCTCAACTGTCAAACTCTTGACTTCGAAAACAAAGGAAAGAGGACATGAAGAAGTGAGAGACAAACAAACACCGCGCAAACTTATGCCAACACTGCGACCGTGACTGCGCAACGCTCACTCCTTTTTCCTCTGACGATCGGACTGAGTTTATAATCTGCATGGCTCAATGCAAACCCTAGTTGCATATCCTACTGCTGCCTTCGACCTACAAAGCACACACGACACTTGCTTGTCCAATCTTCCATGACTTCGATCCGTGTGAACCTGTTTGTCATTCTGCGTCCACATGCGGACACTGGTTCGACTTGGGATCCTGGCTCAACAGCATGTGACGAATGCACTATCTTGGACTGCTTATGTTTCCACCACGTCTCTCCCACACGATGGTAGCTGCGGGCTCATACGCGGCAACTTTGCTGGCGATGCTTCAGCAGGCCGTTCACAGACCTCTTCTGATGACGATGACTGCACATCAGATAACGACCCTTCCGACCCTCGACGAACTGCTCACTACAATTGGATCAGAGGCTGACACTTCCAACCAGTCGGACGTATCTACCTCGCTCTTAACCTCCACCATCTTTTCCTGTGAGAAATCCAGACGAGTTACATGCTTGGGCTGCACCTGTGGAGTCATAGGGATTGCGGACTCTTTTCCTGGAACTGGTGGTACAGGTGTTCTTGTCAGAGGCTCCATCTGAGGCCAGTACTGCGACCTGGGGGCGTCGGGATAAAAACTGCCCTCGCATATTGCTGCAATGATCCGATCCAGCGATTCAACTGGAGATATCATAAGATCTCTTGCATATATGCTGTCTGCGTCCACGACAGCACTGGCATGACGACCTAGCAATCGTCGATGTTCTTTGACTACCCCACCCTTGGAGCACCACGACAACGTGGTTACTTTAAGGGAGTGAGATGTCAAGAAGCGATCATGGGGGCACGACAGGAATGCTTTTAGGATGTCTGAGATTTCTGTGGATGTCACTGGCCTCTTGGTCCATCCATCCTCATTGTCCTTCGGGGCAGGCAACAATGGTCCCTGCAAAGGTCCACTGACGCACAGACCGGCTAAGACCCTGTTTTCCCACCATAACTGAATCCACTCTGGAGTGCCCACACCCGACGATGATGCCACTATTGGGAGTAGCAAGCTCTTCTTGGTCGCTGTTTTGGACCCTTTATGATACCTGGTTCGCAACTGGATGAACCCGGCCTGTTCGGACCGGTCGTGCTCCACATCCTCAATTTGCAAGGTGTCACTATGCCTGCATCTGCAATAAGCCATTAGCAACAGGTGAGATGCTATGACTTTGTCCTTCAGGTGCCTATCTGAACTAGATGCGATATTATGAAGCTGCTGCATTTCATGCACTGTCAACGGCCTGGCCTGCTTTGTCACGTCTTCTTGAGACAACTGAATGTCTGACAAGCCTACTATCCTACCACTGTGAAAAACCTCATCAGCGCCTCGAATGCCCAACACAAAGTGTGCGAAACGACATGACTGAATGAACGCTGATGCACGACTTGCCGGTGCCTTTGTACTGCTCAAGAAGGATACATGCTCCCAGGCGTGATTCTCTCGGAGAGGCAAGAATGACTCTGTTGGGAGATTCACCGTGTGCCATCTCAAAAACGAAAGCATAGAGTTAGCCCGGCCCATTACAGTGCTAGGTGACTTTACTCCCATGCACGCTCTTAAAATTTCCAAGCATGATTCTGGTGCATCTTCAATCTGGCGGCCTACCCTACTTTCACTAGAGTTGGATCTAATTACGATGCTCCATTTAATCAAACCTGCTTGCATCTCTGCTTCTCTCATGTCTTTGAAAGTGGTCTCTCTTATCGAACGAATGCAACTGACGAATGTTGGGGGTTCGACTGACGATCTCACTGACACCTCTTGCCTGCTATCTGCTGGCGGCGGTACTGGAGCCGCTATCGAACTCCAACTTGGGTCTTGCCTCAGGTCAATGGGCGCAAGGACATCAGCATTGAACACGGAACTTGCTGCTGGCATTTCCCAAGGCAACTTGAATGCTGCCCCACTTTACATTAGACAAGAAATCATGATTGGCCTGTCGTTCAGATGCTTCACTAGCCATGATGGGCCCTGATGGACTCTCTGGGTCTTCAATGCCATCTGGTGATTGCATGAAAGGCGGAGTGCATTGCTCAATTTGCTCTGGTGTCTGCAACGGTGTGTCTAAGAAAGAGTCCCGGCTGGCAACACTACCACTAGATTTCTTACTTGACCACCTCTTCCTAAAGCCCCTCAAGTCACCTGCTGGCTTAGGCTCCACACGATCGCTAGGGCCTTGTGCTGCATTGCTGTCTTCTTGGGAACTAAGTGCGGCGATGGGCGAAGCACCTATGATTGGTATGTCCTTCCTTTCCTCTCCTGCAGGGTGCACCGCACCAACACTCATATCCACACACATATTGGGGTTGCAATTGTGGTTGACTGCATCCGGCACTATCTCCGTAACCATCACCATGAGGGGCAACAGGCACTGCAACTCCTATGCGCCTCTGCACCTCGGCAACGATGTCTTGCAACTGCTGCAGCAGTTCTGCAACAGACTGGTGCCCCATGGCAATCTAAAACGCCCCCCTATGTCAAAAATTTTTCAAACGAAAGAGAATGAATCTTGTAAGAAAGATGATCACCCATTGAAATGTCATGACTGCGTCAAAGAACTTCAGTTACCTTCATGAAATTGAGCCTTGCTGGAATTTGACGGCACACATGCAAATTCCTCAACGATTCACACAAGCACCTATGCCAAGCACCGCTTACTTCCCCCCAAATCATCCATTTTAATAGGGTTTTCCATTAAAAACCCATCCATCTTGGGGTACCTCAATTTTGGAAACCCCCACATCTCCATGATACAATTGAAAAAAATCGCCCATCAAAACTGTTCAAAACTTTGACAAGAGCAGTTGTTCAACATCCCTGGCGCCCATTCAGGTCAAACCCCAACCAGCCATGCCTGAACGGCTGCAGCCTGCACAGCCGCAGATGCCCCCGCAGCTGTTGCAACCACCTGAAACCATGTTGCAGGAAAGCATTTGAATGAAAATTGCTGGGAGGTAAAGTTAACCATGATCAATCCATCAGCAATGAGGATAGTGTATTTTCTTACTAAACTACTATTTACGGTCGAGTCAGGTCCTGAAATGAACCCATATGAAGCATCCCATGATTCCAATCCTCTCCAATCATCTTCCTGAGACTTGCGAATCACTTCCAAACGGTTTCAGGGGCAGATTTCTCCACACCTGCTACACAAACGCCACAGTTCAATGCAATGTAGCCGCCTCAGCCAGACAATACAACGAAATGAACCCTGAACGCCAGGGAAGTCTCAATCAAAGAGATCAGTATCAAACATGCACACAAACATGCTTAAAGTTTTGATCCTAAGGCATTTCCCAACACATGTAAAAAACCCTTCACTCCTTCACTCGGATTTCATAAGGTTCAGACCATTGCCTTCATTCAGCCCAATGATGTAATTGCCACATCCGCCTTGCAGGCAAGGCCATCAGTTGATGGATGAAGCCAGGGTTGCTCAGCTGGAAGATTTTTTTCACCAGGATCCACACTGTTCGCCATGGTGCCATTGCAAAACTCATGGCAAAAAACGGACAGAATTGTGATATTTAGCAAACGGATGTAATTTTTTGTATTTCTGTTGGCTTTTTGCTTTTCGGGCTTTTGGTTTCGGCAAATCATTGCAGGGACTTGAAAAAATCATCATCATACGAAGCTCTTGTGACAAATAATCTGAAACAACACCATCTGCGCAGCAATCTCTTCATGTCCCTTTCTCTTCATGATTCAAAACAACTGCGGATGGAAAAACTGACAAATCCTTGGACTTCTTAGAATCATCCTGGCGGCTTGCGCCGTCAGGGGTGACGGCAATAGTGGGCGAACTGGAGCTGACCCGGAACTGACCTACTCAGCAAACCGCGGCCCAAGTGCCTGCAGCTTTTGTTTGAACAGCTGTAATGGGAGAGAAATCGGAAGGGACTGCAGTGTCATTGGCACAGCTATCCCAGGGATTCATGGAGAATCATCCTTCTGCCACCATGGCCGAAAGAAAACGAATGCGGAGAGGTCTTTTGTCCGAAAGAAGTATGTTTGTCGTTGTTGTTGTTGTTGTTGTGCTTTTTGCTGCTTGCTCTTCTTGTTCCTAGGCGTTGGAGATACACATGGCATCACATGGCTAAGACTCCATTCTCTGGTATCAATTGTTGATCGTGTCAGAAGTGCCATGGTCCAATGGCATTTTCCCCTGAATGATCTCCATCAACAGCTCATGCTGAGCCGTCATTATGCATGCTGAAACATTGCCAGCATGTTGTCTTGAAGACTTCGGAAAAGCATGGAAAAGGTATGGGAAAACAGGAGGGGTTCGAGGTCGACCCAAGGAAAACACTACCTTGAGGAGCCTGTTGCAACATCCATATCTTTAGGCTGTTTCTTGAAAGCTTTGCCATCAGAAAATGGTGGATGATTGGATTGTGGAGACATTCCAACAGGCATCCTCAACCTGCGTCTGCTCACTTGTTGGCACCACGAGCAAAGGAGAGATATGCTGTCCAGACAAAGGAAACAATCTCGGCTGCTGAGAAAATAAAGGTCGAACACTGGAAGTGTCAATCAGGATACTGCTTGATGCATAGAAGGTGCAAGCTCTTGGCTACACAACATCGACTGAATTGTTTTGGAATCTTCACATCATCGGGTTTTTTGAAAAAATCACCGCCTTTCAGTGAGATGGTTTTTTTTTCGGGCACCCGGGCATGACGCACGGGCAAGCGCAGCCACAATGGCACGGAGAAGCAGACCAGGTCCGCTGGACCCCACACTCGAAAGACGTCGTAAACGTCCTCATTCTGAGCTGGTTCAAAAGGATACAAAAGGAGTGGGAGGTGTTAGGGGAATTGAAACTCAAGTGAAATAGCTCTGAGGAGGTCATTTTTTGGTGGATCTCAATCTGTTCCTGAGCAAAGCTCTTCGTTCGTAGCGGGATATACACAGCAACAGGCTCCCTTTTCCGCCCGGTCCATGTCCTTGTTCCAGTTCTTCGTGTAATTTCCTCAGCACAGGAAATACGGGCGGCTATCAGCATATATTCTTCTGAACTAACCTAGATGATACTGTTCCACTTCACACTAGTGATTTTGATGATTTGGGGATTCTTTATTTAGCTCAAATAGTTCTCCAAACATTGTTGTTTAGTGTTCTTCACCTTCAGCTTGAATTTGCGCATCATTTCGTAACTAATACCTTTTTCCCAAAAATAGGAACCGGCCACTCGATGAAAGCCTAAACCATTTGTCAAGGTGTTAATAAGTATAGAAAACATACAAAGACCATCCATCAATCATCTCAAAAAAATCTTTAAAAGACTCCCATAATTTTGGCCAAAAAAATGAATGAAACTGCTGTAAAACCATTTTTTTTCTTCCTCCTCTCTGTAGACTTTCAATCCGAGTAGCCAATGCCGTTGCTGACCCAAGCACTTGGATCCAAGGAGTTGCTGAAGACACCTGCCTTGAAGACGTAGAAGGTAGGCAAGTAGACGAAGGTCCTTGACTGACATTGATTGCAACGTACCACAGTGGTTCAGGTGTGATAAGGGGCACCCTGTCAGATAGGCCCCTTTCATGGATGAGAACCAAATCAATGTTCTCAGAAGCATCAGTTCTCTGAGGGGTTTAAGTTGTGAGTAAAGCTCTGAGCTGCAGACAACATGCCAAGATCTACTGCCTTTGAACGAGAGGGGAGGATATTTAAAGGGGTTGCGCAACAAAGAAAAGCACGGTTATTTGGTGTGGGTTGAGAAGATTTGGTGACTACAGTAGCTAGTCAAACCAAACAAGTGCGGCTGATGGAACGTAGAAAAATGTTTCGAATTTCATCAAGTCTCAAAATGAAACACATCAAGATCTAGTTTTGGAGATTCGGATTTCTGAATCTGAGCCATCACCTTCTCTTTGTCTTCCTTTCATTTTCAAAGATTTCCCATTTCTCTTTTGCCACTGGTCACACCTACCTTCATTTTCTCAGCTTTTCCTGTGTTGGCTGAAATAAAACCTGAGCCCCCCAGCTGTTTGAGCACCAAGAGCCATCAGCCCAGGACCATCGCGTAACTTTGCAGCCCAAGGTTGTGTGGTAAACTTCTCCTTGGATACCAAATCTGAATAGAAATCATGTGACTTCAATTCCAACCGAACATCTCTGATAATTTTTTGCAAATGATTTGAATTCAATCCTTTAATCTTTATCCGTTGTTGTAACATACTCTGCTTGAAATGGACCTAGAAAATGCCAGCTGACACGTGTGGACCATGAACATGATCATGATGACGATGACGATGACGATGATAAGAATGGTCATGGGACGTTGCCATAGCCATAGCATATTCAACCCGCTCCACCAAGATTGGACGCCAAGGAGCAACACCAGTGAACATGCGTTTGAAAACATTCACCTGCGGCTTCAAAGGACATTTGGCCACTCCACTTGCCAGTTTTATGCAAAGCTTGGAAGGAAAAATCAGGAGACATCTGGAAAAATCTTTGGATATCTTGAGTGCAAATCACTGTTGACAATCTCACTCCTGACTCCTTCGTCCAAAAAGTTTTTTGCATCTGTCATTTCTCCCAAAAATGCCCACTCTCCCGCTCCTGATACCAGTACCTCTGCGAAATGACCAAGGGGTCGGTGGTTGATGTGCTTGGGTTTGGTTGGGGTTAGTTCCGGGTTGGGTTTAGTGGTAGCACAGGTCCGAATCTCTTCAGCTAAAATAAGACGGTCAAATTGTTGAAACATTCGTTGCAAAATTTAAGACTACCAAGGCTTGAGACTCTCTCGTTGGCTTCATCGAATTTTTACAAAAAAAAATCCGCTGCGAAATCCATTTCTTTTCAACTACACATTCAAGATGTGATTCCTTCTGCGACAATAACTTTTTTTCAACAAGAGGCTGAAAAGCTCCCAAATATGCTGCACCAAAGAGACAGAAGACCTCAGTTCGGCTGGATCCAAAGGTCCAACAAGGCTATGAGTAGAGTAGGCCGAGTAGGCGAAAAATGACGGGTACCAAATATCCCAAAACATTCCTATAAAGAAACAGAAAGGCTGCAGTACTGTTCGCAATTCCAAAACAAATGTCACCCTGGAAGCCAAGTCGCCAAATTTCGCTTCCAATCGACTTCGGTGATGGGTTTGCGCTCAATCACACACTGTGCTACAAGATCCGCTGCTGATGTTTTCACCGTCGCGATAATCAAATTGTTCCTCACAAGCTGAACGTTCACAAAAAAAAATCCACCAAGAAAGGGGTCATAGAATGTGCTATCTGCGCTATATATCTGCGATATATCCAAGCTTCGCGGAGGGATAAGCCTTGGCAAAGGCGACATAAGACCACTTGGTTTCCATGGCTTCCTGCCGAAACGGATGGGTCGGATGGGTCCCCCTCCCCCGGCAACACCGAGCCTCGGCTGCAACCGTGGCCTTTGAGCGAAAGGTGCAGGAGCCGCAAGTGCTCCATCCTTGGATGGCCCAGATGTTTTTTTTGTTGGGACATCTTATATGATAATGACATCTAAACGCTCAATTTCAATGTTTCTGGTGCTCCAATTGAGCGCCATGTCAAGGGCAATTTCAGTGGATTTGTGTTGGGCGTGGTGATGGGAAAAAGCTCAACAAACATCATCATTTGCGCTGAAGATACATTCCCCCAACTCACGTTACCCTTCAAACAAAAATGTCATTCCAAAACGACAAGTCTAAGTACTCTTCCTCCCACAATCATGAAAGTTTAGGGTCCAGGCTCCCTCCAAGGGCTAGTTTCCTTTATAGGGCCATTTTCAACTTCCATGATTTGGGAGGAAGGGTAATCTTCCCAATACCCCCGCCTGTCCGCAGCTGGCGCCGAGCCAATAGTCGAAGGGCCGACCTTTGAAGCGATGCACCGTCAATCTCAAGGAAACCGTCCCCACAACCCGCCCAAAACCGAAAGAAAGGGAGGATCATAGTAGAAATCTGCCAAACAACATTCAAAAAGAAAACACCAAATCTCAATCATCAACTTACTCTTGGCTGATAGTCTGATAGTGATATTTTGAAGAAAAGACCTACACTTCTGTTTTCAAGAAGAATCGTTTTGGTTCATCTCCAAACTGCAGGGAGCCCTCGCATATTCCTGGTGCTCGGTGGCACTGGATTTTTTTTGTTTGGTCCCAACTGCGGACATGGACTTCATTTCACCATGCAACAGCCACATTCATGATTCCTTCATCAGAAAAGGAAGGTCGACTGAAGTACGATGATACACAGAAAACTAAACCGCCAATCCAAGCACTTCAATAATCACATCTTCAGCTCCCACCGCTTCTTAGATATTCCCACTGATGGTGCTATCATTATGTAGGTAAAGCAACATGTTTTCTAGTTGACCAAACATCCTTTTATTTTCTTCAAAAATTGCATCCCAGCGCAAAGTTTTTTCATATCTGCCACCGCCAAATCAACAAAAGAAGATACCAACCCCTGCTGTCGTCACTCTTTTTGCTTCTGCGGGTCGTTCGGTGCTGCACGTATCGCACCTATAGGTGATCCCGCAAGAAGTGAAATCAGTTGGGAAGTGTGTCCAGACCCTTGTCTCATACCATTCCATTCGTTACAGTAGCTAATGATTACTAATGACTGGTAGAAGTAGTGAGTGCAACCATCTGTGACAGCAAAAAAAAAGAATGTTTTTGGAACGCCCTCAAATTACTAACCAAATTCTCAACTGCCTGAAAAATCTGGAGCCTATCATATGATGCACTTTTGGAACACATCAATGCACAAGGATTCTTGTTGCCTTTTGGGGGGATCAAATTTTGCCAATGTTTTGCGTGTTGAACAAAGGGGGGACAAAAAAAAACCGAATGATTCGCTGCCTAATAAAGATCCCCCATCACCCTTCATCATCTTTGCGGTTTCCAAATTTTTTAAGCCCTTAAAAAATCCACAAAAATCCAATTCGAACTCCAAAAACTCACCTGTTTTTTCTACATCTTTCAGAGCATCTAGTTGCAAAGACAGGCAGGCAAATCTTTTTCAAAAAACTCCTAGGCTACAGTTTGATGCTGTTATGATTTGAGTGAACAAGTATGCAGGGCATTCGCAGCAAGTGAGAATCCGGGTTCCCACTTGACATTGTATCAGTGGTGAAAAGCATTTCCAGTGCATGTTTTTGTGGTACCATTGAATGTCCATGAAAAAACAAAAAAATTCAATGCACAAGCAAAAACGAGAAGACCAGTTTCAATGGCCAGACTAAAGCAAAACGAATTAAACAAACGAGTTCGAAAGTTAGGTTTCGCGATCGAGTGAGACCATTCCGGAGAAAAGTCATCAGCAGTGCACTAGAAGCAAGAAGAATGCGCAAAGCAGTTATTGGGTTCCCTAACTATAGTTAAGGTTCGGGTTCAACCCCAACCCTAACCCACAGTTAGGGTTCAGGTTCAACCCCAACCCGAACCCATAGTTAGGGTTCAGGTTCAACCCCAACCCTAACCCATAGTTAGGGTTCAGGTCCAACCCCAACCCTAACCCATAGAAGAAAGGATAGTAAACATCGACCAAGCCCAGAAAGTATTTAGCAATAGTTAGGGTTCAGGTTGAACCCCAACCCTAACAATAGTTAGGGTTCAGGTTGAACCCCAACCCTAACAATAGTTAGGGATCAGGTTGAACCCCAACCCTAACAATAGTTAGGGTTCAGGTTGAAGCCCAACCCTAACAATAGTCTCCAGCTTTTTTATTTTTTGAGGTTGCCTCCTCTCACAACACCAACACCACCAGAGGCAGCACCACCAAGAACAACAACAACAGCAGCAA
>DF239463.1:92245-201591 GCA_000507305.1 Breviolum minutum Mf 1.05b.01 | reverse complement strand
GGAGCTCCAGGGTTCACGACCGCCCTCAGGAAGTTCTCCACGTACATGCCCTAAAAAAGCCATTGCGCCCGCCAAGGTAAGCCCTTGGCTAGCACAAATCCATGAGAGGCATCGCTGCAGCTGACCTGTTCATCAAGAGGAACCCGAAAGTCCATTCGGGCTAATGGGAGAAGAGAGACAAAACGCAGCATTTCAAGCCGGCAGTCCTCTGGAAGGGGCCTCACCGAGGTCCTTCACTCTTGAAGCTTTCAATAAAGGACCAAACCCTGTTAAGACACCCCAGCAACGGCCTCCTGAACATAGAGATGTAAACCAATCCCCCACAAACTACTTGTACTTGACGCTGGGAGACAGAGCTGGATCCGCAAAGTGCCAAGGTGGCTGAAACATACTTGAGCAGTTTCACCTCTCTAGGATACGCCACGCCTAGGTGCCCATCCACCATAGCACCTTGGACTTCAGCTCTAACTTGTCTGGAGACGGACTTCTTGACGTTACGCGGAACTTCCCAGTGCTCATATTGAGATCTCAGGGCCAGTATCCCCGGAGCTGAACTTCCCACAACTTCAGCCAGGTTGTCATGGTCAACTTTCTCTAAGACATCAAAGTTGTCCAAGTAAACCCTCCAGGCAGCTGCAGTGAACGCTTTGTCCTTCCTCAATTCAGCCTCAGGGATATTGACCTGGCCGGCCTCCCCGAATGTAGCAAGGTTGCGGTGAACATGCTGCGCCAAACTGACCGAGTTCACAAAGCGCATGGGAAGAACTCTTGAAGCCAGATACACCTCCTTCCCCCGCAGGTCAAGGGGCAGAGCAGCATCTGGCACCAACTTGTTGAACGCCAAGTATTTATGCCAACAGGCTGGGACACGCATAGTGTAGAAGAAACACCGAACATCCTCACTACTGATTACCAGAAAGACAGTTGGCTGGAGGACCAACGGATTCATCATCGACCATGAGGGAAGCGTATCCACATCACCCCGAATGCTCTGGCAAATGGAGTTCAAGGGGATCAAATTCATGATCAACCTATAAACTTTAATTCCTTCCACTGTTTCGTCCTTGGTAACCCCAAACATGCCATTGACCAAGGGTCCATCTGGCCCCTCGAAAACCTCATCCCTTAGGAGATAAGTGCAGACCCCCGACTCCACTAAACCCTTACACACTTCACTCCAATCCTCATCCTTTACCATTACCTTTGGCTTCTTGAGAGGGGGCCAAAGTTCCGGCGCTTTAATGTACAAGTCAAAATGCTGCACATAGAATTTTGCCCCAAACTGGCAAACCTCCTCAAGAGGGACCCTTCCAACTTCTTTTGGCAGGGCTGGCTTTATGTTAGCCCAGCGAAACGACTTGGCAACTTTAACTTCCTCACCCTGGTAGTCGACACTTCGTTGACTAAAAAACTCCTGCCAATTAAAACTACCTATCCGAGATTCAAGACAACATAGCCGTCCAACATCAGCACCAAAATGTCTTAAGCACTCCATTTGAAGCTGAGAAATCTTTCCATCAAAGAAAAGCTCACCCCCCCAAACGGAGTTCAGCCCTAGACGCACCAAAACCACCCACGTCACACCACAAGTGTCCAAACTAGGGAATGCCTCCTGAATCATGTCTCTAGAGGTGGGGAGAGGGAATACCGAAGCGACATTCCTACTACCCAAGGACTTGCTGCGGAGTGGCAAAACCTCTAGAAGTCGTTGTAACAGGGGGCCCCCTAGTTCACCCAAAGTAAAATCATCCACACCAAACGCCAAAACATTCTTTTTCTCTGACGGCTGCGACGATCCAGCGACGTCCGTAGGTGGAAAAAATTCGCCACACTTCCAAGGGGCGCTGTACTTCTGGCCTGGAGATTCCAAACTCCCCTGACATCCTCTCATCCTCTGGATGCCTATCCTGGCCCATTGCAAGGAGACTACTCCGACGTGGAGCCATCTCCCGAACCATCTCCTCAGTTCCCACGGCTTCCTCCTCATGGGGACTCCTCACTTTGAATCCTTCTTCCCTCCTTTGGCTGCTTCTTGATCGCCTCCTCCGCGACCTTTCCCGTCCTTTCGACCCTTCTCTTTGCCTTTGCCCTTCACTTCGGGCCTTTCCTCCCTCTTGGGGCCTCCCCCCAGAGACGACAAGTACTTCGTCCTGTTCTCCAGGTGGGTCTCCCGTTGGGCATTGTGGAGCTCCAGCCTTTTGGCGATCGAACTGGATTCGGGGTGGGCCACTTCCAGTTTTTGGGATACACTCCAATGGGCCCCGTTGAGCGAGGATTCCATGGCCTTGAGTCTCTGTGCCAACACGTCTCTGGGATTGACGTCTCTGAGCGTCACATCTCCTCTCCCTTTTTCCAGCCCGACTCCTCTGCAACGGCTGCTGCTCCCGGCCTCCTCATGATTCCGACTCCTCCCGGCCCACGCCTGGGAGGGATCCTCACACGAGCTCCCGGCCGCCGCAGGATCCCTGCCTTGGCCTTGGCTTTCGCTTTGGCTTTCACCTTTGGCGCCATCGGTCTGACGGCCCAGCGTGGTGCCTTCGCCTATATTCCTGGCCTCTTTCACGCCGCTTCTTTCCTTTTGACTTCTTCTTCTTCTTCTGCTGCTCCTTTGATCGCGGCCTCCTAGGTGATCGACGTTGATGATGCCCTCGGGGTGAATGAGGTGGCTCCCTAGGCCTCTTCCTCTCCTCCTGCTCTCTCGGCTCTCCTCCTGATCTGCTCCCGACTCCCCGGGGGCTACGGTCTCTATCTCTCTGCCCGTCCTGATCTTCGACGTGACGATCTTGACGTGCTGGTTTGTCCTTCCTGAAGACAAAGGGCTTCGCTTCTTCCTTCCGAGTAGAACTCTTACAGGCTGGAGTCAATCCAAGGGGCTTGCAAAGGCTCCCTCGTCCAAACCTAGGAACTGGATGGCTCTTCACTTCCTCGGCCTTCTCGGTTGAAGGGGCTGCTTCTTTTCCTCCTTCCTCACCAGTCTCGTAGCTATAGCTTTCTCCTTCCGCTCCTTCTCCAGGTTCTGGTGATGGACTATTCTTCTCCTCCTTAGGTGCCACACCCACGGGATCTCCTGCAGCAACTTCTTCACCTTCTGGCACAACTCCCGTCGCAGGCGCCTTCGCCTCAGGAGGAACCACTTGAGCTTCGGCGCTAAACCTCAGCTCCACCAGGTCAGCCAAACCTCCCGCACAGAACCTCAAGCAGCCAAGAGCTTCACTCTCGTCAGGAGGTTTGATCTGACTGGTCCAAAGAAAGCGGATGCGACCCAAAGTGCGGCACCCCGTACAAGTTGTACTGCTCGTACGGCGCCCACACTCACCACAGATCATTCAGCTTAAGCCAACACTACCGGGAAACAAACATGGTGGAATGCTCTTTAAACCCGGGGTCGTGGGTACATGTAGCCATAAACATCTGGAAATTTTTCAAAGTTTCAGATTTTAGATTCCAATGATTCCAATGTAACTATCTAGTCATTTTGTGTTGTTTTTGTTCGTTTTCATTTTTCAAATCCCACCTCGTGATAGTTATGTTGCACGATGATCTCCCTGGATCTGCGGCGAATCACTTCGTCCGCCACGTCATCCAGCTCTGCTTTGAAACTCCTGCAGGCGACGAAGAGCTCTTCCTCATCCAACTGGTTCAGGTTCTCCAATGTGGAACACCAAGGAGACAAAAAGGTGGCCTTGAAGTGTCAACGGGGTCTGCCAAAGAATCCCAAATCATCCAAAATCATTCCAAAAATCAATGAAACAACTGCCCAGCAAATGGTGGGAGACGACAATGCGATTAGAAATTGATTTCATGATGAAGACCAAGATAACAATGTACATACGATGTACTATAATCATATAATCAGCATTGAAATAGTAGAACAAATATTCCTCAACTTCAGCTCCGGTACCTTCGCATCTTGTCGCCAAAATCCTGGCAAATTGTCCAGTAAAGGCCCTGCACCTCCCACAGCAAAGCCAGGCTCAGCTCCATCGCAACTTTCCATGCTGTCGCCGAACCAGCCCATGAAACTGGAGTAGCCCATTCCCATGGGTGTATTTGCAAAGGCTCCACCACCAATGCCCCATTTTCCATTCAAGTGGGTGACATAGCCCAACTCTGAGAACTTCTGACCCAAGGTAATAGTACCTGGCTGGATTCCACCAACATAGGGTATTGTGAATGGCTCACCCTCAAGGGTCTCACCGGTAGCATTGGCATCCCAATCCCAAATATTGTTGGAAACGTCGGGATTCAAAGCATCGAGGCGACCAGATTGCAAGGCGGCGCGGCTCGGAGCACACCAAGGTGTCGCATAAAAGCGTTCCATTTTGATGCCTTTTTCGGCTAAATCATCGATGAAAGGTGTGTGGACATCAAAGTTCTCTGTGTGTCTGGCACGGTAACCCACTTGGTTGAAGCCCAAGTCATCCACAATGATCACAAAGATGTTTGGTTTGCGAGGGGGCGGAGGAGGAGGAGATGGATAGTGGTGGTAGCCAGGTCTGTGGCGCCTGTCCTCCCGCCTCTCTTCTCGCCCGTGCCGACGTGCTTCCCTTCGATCGCGGCCGTTCCATTGGACAAAGCCTGCGTCATCTGCTTCACAAGCTTGACCTTCGCACTCCACGCAAAACGCAGGGAGAACAAAAGCGAATCCAAGAAGCCACAGACCCGGCATTGCAAAAGAGATCAAAAGAGATTGCTACAGGCTCAATCAAAACTTATACCTTCAGCTACAAAAAGGCTGCGATGAGTTTAGGCTAAAGTTTAGGCACTGACGGCATGCTGTTCAGCGTGCTCAAGGCCAATCCTTTTGCCTACTTTGCAAGTGACATGTATCTGCAAAACAAACTTGCAACCGTCCTTGGAAGGGCCTTCACTGCTGAGAAACTCCCAGGTGAAGCTCACACTGTTGTCCTTCAGTTTGCTGGAAAATCATGCTGCAACTGCAACTCAACCTTTCTCCAGCCTCTCTCTCTCTCTCTCCTCCCTCTCAATAAAACTCCCAGTGCTAAGAAAAANCAGCCTCTCTCTCTCTCTCTCTCCCTCTCATAAAAAATCCCAGTGCTGAAAAAATAATTTCAATTCCAAACCAACTTGGATAAACATAGATGTATACAAAGGTTCTCCCAAAAAACAAGAAACTGTAGCACAAGATGGAAACAGGATGCAAACAAACACAGTTCTGGCTTTGGTCCTCACCAGAGAGCCAGATTGCCGTTTTTTGACCAGGCCTTACTCTTCCCAACGAGCGGCAATTTTGAAAGGCAATGCAGCAATACTTCAACTCCCATTGCACTTACCAGCCGTGGAAACAGGTGGCTATGAATTTATTTCTTGCGAAATTGAGGCTCTCAGCTCGTGACGCAAAAGAAGGATCCAAGACAAACCTTGGCTGTAGTGATTGATGATCACTACATTTTGATGCCGTCGGCTTGCAATCCAATGGTCAGTCCCCCGGGAATAAACTTGCATAATAGCTGTCCGAGGGAGCCAGACTCAAATAGCCAACAGCGAGAAAGATGAGAAAGAACTGCCACTGAGGCTATGTTCAATTATGACAAATTGTATCAAATTGTCCTATCTTAATCACACCAACAAAAACCTGGTGAAGGTGTCAGAACAAGCCATGTGCAACCAAGCAACTTCCCAGAGCCCCACACCAACTCTCCAGTCTGCCCTGGTGTTAGCCTAGATAGTCCACGAAAAAGGCATCATGTAGTCTGACCATGGTTCGGTTATATTTTGTTTTTTTCCCATGTGTGTGGGGGCTTCCAAACGCTCACAATTCAATGTTCCAGGGCAAATCTGCCACAATTCCTCGTGGTTACCACACTTTTCTTCAAGTAACTTGAAGGATCTTGCTCGTCGGCTACCTTTCCATACCTTAGCATCAATGAGATTGCTATTTGAGTCACAAAATCTTCAAACCTGTGAGCATGTTGCTTGTTAGCAGCTTGAGGCTTGAGGCCAGCATGCGATATATGCTGCAGGATGTATACTGTATACTGTATCAATCTGTTTGCAGCATTGGATAGGATTTCTCATTTTTGCCATGGCACTTCTCCTGCGACACAGGAATGCATCTCAATTTTGCCAACAATTCCAGGCCCTAGTATATACTCCTTCTATTGATTACCACATTGTTCTTCCACCAACGTTCAGGATCCATGGAAGGGTGATCTTGCAACAACAAACAGTATCTGGACCAAGGGATGCATTGAGTATACTTAATGCTTATTGAAACCATATCACGAAATCCGTCAAAGGACTGGAGGGTCAGCAAAGCGCAAATCAACAGCAACCTGCGTATAGCGTACATAATACTGGGAATCATCTGATTGTTCTCTGTGTGTCTTTCTTTCCCATGCCCCTTGTTTGTCATGATGTCCGCACACTGTCCGTCATCTTGATTCATCTTCCCTGCCATTTGTATGTCCCAGGTTCCATGATGGCCACTTCGTCTTCCACGAGCCATTGCCTCAGGTGTACATGTCTACCAGCCGCCAGCCGCTGAGAACGCCTTGCACATGTCATCCTGAATAACTGAGGCCGAAGCAGCTGCTCTCTGCCGGATTGTCCCCACAGGCCCTGAAGAGCCTGCAAGTTTGCCAAGGGTCCAACTTTCACATCATTACATCACATATCATCATGACAGTTGACATGCATATGATTCATGTACATGCTTCACACGTACCATTATTGTAGCCTTGTTGGTATCACCCACAACAATACATTATATTGCCAAACTGATAGGAGTTCCAACACTGCACTAACTTTCTCTCGTTCTCTCCCTTCCCTCCCATCTCTAGCACAAACAAGCGTCCTGCTTTTGATCCTCAAAACCCATCGCTGCTACTTCTCTTTGGCTTGAGCCAAAGAAAATGCAGGGAAGATATTTGCAAAGAAGTCCCCCCAAAAAACAGAAAGAAACAAGCAAGCAATGAACCCAGTTCAATCTGAAGAAAGAGACACCAAGGCTGCAGTGTCAATGATCGAATGCCGCTGCCAAAGCAACCAGAAACCTGCATTGCTAGTGGATGTTCTCTTCGGGGTAGTCAGTCCTGCCAGGGTGCAAACCTGCAAGGCCGCCTCATGACACATCTAAGTTTGCATTGTCTGCTTCTCGAGGAACATGTAGGAGCCTGGTCAAGCTATGCACTGCCTTGTTTTTGCCAGTTCTGCCTGTTTTCTCGCTCTGATCTGATCTTATTGTCCTGGTGAGCTGTAACAAGCCCGGATTTCGATGGAATTCTTTGCGAAATTGTGTATACTATGATTCTCTATTGTTCTATCTTCACATCTTTGCCTTTCTCGTCAACACTGCCCTTTGATATGCATCTCGCTGATGGCAACGCTGCATATACGCTTCCAGCACAGGTCGCAACTCAGAATCTATCGCAGTGGATGGAAGCCACTTGATTGCTGTGGCCCAGTCCAAGCCTTTGTCGAAGTCACAAATGTTTGCAACTCTAAATGCTCTCACCCACACAGTGTCCAGCCCAACAACTTTTCTCTTGATTCATCTTGATTCCTCAATATTCCTAATGAAATGTCTTTCTGAGACTGAAGCAGTGTACCAAAAGAATATCAGCTGCACTGAACTTGCCCAACAAGTACTCACCCTCCTGCGATTACAGCTGGAGGTTCAGAGTTGTTCTGACATTTCATGCCACTTCAAGTCAGTGATACAGAATCTACACATGTAAAACATGTATTTCAATGACTCTCAATGCCCATACATTGCGCCTAACTAAGTCATCCTACATCTCTAGCTGGAAACATTAGTGATCCATGCCCTTCACTCGGACCTCATGAAGTCGAGCCAGGAGGATGTTCAAAGTGTTCAAAAAATGCTGCTGCGCATGCTGGACGGCCTGCCAGTTAGGAAGATTCTGCCAAAAACACAAACACATCAACACTACCACTTCTTAGAGAAACAATCAGAAACACTATATTGAAACTGCTGGTAAGCTTTGAACAGGCCCCGTGTCCGCCCACCCATCCCTACTTGACTTCCTTCTTGGTTGTTGTCACAGCCTTCTTTAGAATGTCTAGATGTCAAATGATTTCGAAACTTCATGCCTGCCTAAGGTCACACAAACACAGCCTGTCTTCAAAGATGACAGCAAACCCAGCAAACATCTCACGAAACCGCAAGATATCGTAAGCATTTGGAAGTTCTCGTCCTTTCTTGTCATCCTATCATCCTGTTGGTTGATCTGCCATGCTACCCCATGAGACTTGACTTCAAGCATGCCCATCTTTATTCTATCCATCTCAGGCCCTTTCACTGCCTCAGGGATATGGCCGAAGAATTGTTTCATGGCTTCATGCTTTCGATGGATCCATAGACCCTGACGGCCAACAAAGTGGAATTTCAGGACAAAGAGGGATGTATTACGCGTATCGGTATATTTGCACAACAAAACTTCCAAGAAGAAGATGTCAGAACCAGGGGATGCCAATGGCATAGCCCATGGTCAAAGCACTCACTGCCTGTGCATCTAGCTCCGTCATGATGCACTGCACCAGTTCTTCGTACCTGTGGAAATTACCCGATGGGCCGCAATGATGCGAGTCGTTTCTGACTCTTCCCCAACAACGCTCATACAAGGTAGTTTAGTGGCAAAATATGTGCACAGGCAGTTTTCTAAACATGATCAAGCATGCAAAGATTCATCATGGCCCTCCCAGCTCCCCCACTGGGACTACCCTATGTACATCTATTTGGTACACAAGGGAAATGGTGGGCAATGACCTCCTGTCACACCATACATCCTTGTTTCTGAGATTGCTTCTCGTTCGGGGCAGTTCTGCTCGTGGTGGTTGGGAGGGTTAACCAATTTGATAGCAACAAAGTGATTATTTTTCAGAATCTTGCTTTGTAACAGCTTTCAGCCCAAATCCTGCCTCCCTCGCAGCTGGCCACTGGATGGCACCAAATCTGCTGAGCCACGGAAGGTATCAGCCAGGTAGGTGTTGATAGCAGCAGACTCTGTCATGGTGAAGTCGCCGTGCTGCAATGCAAACATGACGCAGCATATCTCATGTGTCCAAATCAAGTCGAACATAATGGAAACGCAAGGGCAACGATCAAAAATCCATCCAAACACCAAGTTAGTTGGGTGCGGAATGGACACAAGATCTGATGAACATAGTTATCATAATTGACATTGTAATCAAGTTATGTTAGAGTTCAAATTCATGGCTGGATCTTGTGTTGGAGATACAAAAAAAACTCCACCAAAAGGTCACCATTTCCCGCTGCTGCGCCTTCAAAATTGGCACTTTGCCTGAGGGATTCAAAGACATAGCTTCAGAACTCCGCGGCATTGCTGGCATCAGAGTGTAAGGGATCTGCAGCTCCTGGAGGTGGATCAATGAATCAACATCCCAGAAAAAACAACTGGGAGATCAATTCAAACATAAGGAGAACAAATTGCATGTGAATCATGAACTTATATGAATTTATATATGATTTATTGAATTGTTCTTTGCTTCAGGATGTTTCTAATGTTTATATCCTCTTGGTTTCTCCAGGCCTCCAGCATCCAAACATTGCGAAAAGGTCGGGCTTTGGCAGTGCCCACCAAGACCAATTCGCCATCCATGTTGGCTGGAAATCACCAAGTTGCTGCTTCCCTGTTGATAGATTTGACGGTTCCTTTCAATCCATGAAGAGCTTCTTTTCAAAGAAATTGAAACAAATTCAGAGACTGGGCTTCCCAAAAGCAGGGAGAGTGGAATGGGGTCAATCATGACTACGACTCCGAGCAAAGTGACTTGGAAGCAAGGCGCGATCAAGCAGTTCTCAAGGCCCAACAATCGGAAGACAAGTATTCAAAAACACCATGCATCCACGCTATGAGATTTGAAATGCTAAAGAATAGTGACTGGCCCAGGTCCTGTTGTGCACCTTGAGGAGGTCCAGCAAAAGGTCTTCCCATAATACTGGCCAAAAAGGCAAGCAAGCCAGAACGCGTGTACTTCAAAGAGTTGTGACTATTTTGTCATGCGGATTGATGCCGCTTAACTCTCTTAGCATGCCTTATTTGCATTTCAACATCTCGTGTCCAACATGAAAACGGGCCGCCATGATAGGGGCACCTTTGTAGTCATGTCCGCCAGCGCTGTATCTCGGCATTATGGCAGTACAGCGGTGCCGCCACACGATGAATGAAAGATAAAATTAGAGCATCTTCATATAAAACAAAAAAATATTTCCAGCTGCCAAACAATTTTTCGATTGAGAGGTGCAAGGGTTGACTACAACTGCTGGCAGAACGCATCTCGAAGGTTTGTTCTATACAAACGAATATCCGTATATAATGAGTGTAAACCCACACGAAATCATACATAGTATCATATTTCAAATGTGCAATAGGGAAATTTATATTATATGTCTAAATTCACCTACACAGCAAGGGTAGCAAAACCTGCGCAAATCATAAATCCTTACTTCATTGTCATAGTCATAGTAGTACCATCCTGATTTAGGTCACTTTGGTAGGTATCCTAAAGTATCCTGTACACCCGGCTTCAAACACCGGTCTCGCTCTGACAGCAGCACCTCAAGTCAAGCATGTCCACGTGAAAAAGTATCAGTGGTGGCGCCTAGGCGAGGTGGCATGAGATGGAAACACCAAGGCCTCAAAGCCTCTCCAATACTCAATGATGTACGAGTTGGCCAAACCAGCCCTCTTAGTTTGATAACCCCACCTGGCAAACCTACCGGAATTTCATGAGCCTCTTAGCTCATTGAAAATATATTTGGAACTGCCCAAAAATGCTTTTTTTGGTCGGGCATTTGTGTGGGCCGCAATTCCCACTACATAGTAGAAACATCCAGAAAAAAACACGCATACACATGCTTTGCATGTGGTCCAACTTATTGTAACGATCAATACCTTCATTCACAACTTTCTCCTGTGACGCAGCTTCCCGGCCCACTCCTCTTTGTCAAAAGGCATGATCTTCCCCTTTGCAGACCCGGAGGTAAATCAAACTGACACTGAGCTTATTGTATGAGTGTTGGACTGCTGAACTGCTCAGAATCTAAAGGGAGTTTCTTTTGCATTGTGCTCGAGGGCTTTCCGTTGCCATGCCCAACAGCAGCGGCAGGTCGAACATTGATGAGCCAAGGGACTGATTGAGCTTTGCTCAATGCTTCCGAAGAAACCTCAGCCGTATTGAATTGCACAGATGAGTTTGTCCGAAACTCTGATGTTTTGAAAGTGTATGGCACATTATGGCACATAGTGCACCTGAAAGAAAACAGCTGCTTGCTGAAAAGACTTTGAACTGTAGCTGGAACTACACATCGGGCTGCCACCTGTTTCTGCCCTCCTCAAACTAATTATACACCTGCCCTACAATTCCTTACAGCATCTTACAACAGCCTTCTGCCTTCTCACTTGCAATCATTGAGCTTCGACTAAAAATACCTGGCGCACATTCCCCCGAGAACAATCAGGGATGCGTACTAATTTCCATCCTATGTACAAATACTTTACATACATGGAAGTTCTAGGTATGTAGGAATGTAGGATGTACGTAGTATAACATGTGGGAAAATCCATGAAACTACTGCATCAGACTACATCCTTTCTCAGTAGACCGAGCTTTTGACCCACATTGGCTGAAGCTTTGCCAGCTGTGAATTTTCCAAAGGATCCTGGCACGTAGGCACTGGTTGAATGCTAACAGCCCGAAGATAATGATGGTCAATTCCAGCAAAAGGGATGACGGCAAAATATGGTATATAAACATGCTCCATAAGATGTCATCCCACCCTTGAATCACTGCCTGCAAACTACAGTGTAGCAACTGAAGGCTCTTCATGTGATGAGACTTTCTGATCATTTTCCCTGCTTCTTCTCAACCATTGAAACCCCGGAACAGTGTGCCCATCCTCCATGTACGAACCCCACTTGGCTTCAAGAGTAACATCAGTGACATCTTTGACGTCCCAGCCTCAAGAAGCAGCTTTCGATGGTTTGAGGCGTAGCCCGGACACGGGTTTGGTTTTGAAAGATGATTACGACAAAAGACCTACAGCAATGATTTATTTCCATGCCAGCAGCTAGCACATGCATACAACTTTGAGACACTGTAGTATACTCAAAAGGAGGCTTTCGGATTCTGGGACTGTTGCCTCGAGATTCCTTATGATCCTTCAAATGCTGGACTTCACTCACTTTGAGTTTCAAAAGCTGATGTCAAAGAGTACATTGCACCAGAATTCACATCAGCTTCAAACTTTGATCTGTGACTGGGGTGCGGTACGTCTTAGCGTGTAAGTAAATGTATAATGAATGTAACAATATTATTTAGGTATACAGTACAATTACATGAACTATCACATTAGATATAAAATAAATGAATACCCTGCTTGCTGTCAAGAACTTGTCACCTCCGGCTGAGGCTTGAGACCCTCATAAAGCATGCACCACATCCTTGGCGTCAGAGCAATGACAAGTCGACGTCAGTGAAATCGATGTGTCTTTGCCGCCTATGCCTGTAAAAATTGTTCCAGGATCGAAGTCTGACAACTGCCATGTGCATCCATATGCCGCCTTGTTTATTCTTGACTTTTGTGGGTGGTAGACAGTGCTTGGATATTTCTAGAGACACAAGTTACGAGCCGAGCAAACAGCAAACAGGAAACGACATGCCAACAATGCTAGAGATTGCACTACAACCTGACGAGGAGACATGCCTCCAATCCTGATGTGTCTTGAACTCCGTGCCGTGAATGGTTTTACAAAAGAAACCGAGAATATGTCATGCTTGGTCAAGCTCCATCAAACTTAAGAAAGTTGGACCTGCTCTGCTTACAAAGCCATAGCCAATCATTGGCAAATATCAGCAACTTCTATCCTCTATCTATATATCTCTGACGTTGATCCACCGTACCAATTTACCCTGAAGTCTCACAGTATGCAGTGAGCCATGGAACTGATAAACCACGTGCTCAAAGCGAGGGAAGAAAATCTGCTGGGACACGTCCCTGCACGCAGGAAATGCTGACGGCTGCCAACAATGCCTACAAAAAAGGGATGCAAACTGGGACCATCTTAGCATCAAAATACATCAACATAGGGCCAAGTGAAAGCAACACCACCTCCAGCTTTTCTTCTCCGATCCAGTCTGATGGCTTAAGTAAAGGAGCATCCTAGAGAAAGCGGCCGGCAAAGCCAGGGTGCTGATGATGGCAATCAAGGCATGTTATACGTTCTCGTGCGAGTATGTGTGCCAATTCAATTGCCCCGTGATCCCAGTCCTCTTCGCAACCTGCTTGCAAACACAGCGGCCAACCAGTCCAAAATACTACCTAGCATCTTTGCTTTTTCCTCTTAGTTTCTGACAAAATTCATACAAAGTGCATGTATTTATTGAAAAATAATCTTAATAATTCAATAATTAATACTTATACCAGTGAAACATAATAACTAGTATTCATAATTTAATATATCCCTTGCTGTTAATAACCCGATATTAACCTAGATATCATTAATATATAATGTACTAATAACTTCTGATATGTGAAAAAGACCCTGTGCGATTTGTTGTCAGGGTTTGCGACTTACAAAGGATGGCATTCAATTTGGTACTTCATGTACTGCTAATTGCACAAAACATGAATCCAAAAAGCAAAAACAACAATCCATAATCCCCTGGAGGAAATCTTGGGGTACAACATTTCTCCTATAATAGATGATAAAAAATCCCTGTAGCTGGTGGAAGCTGTCCCAAAACATGGGGTGTGTTGTCAGGTCGGCCCTAGCCCATAAAAAGATATAAAAAGGATCCGTCCGAGTGGTAGCTATATCAACATTGCTTGTTTGCGAGGTTGAGTAAACCCATTTTGGATGAGGTCTGAGCCACCGTCATTTCATCCAGGACTTCACAATGAGGTCGTTTTTTGTGCAACATGTGCCAAAACAAAGGCAGTGCACCGACATAATGTCCAAAGGCTGTGCACTTATAAACAAAATAAATAAATATTTGCTCGTTCTTGAGACGTTCAGGCCTTCTAGTGAACCTTCTGAAACAAATGAAAAGAATTGCTCAGCGGAAATTATGTGGGCACCTATCACAACTTTCGAACGTACATGCACGCATAGCCTCTTCCAAGGCAAACTAATCAAGTTTGATCGTTCAAACCTTCACTCTCTCAGTGAAAATCCTCCACCAAACACATTGCTTTGCTCAACTTGAGGGCCCAACGTCCAACCGCACGATGGGCAGCTCTGTCCACCAGGTCCAAATCACTTTTTTCAGCTGATCGTTGACCTCTGAAACAGGACCATCACAAGTCCATCGCAGGCTGTTTCACAGAATCGCTATGAAATAGCTTCATGTCTGTCGCCTGTTCCCTGTCACCCTGGCCTTTTGACACGGATCTCCTGGCTTGCAATTGCCCTGGCATTTCCAAACTGTCACAAACACCACTTATTTTTGAAAGCCTGGTATTCAAGGCTTTGTTCCCCTGCCTATACAATGTTGGCTTGGACACTGCATCTTGATGTCAACTCTATATACATCTCTCTAAATCATTTCTGTGGTTTTGGACGTAGCCCATCTGCGCTGACAACATCACACCTTACTACAAAGCAAAAACCGCGGAAACCATGCATTTATGAATTCCGACTGGCCTTGTCCACCAAGTAACGCGCATTCTCCCTGCACATGCTGTAAAACCAAGTGGCAAAAGCATTGACCAGTTCTTTTGCGGAAAAACCGAATGGTCCGTCTACAAGGGGTTGCAGTCGCAGTAAAGATATGTAAAAATGTGGTACACATAGCGACTGCAGCCGCACCTGAGCAAATGCAGGTCGTAATCTTTGCCAGACTTGGACTGGCGGAGGCATAGCAAACAATGTGAGTTCACCAAGGACTCCAAGAAATACATAACTGGCAGCTACTATCACCTACCACTACCACTATACAGCAGTAAGCATCAATATATCAAATCAATTCAAATCATGCCAAAAGATCCAAGCCATCGCTGCAAGCTGTTTTTTTTCAACTGGCGTTTCTGTCACACTGCGATTTGAACTTTGGCACTCGCAGGTGGTGTAACTGGTCCATCTGACGATTTATCTGATGCGGCACTGGGTGTGATTGGTGCATGAAGACCGGGATTCGCTGGATGTGAAGTGAGGGGCTGATGTCTCCGCCTTTTCAACAACGGTGCTTCCTTTCGAAGAATGGCAGGTATCCTTGGAGTGGGCAAGTTGGCAACCTCTGCTTGCACAGCATCGCGGTAGCAACGCAATTCCACATCACTCGTTGGCAGAAAAGCGTGTCGCAATTTCACTTTGATATTGCTAATGGCTCGGATCCAAAATAGCTTCTCTGCCACAGTTCTAGCTGCAAAGTGATGTTCATTCAATGTGAAACAACCACTGTCAACGCCCAAGCGTTCTGTGATTCTGGTATCTGAATCGATGATCAAGTTCGCCAACAAACATGCACAGGAGTCATCTTCATAAGCCATCAAGTTGGTGGTATAGTCAACAGGTGCATGGAGTTCACAGAAAACTGGTGTTACACCTGTCAAATCAAAAAGCAACATGTGGCCCGCCAACACTCGAGTCTGTGTCCACTGCATACTGTTTGGCATGGTTTGAACGTTGAAAGCGGGGAATAATGAAAGAGTCAGCATGCGTATTGCACATGAAACTGTTGCCACCCATTCTGCTCGACTAGTGACAGATTCCCCTGGGCTGGGAGCTGTCACTGCGAACATACAAGATACACCATTTTGAAAGTCAGCCACTTTGAAGAGCCGAACATTGGGACAATTCTCATCACTCTCCTTGGTGTGGAAACGGTTGGCCTGCACAACGGTGAAAGGCGACCAAGCCAAGGATCTGACTCCCTTGAAGCGATTGTTGTGTCTGATGCGCATGCCGTTGAGGTGAATGGAAAGATTTACCTTTGAAACGTCCTGCAGAATTCCTGTGTGCCCCTTTGTTTGGAGAAACAAAACAGGTCCGGTTTTCAGAGGTGGCTCACGTAACGGTGCCGACCCATCCACTTCGAATGATATGGGTAGATGCACCAAATTGAAGTTGTCATGATCATATTTGGTGCTTGGTGCCCGCTTTGGGGGTTCTACGAGAGAATGGGAAGCTTCAGGGCATTCTGCACTGCAGCAGAACATGACGGGGGCATGATCCCTACATTGGAACTTGGAAGCCTGTTCCTGACCTTGAGATAAAAACTCGGCCACAATCTGAGAATGCGAGAATGCACGGTAGTGGATGTGCTCAACATCTGGCATGTGAAAGACAAGTAGGACCCCACTTGTCAAGACTCTGAACATGTAGATACCTGCCCAAGTGTGCGAAAAGCATCAAAAAAGATTCAAAAAGCCCTTTACAAAATGCTGCATCTACTTGACTGATTAAGATTGTAGTACAAGTATCTTGAATCCATTTCCTCATATTTCAAATTCTTACATCTTCCTCCAGAGATTACAGATTCACAGCACATGCATATGCTGATGTTGGTTTCAATGGCTCCCCCAAGCTGCAACATGTCAGGTGGACATAGGTGCCAAAGTTATATTTGGTCAGGGTGGCTGAGACTCTTGCTCCGGGCCAAGCCTGCGAATCAAAGACTTTGGACATTTCTGTGACGATCTGACTCCTATACTCCCCCGAGGATTTTGGATGCTAAAGAGGTATACTCTGCGACTTCAATGTGCAAGTGGTCTCAAATTAAGAAAGCAACCTGTTATATTATAGTTCTAATGAATTATAGATATATTATCATATCGATATTATCTGAGATTATCAATCACCCTTTTCCTGCTGATGCATTTGAAGCCAAAATATGAAAAGTGAGACTGCTCCATTCACCGTGATGCACCCTTGCGCGCTGCCTTTCGTCTTTCAAAGGCTTGGATCCGAGACAAAAGCCTCACATGTCACATGGCTTTGATACGGCGCTTCCCACATCTTCCCTCCCAGGCCTCTTGCAATTCAGTGAAACACAGTGAAGCCATGTGAATCACCGACCCTTTGGCACCGTTTTGAATCACTCCTCCCATGAAGACCCAGCATTTTATATTTCTATGTATATGTTTTAAATGTTCGTTTAAAAAAAAAGATTAGTGTGGCCAAGGGTCTTGGACCACTCGCCATCAGCACTGCATGCTTCTTCAGGGTCGGCCTCTCACAAAAGAAGAAAAGCGAAACCTGTTGAAGTAAATCGGCTTGTTACAGACCAGAGCCCCAAAAATCTGGAACCAAAAACTGCACAAATCTCAGCTGTGGCAGGAAAGTTAACGTAGAATCGCCTGTGCACGCATGGCATAGATACCTATCTCTGCATCCATCATCAAGCCATACTCCTGTAGGATGAGGCAAAGCATGCTCACACTGCTACCACCGTTGAACAGCCAATCTCCGGTGCCACCCTTTGCTGCCTGTCATGGCCTGTCCTCGTTTCCGACATCCATGATTGCTGCCAAACCTGGCGGACTATAATTGGTTTTCGGGCTCGAGAAACACACTGCATTGTTCAACCCGCTGAGGGAACCAGTGATCCCACATTCATGAGATCATCTTTCTCTACTGGACTGAAGCTGTGAATACTTTCTAGGTGGTGCACTTCTGTACTTCATGGCACATCTATGATGTTCACATTCATGCTTAGTTCATTGCACAACAATACTCCGTGCATCACCTTGTTCCGTGTATTTATTCAGGCGCAGCACCAAACAATGACATTGGGCCTATAGAAGAGTGCAGACTCACGAGCAGCCTTTTTTGTCGCATTTTGTTGTGGCAGTCGGCCGAATCTAGAAGTCATCGTCGTCGATTTTTCGCTTCTTTGGCCGTGCTTCTTCTGAGCCAGAGCCCGCTTTTTCCTTTTTCTTCTTCTTTTCTTTCTTCTCCTTCACCCCAACTGCAGCGATATGAAAATTTCAATCAGGAACCAAAAAAGTGCGGTAGAATCCCGAAGTCACATGATGAGGACATGTACTTACTGGGAGCAATGACAGTTGCAAGTGGCACTTGTGCAAGCGTCATCAAGCATCAATCACAATCATAGCCACTGGTCATCCATGATCCTATGATATCTTATGTGTCTGTGTTGTCCTTCTTGTCTTTCTTGTCTTTTTTCTTCTCCTTTCTTCCTGAGTTCCGTTTCTACTTGTGAGAATCAGCATCTATGATTGCAAAAGCATCCATGATTGCAAACGCCTACCAATGCCTCACCAATACCTAGAATTGAACATGCCCTTCAATCAATATGAAACTCAAAGCCCTACAACCCGCCAGGTCCCGTAGCAGTTCACGCGTTCAACAGATCAATTTCAGTCCAACACGGTCTTAGTGGCATCTCAAGAACTGCACTGAAAAGCATGAGGCTTCCGGATGAAACTTTTCAACTTAGTATAACACAGAGACCTTTGTGCAAATTGAGCTTCCCATCGCCCAAGGTGGCGGCATACCCATCATAGCGAAAGATGGATCCATAAATGGTGGCATGCCAGGTGCAAAGGGAGGCATGCCAGGGACTGGAGGAAAGCTTGGAGGCTCCTGCCACACATGCCGTCTCAAGCAAAACAGATTGCATGGCAAATGCCTATAGTCTGCGCTTGATTTTGGATCTCTTGTCCAGAATATGTCTGTACGTTGTGTAAGAAATGTTCTGAAAAAAGTGTAGGTTCTTGTAGAAATATATAAAAGTCCAGTAATTACAGTATATAATATATGTGCGTGATTCATTATCCATAATGCCAGCATATGCCATCTATAGATTCGAGCCACAAACCTTTTGCAATGCTGCATCTCTGGTCCTCATCACCTTGACCTTCGAGTGCTGGCATTCCTTCCTCATCAGCATTCTCCAAGACAGGACGCAGCGCCCGCACATGTGACGCGCGAAGCTGTCCATCGGGCAATTTATAAAGTTCCGCATCGACCTGCTTGCCCACCATCTCCTTCAAAGGGAAAGTTAAAGGTACAAGAACCTGGCAGCTTGTGGAAATGCTGTCACTCCTTTTTCTATTGTCACTGACTAAACACTTAGTTTGAAGGCTTAAGGATGTGCGTGCATCTTAATCCAAACAAGCGTTGCGTGTTCACACAACACAGGCATTTGAAGTTGCAAAGCCATTGTCCTTGAGACGCCGGTACTCTTCTCTGTGCTCCACTTGCCCAACAAACTTTGCCCGATCGGTAAACTGCAAACATCGCAAATTGGTTGGCAGCTCAAATTGTCGCCACAGGATTTCACCCCACTCAGGGGATTTGATGACACCATAGCCTGCCATGGACACTCGGTGCACAATGCCGGACACCTTCTGGCTCTGCCCTTCAGTGGTCTTCAACTTCTGTCCATGTGACTTTTCGGTCGAGTGACCAGTAATCTTCTTTGCCTTCAGGATTGGGTGAAATGCCAGAGATCCCAACTTGAAACATAGTGAATTAACCTGCCAACATGCAGACCAAATAACCTTAACACATCCCCCCCCAAAAAAGATTCAGCAAGATCCAGCTATTGAGCTCTTTTTTGAAGAACTGCCCGCCTCATCTTCCTGTTGCTTTCTTTGGACCACCCATTTAGGTGGAGTTGCATGTTTAGCACCCAAGTGTTTGGTTACTCCTGAAGAGGTCTGAATGGGGTGGCCTTTCAGTCGTTCCACTGCTGCATTTGCCGCTTCCTCGTTCAGGTACCGCAAAATCACAGAGCCGGTCACCGGCGTAGCTTGCTTCTCTCCTTTGGTGCCTGCCAGGCCTCCAAAATGGGATAGCTAGGAATTGCCGCATTTCGGGACATGATATCATGATAATATCGAGCTCAATCGAGAACAGTGATTCGAACCATTTTAGCTGACCCCTCTTGTAGTGCAGCAGAATCAAACAATGCAAAGATAGACCCAAAATGCAAAATACCCAAGATCCTTATAGATCCTTCAAGTTTCCCGCACCTAGAGACACCTCGGTGAAGGGCAAGAACTTCAATCCCATGATGGTGTCTGGATTCAGACCCAGCTGCCGATGCAGCTTTCGGATTGCTGCCTGGGCTGCGGAACTCTTGAGGATTTTTGAGACTGAAAGCAATGTTGGTTGTTCGAGCAGTGTCTCTGCAAATGTCTATATATTCTCTACTACGACCAGGGAACCACTAAGAGAAATCATTCCATGTACACTGGTACAAGCTCAAAAACATGGTGCTCGCAATGCATCTGTTCGAGCAACGCTTAGACCTAGGCAGGATGGACACTCACACCCATCAAATCTTAGGACGTCACCTCATTCCATTCAACAGGCACATCCGACACATACACCGAGGGGTAGATGACTCTGGGCTCGTTGGGGTGCAAGTTCTCTCGACGCTTTGACATTCTCTCGCCACCACCACCACCACCCCACGTTGGGTGATACTGTTGGACCTCCTGGCAGTCACCGATGTTTGGAGAGCAAATGATGGTGAGGCACTTACTGGAACCTTGGGAATGAGACTCATATGTCAGTGAGAAATTCCTAATAGACTTGAATAATACAGTATATGTAGTATATGTGAAACTTTGAGGAAACCATACGAACTATAATAGATAAGAAAAATCCTCATAAATTCGAAAGAAAAAACAGGATTGAGCCAAATTCCAAACCTTTCAGAGCTAGTGGGCATTGAAACAAGGCAAAGCTTGAATATCAGAGCTCCTTGTGCCCCCCGAATGCCTGACTGCCGCATACCACTCGCAACCGCTCGTAATGTATCACCAACATGCATACCATCTTTCAAACTTACTATATAGACGAAACGATATTAAGCGATGGAAAATGCAAGTGTATGCAAGTACATTTTGTGATATCCAAGCAATTCACTTCGCCACATCTAAACTTTAGCGATGTCCAACTTCTCAAGAGGGGCAGGTTGAAAACATGTCATTGGCAGGGGTGCACTCGTCAAGATTTCCAATGGTCCCTGAAATCTCTTACAATTGACCCTATGGAAAACAGCATGAAAAGGCCAAAAGAACCTCAAATATAAACGTACTTCATTTGCACGGAAATCATCCACTTGTCGCCTTTCTGCTGCTTTCAGCAGCTGAAACTTCATGTCATGTTGCCTTAGCAAAGCCCTGTGAGATGCTATAAAATCCCGGAAACTTTGTTTGGGTCAGCATTTCCTTTGGTGTGCCCTTCGTCACCTGCTTCTGTTCCACTGGCACCACAGCACTAGGTTCAGAGGTCACCTGGACACTCCTTGCTTGGGCCTTCCCCTGCAGCTCAATTGCGACAGGGATGAAACAATAAGTTCGAATCATCCTAGCTGCATCTATAGAAAACGGTGGGCAAGATACACATAGAGTATCATAGAGTTATAATTGCATGCAAATGAATCAAATGCAGCGCAACACTGCAAAGATTCTGGGACTGTTGGCCCATTTGTCCAACTGTATTGCTGCATAGGGATTGGAGTTTTGTTGAATTGATTTCCATTCGATGGTGCATCATTGCATCATCCACTAATTAGAATCCAAGTGCACAGCCCAAACTTGCCTGTGAGTTTTCCCAGATCTCAAAGGTGAGCTCAACCCCCAAGTTCGCACGTAGAGGCAGTGCATGATTTCCGAAGAACCAAATGCCTCTGCAGGAATTTGATTCATAATGCTGCATAGCAGGGCATATCATGACATCAAGGAAGTTGACATAAGTTGACAAGGCAATCAATGTTGAGATGACAAGGAATGATGCACCACGAGATCAAGCCTTCGTCGACAGAAGACGGAAGTGGGGGACCTTCATTGTCTTCACCCTTGAAGACTGGGGAAATAAATCCAAAGTTCTTCCCGGCATTGAAGATCTTCAGTAGGCCGCGGCCATAGGTGACCTGGGTTTTGCAGGGCAAATGCTGGACGGAATCATCTTAAGCATGCCTCTAATCGGAGCCCTGCCACTGAATTCTCCTCGTTTCTTGCCTGCTGCATGCATGCAAGTTGCGAAGGCTTCACTGCCATCTGTAGGATTGGTGCCGTCCATGGCACTGCTTCACCTACAGACCCACCGGCTCCACGCGAGCCATTGCTGCGGGGAATTGAATTTCTTGACATCCTGGAGATATCCAACAAAAGGGCGCGACGTTTACTGACATGTCCATGTGCATACGGGTAACAAATTATGACACAAAGACATCAAAAAACACCAGAAGGCTTCGAAAGCAAAGCGAGCTCTGCAGAACCGAAATACTTTTTGTAGGCTGCGATGTACCTGCCAAAGCTGCATCACTATGCTGGTACTGGTTGAACAAAGCATAAGGGTGTGCGCAAATCAAAGAATAAAAGATTGACTGGAATGTTGTGGCAAAGCCAGTGATGATCTGCGAAGAAAGCAAGGCCAAAAACATTCCATGATCCCAAACCATGGGCACTGGTTTCCCAGTGAGAATGCTTTAGGCCTCGGCCAACAAACACCAACAAGTGTCACCAGCCCAATATGCAACAATGCTTTCAAGAATATGTCGTATCACGAGATGACAGGATCTCAACTAACCTTCCCTGTCTATGGCCCCTGACCATCCATTCTTGGGCTCTTTGGCCACAATCGGAACCCAAAGCTCCGGTGTTCCAGGAACTGAGCTGTCAAATCTGAACACATATTCAAGAGTTATCTAAATGACAAATAAAGACATAGATGATTCTTTGGAGAAACACCATTTTGCATAAAACACCTGTGGCAAGAGCCATAACTTAAATTCACCCATTATTCTGATATCAGCAGTAGGCAAACTGAGCTCAGAACTTGTGCAACTGACCGCTTCTCTAAACAATTCTAAGTCCTCTACAGTGTGCTGACGAACATGGAACACCCAATGACAGGCAAGAATTGTACAGAAAAAGCTGCAGGTCCTTTTCAAATTGGAAAACCACATAGACACTCATTGCCTGGTGTCAATCAATGCGAAAACGTAACTATTGACTCTCCATGACTCGGCGCATTGGAAACCTCAACCATCACCATTGAAAACGGAGTTTCAAACATCTGAACTGTCACACTCAAAATTTTCAAGCCTTGAAGGCAGCTGGACATCTCAACCATTCGGCCAAGAACATGATCAAAGCATAGTACCTCAAAGCTGCGGGTGTCAACAGGGTTCGGTATTGTTTTCCAAGCTTGAGGATAGAAAACAAGATGCCCCCACCGGAAAAAAAAAAAAAACAACTACGTAAGCATAGGAGTAAATTGTGCAAATTCAACTTCAGAAAAAAATAAACACAATTTGCTCTAAGATCCCCATATCAAACTGGCACAAGGACAGTGACAGGATAGTCCAGGGACGTTTTCAGCAGTGCAAGTACTGGTTGCCATGTTGGGCATGTGACTTTGGCGGATGCACTGCTATCGATGCAGCAACCTTCAGTTCACAACACACATGGCAAGTACAGTACAGTAATTGGATATTGATGTTTTTTTTTCTCCGGGACATGAGTAAAACATGATAGAATAAATGCATGCAGGCCAGATTGTGCCACAAATCCTGCCTTCCGCTTCACACTGCTGGAAAGCACTTTGAGCACATCCTTGGCGGCATGAGTGTACATGACACATTAATTACTCTGACACCTGCTAAAACATCCCGGCCGCACTGCATCCCGTGCAATACTGGTTTAAGGCAATTCTTTGAAATAGGTTGCCGAGTGCATGGCTGCGGGCACATTGTTCGGCCTCATCACCAACTAAAGTCGAGATTAGCAAAGGTTCTCAAATAGATACTGTATGTTTGTTTGAGAAATGGCAAGCCTTATTGCATTTGCCCAATTATTGGAACTCCACACAGCAGTCCCATGGCATCCTATAAACTGGGCGTGCTGCCAAGGAGAAATCAATTCTTCAGGAAATCTTCTTCCCCTGCAGGCTCCAGCCAACGCTGCTTATAGTCACAAACAGCGAGTATCCTTTGGCATTTAAAGTGGATGAACTCGTGGGAACTTTTGAAGCGACGTGGGTGGACCTAGTATGAAGACCACCACATAGAGGGCACATGTTTGTTGCCAGAAGGATATGTGCATACCAGTTTGCCCAATGCGTTCATGTACACTGTGCAGCTATGATCAAGCACAATCACAGAACTGATGTTCTTCAATCCAGTACAAGAATAGTCACTACGAACAGATTCCGGGAAAATCAATGGAAGTTCACCAAGGTCGCTTTCTACCTGTGTGCTTGACAAGCCCATCTATATGAAACGTTGTATTCGGCTACAGTAAAGATTCACAATTTCATGCAGGTTCTGAAATCTCCTTTAGCTGAATGTCTTGATCAACCACTTCAAGGAAGACCCCAACATCCAAATCAACTTGCTGACAAACAGGACTGGGCATCTTCAAGGCAAAGCGCAACTAATGAATAGAGCAGTCAAATATATTGATAATTGTATTAATATGTAAGTATATAAAAAATCAAAAATATATTGATGAATCATTATCATCTTACAAAATGATTACAAAAACGGCATAACACCTACAGGAGCAAACCGAGCTTCAGACTCTCTGAAATCTGCAATCTTATTGATGAAATTGGGACCAGCCTGTTGCGAAACGGGTCACCAATGCTTCAACAAGAAAACCGGCACTTCGGTCAATCTTTGATGACACATCAACGAGACTGCATCATGCTTGGCACATGTTGATAGAATTGAATTCCACAAGCATCAGGAAGAATCAAACCAAACATCAGATTCATGACCCATTTACAGCCAGGATCAGCAAGGCTCAGGAGAATTTTTTGTCAGCTGTCATGCTGCTTTCTGAAACCCCAGAGGCCACGAATCCTCAAGGCATCAAAGAAACCCCAGCGCAACGGACGGAAACTTGAAGGATCAAAACTGCCCTCAAAACCAAATCTGAAAGAACTTGAACACATCTCAATACAATCCAGAATCGGCCAGACATGGAGGTATGGACATGGATGAGCTACTTGAATTTGATACAATTGAACCTCTGCTTTTTCTGCTGATAATTCGCTCTGGTTTTGTTTGTGACTGCATGGCTCATCCCCAACGTCAGGCAAGAACACAGTACTTGCTTAGTAGTTGCTTGCAAGTAGCAGCAGGCGGGGCCAAAGAACACAGCGCGAACAACATCTGCGAAGGCGCACCTGATAAGATTCTCAATCAGAAATGCAAAGAACTCCTCTGACTCCCTTGGTTTGTCTATGATTTACCTCTTGTATATGCGAAGCCCAGTCAGCCTGTCTTCAGATTGATAACTCTGAACATCTCAAGCCCCAACATTGCAAGTCTGACCCACTTGTCAAGTCAAGCAGTTTGTTGGCAATCCAGTACTGAAAGTGTACATGGAAAAAATATTGAATAATGACTATATATTAAATATAATACATTATCATACATCAAATAGGATCAAATAGGATTGAACTTGGGGGGAAATGGGGGGAATGCTCCCCTGGCTCATTTGAGCCGTCAGTTGAACATCGATGCCTTGGCATTTGGAAGCTGATCCTGCAACTGTAGCTCCAGCTTGGCCACTTCGGAGTACCTTTGCGATGCACCCGAGTCACTAGGCAAACACGGAAAGACATGCAGAACCAGATCCCGGAAACTACCAAATAGCACCACACTAGGAATTCCCCTCTCCGTTGCCCATGGAAAGAAATGCTGAGACCCGTGCCCCTTGCAAGTATGAGCCGTACGAAAACACTTATAGTTAATAATTCAAGTTGCACACCCTTGAGCTGCTTGGCAGAAACCTCTTTCAGCTGCGCCAAAAGGTGCTTGTGCGACTCTGCAGCCTGAATGGACAGTCTGAAGTCAAGCTGTCAAGGCTGAGTCCACTCTTAGGCAGCTGGCTCACTCTGCAGCACCTGGCCTTCTTTTTGTCCCCCTTGAACGCATATGCTAGCGCAAGGCTCCCGCTGCACTGTAATGCCTGAATATCCATGGTGCTTTCTATGGTCAGTTATCTTCTCCAAGGTGTGTTGCACAGTCTACTAGAACGCATGAAACAAGTTCCCTGCCTTTGAAGGAAAATCAACAACTTGGAAGACTTTGCATCGATCACCATGGGTACAAATCGAGGTTCTGACTTCATGTCGAGTCATATTGGTATATCTTCGTCCGGTAGCTTGCTTACTCTATATAAACTATATATAATATGACCCACCAGGAGTGCCTGCGGATGCGACTCGCCCAGATTCTTGCAAATTGCTTCATGCGACTTGGATAAGATGACCTGAGGAAAGGAACTGATACTTTGGGAATCGGTTAGCCACATTTGTCCACTCTTTTGCTGTTTCTTGTCTAACACTACTGGATTAAAATGGATTAAGTGGGTCATCTTGCATTCATTGCAACGTGCAGAACATGTGAGCTCTCTTTCAAAAAGCATCTTTAGAGGTACTAGTAGGCGGTAGGTGGCTAATGAATCTGAACCGCAAAGGCTATTTTTTGAGGTCCATTCGGTCCATTGACCAGAAATCCGAGAGTGTTGAACCATCCATCTTGGGCTGTTGTAAAGCCGCCAAGTAACGATGGCTTCATCAAGGTCACCCTCAGGGCAAGGGGTGTTTTGCAGTGTTTTTGTTGTGCTGCTGTTTGGTGTTTCCATGGTTTTGTTTCAGGAAAAACACGGAAAAATGAAAAATTATGGAGAAATGAGAAAGAAAAACTATGAAAATTCACCAAATCTTACCCACTGTGACAACAACAAACACATTAACGAAACCTTGTGCCTTCATCCGAAGTGCAGATCCCAATGCTGCCTCTGTTGTTGAGACCTGGCATGAAAGAAATGCAACCGTATGGGTCAGCATGGGATGTAAAATGATCTGCCATTGTGAGACATTTTTTTCACACCACATCCGGCCGACGGCCACGCCAGGCGTGGCAGCCATTCGCATCCTCCAAGTGAGGAAAAACGACAGTAGGAAGCCCGACCACGGGGAGTGTTCCCCTGTTGTTGAGCAAAAACGTGCCCCACGGAGTGTCCTGTACACTTTTTCAAGAAGGCCTTTCTCGGCAAAACTATTGTGAGCAGCACCCTCTTTGGGGCAGTCACCAGACTTCAAGGAAGCATGTGCATCGGCACCGGTGCGGTACCATCATCCTGCAAGGGTGTATTGAGCACTGGATCAGCCACATAGCCGACCTGCAAAGCTTCTTGGATGGTGGCACATACCCCACAACAGACCCATGTGAAAAGATCTTGGATCACACTTCTGAAAGTGCCATGCTCCATGCTGAAGATCCTGCGCAAGTGTTGACGATGGTGGACCATGAGTAGTATGTGAAAGGCCACCAAGGAGCTGATCGTGATGTTCACTCCCCAGATCCCAAACCACTTCGGCATTTGTGCCAGAAAGAAAGATAGGGAAAAGATCGTTGTCATGAGACCCATCATCCACCAAAAACCCCAGCCCCAAAGCTTGCTTTTGGGCGAGCTAGCAGTGGCTGACCACAGGACTGGCGAGCAGCAGCACCCCCAGCACGTGATACGCCAGCTGTGACAGACTCCCTCACAAAGGCCATATTCAAAGTGATTATCTCCAGAAAACGGTCGCATTTCTGTGGCCAGCGGAGTATGCTTGGCGCACTTTCGGTACACCAGCGCGGCGCTGAGGATGGCCCCTGTGATGCCAGCTGCCAAGGCCGCGGCTCGAACCAACCGGAGGGTCTCTGGGTCTAGCTGGCCATGCTGGCTTCTAGCCGGATCGTTGAGAGCACAGGCACAAGGAGATACGCCACAAGGTAATGCGGCACAAGGAAATGCGGCACAAGGAAAAGCAGCAAGACTTGCCACACTGACACTCAGAGTCCTGTGGATCTTCATAGTGGGCATGTTCTTTGAGGGTGGCCAAGGCTTGAGCCAAAATATGGAAGGATATCACTGACTCTACAGGAGATTAAGATCTACAGTAGAGTAAGCATGCGTCAGCAAAAAAAACTCAAGAACAGAGTCTGACATGTAATCGTGATGATGGCTAACAACGATGTATCGATCTATTCAGTTGCCAATGATATGCCTCCATGATTTGTCAGCTTTTCCAAACCAAATGCCAACATACCACTCGAAACGAGATGAAACGAGTACTGGCAGAGACGTCAGAAGGGCAAAGGCTCTGATTGAGTTGATGCTTGTTTTGTTGATATCTCAATTTCATCGACAGCGTTCCTGGGCGTTGTACCACCACAAGTGGTGGAAAACCCCATCCTTTGGATGGTCGCCTCAAGGCTCTTTATAAAAAGTCCAACAAATCGTCCCAGGGTGGTTCAAATTCTCGCAGCTTCGCTAAACGTTGACCAATTTCACTGTAGCGATTGGCTCCCAGACCTCACTGAAAATGAAAAGGAACATCAGGTCATGCAGAGTAACACAGTACGGGTAGCGCAAAGCATATAATGAAAGTAGAGGGGCCATCAAATTGTTGTAACACAAGGAAATAATTAGCTCCACAACTTCCGGTGATAATGTCAGCTCAGCAGCTGCGAAGGTTTATTGCCACATTCTTCATAGAGATCTCAAGCGCAGTCTTCAGCATTTTGGCCCCAGCAATCCAGTCACCCTTCAAGCTCCTTGCAAATGGAAGGTGGACTTTGGAAGATTTTTTTCAATGTTTGAACTCTGCTGCCCTGCCTCTAAACCTATAGGATCTAGTTTTGTCAGTTTTTTTCTCTATTACGGAAAATGCCTGTATTTGGAAAATTCAATGACAAATCCTGTCAGCCGGGCGGGGCGTTATACAAGACTGCCCATAAATCAATCTTGACCTCGAGGCAACCAGTCATGAATCTCAGGAAAGGCTCTGTTTGCAAGCCCTCTTGCAATGCAAGCAAGCGGTACCTCAGTGATAAACTGCAAAGTCTTCCTGATGGTACCGACTCAGGGGGTCACCAACATCTTCATCATCAAGAACTTTGACAACCAGCAAATGATTGGCCGTGTTTGTTGCTTATTAGCGACTGCGAAGTCTTTTTCAGGGAAGCTAGTAGCTTTTCCGGGCATTTCCGCTCCAAAACAGGCACCAATTCAACTGGTGATGACATACTACCTGGCAAGATGCCTGTTTTGAGCGCGAGCTCTGCCACAGAAATTGGAACTTCTGTCGCCCTTTTGAGCCACCGAAGCCTCTCGGGGTCATCCTGCACAAATTGAAAGCTTCAGTACTGTCGAACTATCCATGGCACACCTCCAAGAAAAGAGTACGAAAGCATCATGAATCCATATTGAAGCAAGACTTTTTCAGGATTCCATAAATTTCTCGCTCTGTCCTCACTGCTTGAAGCATACACCGCTGCTAAGAAGCCGCAGTAAACTTTCGCATCATCCCGGGCGCACTGGAGGAAACTACTGCTATAACCTGGCAAACACACAATATCGCACAATTGAATCCACAAGTTTCTTGCACAAGATCGTGATGACGTGTACAACACCAGTACCATCCAGACCCAAAACATGCTGTAGAAAGGAATGGCCATCAGAAGCCTCTGGGACTCTCAGACTGGATTCTAGATTCCCATGGAAATACTTACCTGTGACAATCATATATAATATTATATAATATTTGCTCGGTACATCTCAGGACAGGATATGCAATCTAAAAACCCAAACTATTGGCTCCAAACAATGTAAGATGAATGTTGTTCTTAGATGTCCGCTTCGAATCTTTCTTCAATAGCCAATAGGTTTTTTTCCGAAATGTCTTTTCCCAGATTTGATCGTTTGGTACTTTCTGATGGGGGCCCGCTTCTTATTCAATACATTTCTGATGCATGTGTCTCATCAAGAAAAAATGAAAAGCAGTTCTTCTTATATGTCAAAACCAATCAACGTCGCTTGCGCGGTGCGCTTTTGAGCTGGAGGTACGTAGGCACATGAGGTTGAACTGTCTGAGGACAGTGAAGAAAGGAAAGAAAAGTAGCTGCTCAGAAAAGAGTAGCTCAGAGAAGAGTCGTGTTGAGAGTGAAAAAGGACGTGTGGTTGCGCATGGGCACGTGGTGGCTCTGGAAGGCCGAGCTTGCGCATGAGCTTGCGCGAAGCTTGCGCACGATTTTGCCCCTGGTTTGCCAAAATCATCTGCTCTCCGGTTTCTGGCACCTGCCTAGCTGAACAATCAAAACCTTGCGCGAACCTTGCGCAAACCTTGCGCTGCCTTGCAGTACTACTGCATTTAGTTGGGGGCCCGCTACTAAAAGAAAATGTAAAACTTGCCAACGGCACTCAAATGTCACGTTGATCCTTTTTTGCTTGCTATACCTTTTTGGAAAGTGCCCTAATAGCCTTCGCGGGTGCTAATCTACGACAATGAGAGCCTACGCGGGGGCTAAGTTCGAAAGGATTTGCCTACCCAGCCAACGCGCGTGAGGTTTTGTGCAGAATCTGCCTACACGGCTTCATTCCTATGCAATTGCTCGAACTTTGCAACGGACATTCCATCATCTATAAAAACAATGTATGGACTTACCTTACCCAACGCGATGTTCACTCTTGATTTTGAAATTCATGAAGGCATTCGAGGCCGCAGCGTGTGCATCCAGTATGTTTGAAAACTATTTCCATTCTCAGCCTCCTATATAGATCTAGTAAAAAACACTCTGCTCATTTTGGTTTGAACGTCGGCCTTGCAGAGTTGCCAACAACTCTTCGGTGATTGTGCCGCCAGTGGATATTGAAATGCGCAAGCCTTGGATTCAAAGGTAGTATCGGTGGAACTATCCACGCTGAAGTTGGCATCATGCAACATGATCAATCGAAGCACACTGCCCTGGGCTTTTCAACAAGAAACACATATGCAGGAGTGCAGTTCCATGAGCTGCTGCTATCGCACCATGTGGACCACCACCAGGAGTTGGTAATGCAGAAGCTGTGGCAGCCTGTGCAATCACCAGTCTCATCACTGTGCCTGTACAATCATTCTATTTTTTACTTTATGTTAAAACTTTTTGGATCGTTGGCAAGATCTGTCTTCTCAAAAAAAGATTCCAAACAAAAGCTGCGATTTATGTTCAGCTTTGATAAAATATTTGGAAGCAAGCAACCACTATCTCCTCCAACCGGTCTTTTGTCACAAGGCAAGGGGTAGCAACCGAACCGAAAGTGTAGAAGAATGCATTTCATGCTCGGTTAACCTCCTTCCTCGGATGTCTCGCTGCAAATGATGATATGATCGCAATGAAAATGAAATAGACAAATGGATGCAAATAGTCATACATGGTCACATGATAAACCAAAACAAAATTACGACCAAGTTGCAAGCAAGAGTCTGGTTCACTGTCTCTCTTCTACTCATGGTTTCCACAAGAGCATGTTTTACTCTTGCAAGGTGAAGTAACCTGAAGCCAGCCATGTGGCTAGTCACTGCCAAAGCCCTGCAGATTCGTTGGAATTTGTTGACATGGCCGCCCTCCAAAAGTTGGACCAAAAAGCCGATGACATTGATGATCTTGGTGCCTACGGATGCAGGGGAAGACAAGAAAACTACAACAAAACTACATTCAAAGTTGCAATCTTTGAACAAATAATGAAATTTGGAACCTAGCACAAAGATGCGATACAGTAAGCTAGTACCAGCTTGAAATCCTGTCCGACGAACTCATACGAACTCTAGTATGCATTCAAACGAATCAAACTGGGTCCTTCGCAAGCACTTCCGGGCCTTTGAGAAGAGGACTCGCCAACACTTCCTCCAAGTCTGGATGTTCTTGTGCAATGATCTTGCAGAACTCTTCGTCGAAGCCACTGGCGGCAGATGCCTCGCAAAGCTGCGGAGTTCTGATAAGTGTGATTTTGCAAGGCTGTACAATGCATGTATTTAACGTCTCGTATTTTGTCACAAGGTGCGAGTCTGATGCATGCGTTAGTAGAACCCCACGCTACCCAAGCCCTCTTAATAGCAAGTCTCAAATACCATAAAAGTATATAGTAGTAGAAATAGATGGAAATATGAAATACTGTAGTATGTCAGGCAATTCTGGAGCACTGAAAGGCCCACCTTCCAACTGGATTGCAATGTCTGCAAAGTGAGTTTTGGCAAATTTGGCATTTCACCTTCTCCTGTGACTCCGCCCGCTGCGATGACCTTTCAGGACGGAAGACTGTCAAACTGCTCATAGCTCAGAGCTCGAGGATGTACCTCTTGAATCTCTTGAATACGAATCATTCCTTTTGGTTTCTATTAATTTCATAGAACTTCTGTAAGCTTCTATATTAATAATTCATCAATTCTATCCTTTGCCGTGGCCCCTTAGTTGATGTACAGTATAGAGAAACTTGTCAAACATGGTCGCATCGTCCCGAAGAAACCCCGGCAAATAAGTTGCTATGCAATAGCATGCAACAGCTATCCTAGCACCATGAGCACCATAAGTTCTATGCCCACTAGATCCAAGACAGTTTGGAGTTTGGACATCCATTATCTGTTGATGTTTCAGCCTCCAGCAATGAACAGAAAGCTGCTGCTCCAGTCGCACCACTGCCACAAAGGTCAGCATAGTCAACAGAAATGGCAGCCATCTGAGCCTCCATACTCCACGCTCAAATCAAATCGAAGCTGTCTCTTTCAGGAATGCTTGTGATTTTCTGGAAATAGCCTAGATATCTAGATTCTACACTGTAGATAGAAACTACGCCTCTGGAAGTAGAATTGGAGGTGCGTGTGAAGATGCAAGATGCAGAATACGGTGGTTTAGGCAGTGTGCGAAATGATGCGAAATGGAAGGAGGGCCTGTGGGCTCATCTTCTTCCATAGTCTCGGTAGCTGAGTCTTCGAAGGATCTTCCTACCAGCAACATAATCAAATTACAGGACTCGGCGTCTTGTTTCCCTAAACCTTTCGGAGCAAGTTTTCTGTTGGTTCTTACTCTCGCCAAAGCTTTGTTTGGCTTCTGCGCACCCCTGGCAAAGTCTTTGTAAAGAGATTGCTTTTCACAAGATTTTGCTAAAGATCAAGATCTGCAAAATTGGTTCAAAGTGCCTGTTTCATTTGATTGCAAACATATCTTGGTTGCAAGTCCTCTGACTGCAAACCACTGTTTTACCTCTGTTTGGAGGAGGCTACAGCAGTCGTCTTTGGACAGCTTACGTGGACTACCCCGATGTCAACTTGCTTGACAGGTATTGGAATTGTGTCTTTAAAAGTTTAAAAGAACCATACTCTGTCCTGCAGGCACATCTCAAGAGCCTTGAGTGCGAAACCGGCAATTCGACATTTAATTATCTGTGGACTTAATTTAGATTATCTTAGGATTCGTCAAACATCACAGGTCCTTTCATGTCCGATAATGTCCTTGCTATGTCTTACTGCAAGGGCGGGTCCTTGAGAACTGGGAGCGTCTGCACCAAGGTTGCTAGGGCCAGCGCATCCTCCAAGTTTCAACAAAATCATATATGCATGCTAAACATCTAGAACTTGCCTATCAAAATCTTTCTCAGCAATTGACTAAAATATGCTCCAGTCTCCAGCAAATCTTCAGGAGCCAACATGCGCCATGTTTTTGAAGGCAGATTGTGATTGACGTGTTCTCAGTGAATATTCGCTGTCCTCCAAACTTCGCAAGTCGCGGTCTTCTTGTGGGAGGTCTCTAGACAAGAGTTTCCTGACACAAACGGATACTGCATTCCATATTCGCTATATTCCATGTTGCTCACCTGATCTTGAACCGTGACGTAGTGTTCACAGTATCCCGGCAGCCTAACCAATTACTGACCTGGCCTCGCGAGATCTTCATCTGATTATAATGAAGTTATGGATACAGTAGTCACAGAATATCAGACCACTGTTGCAGCAGTCACCATAAATGTGGCCTACAAATTGAAGGACATGTTCACATGTCTTCCAGTGGAAAAATCCAAACATATGGACCAAAGAGAGATTTATAACTTTTAACCCTTTGCTTTCAGATGGCCAAGCAACACTGCTCGTGTTGCTACTACGGCAGCTACACGTTTCTGTTTGCAGACTCGCTGTAGCTCGTCCAGACCTCCATCCTGCAGAGTCACTGTTGTGCCAACATGCCAAAAACGCAAACGTTACTTAGGGCATCTTAGGCCTGGACCAGAATGCTCTGACCGACAAACTCTACAATAGAAATCATATCGCATCATATCACAGTTCCATCCTCTTAAGCACTGCAGCTCTCTCAGTGCATATAGGATGCCTATTATGACACAGACAACCCAAATGGAGGGAGGATTTGGAGAATAGCGTTGCACCGTCGCACCTTACTATCTCTGCTTGCTCGCGCAGCTAAACGGAGGGCAAGGCTGGGCTCTCCCGCACAGATTTTCATCACATGCCTCTCCACCTGACACGACACAATCACATAATCACAGACATGATATTCCATGAAATATTCGGATTCTATTGCAATTAAGCACCAGAAATACCATTGCAAGCCGGCGGAAAGCTACATTAGGACCCGCCCTTGGCTGCCAACAGCTCCCACAATTTGTTTAAAGCAAGTCCGCCTCTTTCCCCAAGTTGTTGTCAAGAGCGCGCAAGGCGCGGCTCGCACCGTCAGAGGAGAGGCATTGCCAAAAAGCATAGCCGCTTAAAGCTCCTGAACAGAATGCGCCGGACAGCAGGATTTTGAAATGCATGCAAACATCTCAAACAGTCACACCATCTCCCGCATCCTCATCTCTGTCCTCCTCATCGTCATGATCAGTTAACGATGTTCAAAACACAAAGGGAAGGAAGGCATACTGACTATTGGTGGCAATGACTTTGAAGGGAAGGTAAGAGATGGTGAGACTGAGAGTATCGTCGTTAAGCTGGCGTTCACAAAGCCATGTGCCCTAGCCTGCCACAGCTGCAGCACCAGCAGCATAAGCCGTAAGCTTGTCATCACTGCTCCGTGTGACAACCACAGCAGCTGCTAGCCCAGCGCCGGCAGCGGCGAAGGCTGGTGAAGCCATGCCCAGTAGGGCTGAAATCTACAGTAAAATCCGTAGAGCGGTATCATGTCACATAGTCATAGTGTATGTCAAAACCGTGTTGCCGGTTTGCATGAGTCTTGCATGTCCTTGCTGATCTAAGCTGTGCAACAAAAGAGTTCTGAATTACTGTAAGGGTTCCTGGTTGTACATCCTTTCCATGCATAGTCTTCATAGTCAAGAAGCCAACCGCCACTGGCATCCACTTGCAACAGCTTCACATATTCTAGAAACCTGTTTCTGCAGGGCTAGACCCTGGAGGTTGAAATTTGAGATTTGAAATTTCAAGATCATAAAATATCGTGAAGCTTCTCAAGCCTCAAACTTCACAAGCAGGATGGAAGGGGGCACTTGCGTTTCCTTCAAACAGTGGCCTGTACGTTCCATAAAGGGCCCGTGTGAACTGTGCACAAGGAAAGCTGGCGCCAACATTACCAAATTTACCAACTGTGCCAAAATCCAAGACCTACCGTTCCAGCCCTCCCACAGTCTGATGTTTATGTGAACTTCCAGATAGTAATTACCACTACAAGACACATAAGAGTCACGTGCTCAACATGATGGAAGCTGATTTTATGGTGTGTTTGGAGCAAGCTGAGGCGGGATGACTTGTAATTCTTCAGCACCGTTTGATCGTTCTGCAGCCAATGTGCGTCGCAGCAACTGCGTGGCCTCAACATGGCAACTGGCAGTCCAAAAAGTGGCATATAGAGTATCCACGGCAAACTCTGGACTGCTGGCGATGCAATGGGGTCTTTGCTGTCCTGTTCGTACCTCTTGGAATCTATCAGGCTTTCACACTTCATTTTATGTGCTACAGCTAAAGGTTTCCGGGTTCAATCTAATCTAAGCCCCCGCTACCTTTTGCAGTCATTTGTCAATGTCGGTCAACCAACACTTGTTTGGCCCATTGCCCCCCACCGCAAGCAACCCCAACAAAAAGCACGCCTGCTCCGCGAAGCCCACCTCCATGAAGGTGTGTGCCAAGCTTTTCTGGAAAGCCAATGTGTAAGGATGGTCCTTGCCTGAAGTCTCACATGTTTCTGCTAGCGAGAATACATGCACTGCCTTTGGAAGTTAGACGGAAAACCACATCAAAAGCGGCTGAGCAACCCAAATCTGCGCGCACTTCGTAGAGAGTACGCTTCTGCAGCTCAATGGCCATGTCGGTTGCACCAGATGCACTTAAGGCCCTGAACATGTGGCATGTGCCATGTGTATCAAGAAAAAAAGTGCTAAAACCTGCAGTAGTTATGCAAGAAACAATGTGTAGCCCTCTGTCCCTGCAAGCTGCAAGTCACGAATCATCCAGCTCAGGAGCCAACCAACCACTGATTTTACTCTAAGCTTGCCTGGAGGCTTCCTCAGTGGCCATGAGTGACTCTTCATGGCAGCGGCCACAGACTTGTCGTAGAACTTCCAGCCTCGTGCTGTCATTGCATGTCTAATGTCATGTTCATCAACCCTCACAAGGCCATCAGTGCCCCAGCCAGCTAGCAACGGCGCAGCACCGGTCAAAATCCAATGCCAGTCAAGCAACCTTTCCTGGTGTAGCTTCACAGCCTTCTAAACCAAATCAAACCGCTGACTCGACCGTCAAACCAAAACTTGTGAACACATGCAATCAACACTCACTCAAATTCATGGCCCTTGGACCTAAAATGCTGCTGGACTGATGACCGTGCAGAAATTCGTACATGGAAGAGTGCAGGCTCAGGCCAAGCCTCTGGAAATCCTCAGGATGATGCATTTTGACGGTCATGTTCATGTCAGTGGCTATGGAAAGTATGCTCACTGTCGGTGCGAAGACCCTACGTTTTAGCGATTGATGTGTCTCTCTCTAATGACCATGACTTAACCTGTTTTGCTAAGCATCTGCTTTGAGCTTCCAAGGCAGTTGCCAAATTCGCCGCCATTGTCCTGAAACTAAGGTAGGCTGGAGCCATGCCAAGCACAAATTTACAAAAACTGTGAAACGATTACATTTAAATTCTGAATATCATAGCTCAACACATGACATATCTCATTAGATTCAAATGCCAGTGACAGTGAGCCTCTATCAAATCACATCCAGTCACATCTATTCGCGCGGTGTCCAAAGCAGTGGCAATGGCGAAAATAAATAGAAGCTCGGTCGCTTCGGAACACTTGTATTGCAGCATATTAGATATGTAAAACCATTCTGTGAATGTTTATTGTTCTACATGGACATGCATGACCTGAAAAAATCCTGTACATCCCATCTACGCATCCCTATCCACCAACCTGTCGGACCGAACAGCCGAGTGTCAAGGCCCGTGGGCTTTCATTTCCAAGCACACGCCTTGTTTTGGTCCAAACATCAGAAGTGGACATCAGCCATGATTTGATTGATTTTTAGTTTCCCAACTACCTTCAAAGCCGCCAGTCACACTAATCCAAATATCCATGTAACACAACATTGATATTGATGATCAGATACCATAAAATCTTATCATAAAATACCCATAAATTGAAAACATTCAATTCAATATAAATGGCATGATTCTACTGCATGTGTGTTTATGATGTGGACATTAGATGAAATCATACCTCATTTGTGCACCTTGTACTCGCCAAAGACTCTTCCAGCAAGACAGTTGCCTGGAAGGCCCGCAAGACCGCACAAGCTGCTGAATCTCCCACCAAAAAATTCACACACATTCTTTGCTTCTTGCGGCCTCAGCCCATTTCTCCTGGAAGGCAGGCACCGTCCACCATGTAGTACAAGAAGAATGGCATGCACACTTTTGAAGCTTGGGCTCAACCACGTTGAAATTGTCAATTATACATGATCAATAAACGTCTGCACTACTGCAAAACTGCATGAGGTATTCATATATCAGGCTTTTCTGGCTTTCGTCTCACAGGGCTTCCAGCATGGAGTGTATCCATGTTGGACTTCAGCTAGCAGTGATAGAAATTATTTCACTCCTGCTCCAAGAGTGCCACGCCCAGGTTGGAAGCTGTGGCGAGAGTGTCTGGGTCTTCCTTGAGAGCTCTACAGAACTGCTTGGCACAATGACAGGCTACCATCATGCGCATGCTCTGTGAAGATCACAAATGTCGCAGCTTCTTGCTGCTGCATTTTTCATCGGTTTTCCCTTTAAGCCTTTGGTCTTTACCAAAGGCATCATAAACGTCACTATCTGCTTGCAGCACCCACTTTGAGGATCATCCCAGGTAGCGAGTAGTTAATAACCCTGGTTAGGAAGTCCCCTTGGTAGGGTTAGTCTAGCTATAAATGGTTGGGAACCCGCTTGACTAACCACTTAGCTAAGCTAAGTGGGATGATCCTCCAAGCAGACCCCCTTTGGTCGAGCATCTGGGCCAAAAACGCGCTTCATGACCTGGCTGAAGCAAATTGCAAAATATCACGGTGGAACGGAACGTGTTGCATACACGTGATGCACAAACTGACAAGGATCCGCTACTGCCACCCCTGTTACAGATACTACTAGAACTCCCTGTGATACAGATGCTACTGATGCTACTGCTACAAATTCTGGTAACAACAACATATAACAACACATGCTGAACATGACATACAACCGACATCCCGTCGGCCTCGACCGCCTCAGTGTAAAGTGTCTCTGCCTCTGCGGCCTTGCCTTCAGCACGCAGAGCCATCCTAACATTGGCAAGGTCAAAACTGAAACATGAAAGTCTTTGATATGGAAGCATCATTTAATGAAACATGATGGCATGTCCCATGTGCTGTACACCACTGGTTAACGGCCATTAGCTGCTGTAGCCAAAGAAGTGGACCAGTAGTGATAAAACGCTGGATTTTCTCGATTGGCATCAGCCACCCCCACTCAACAAACATAGTAAATCCATGCAAGCATGCGCTCATGATCGATCATGACTGCGCCAAGGCACGCCAGGTTGTTTGCCTGCGAGATCCGAACACAGCTGATGGGGGTTGGATTTCAGAATCATGACACAAAGCAATCCAGCTCGACTCCAAAAACAAATGTTCACATCCTGACGAGGCGCCGAAGCAAGCGTGTCTGAATGCTCCCATCCTGCGATCAGAACATCAATGGGACGCGAAAGTTCTTTCTATGACTTCAGAAGCAGGTTTGTTGGTAAAACTGTTGGATGAAAAAACCCGGAACATACCTTGAATTTTTTTGAAATTCATTCAAATCTGACGTATTCTTACGTCCTACAGTAGTGGATAGTAGTGGAAGACGGGAACTCTGAACACAAACGTGTAGAAAATCAAGCATGTCAAGCTCACTTCAGGCAGAAACCGTCAAAGCTCCACACTCCGTGGGTCCTAAATCCTCCAAGCAAGAAGCCAATGTCTGTCGATGGATGGCGGCTGCCTTGCAGCAATGAGAGGTCACATCGCTGTATGCAGCCGTGTCAGCCATGTCCAACGATGCCTCGTGGAAGTCGCTGTTTGCAAAGAGTGCCAAACCTGCAGAGTTGAAGTGCACGTTGAGCTCAGCTACAACTAGTCTGTATATTCTGTCGGGCTCTACTTCTATCTTCTTGTATCTTCAGATTGAATATGATTGAAGTCATTTGTTGCGATGCTGTGTCACATGCTTCGACCCTGCCTAATTGCCCCGCAGCTGCACGCCGGACATCCTCGCTCTGGTCTTGTGCTCCTTCCCAGAGTGCTTTGCTCAAAGCCAGGTGCCTCACAAGCTTCCAAAACCACATGAGACAAAAAATGAGATGGCCGACCAAATGTCAATCGCATAGCCATCTAGGCTGAGCACACACGATCGACATAGTTCTGCTTGCAAGTTGGACATTGACGCCACCTTTGTAACCAGCAAATCGATGGGAAAGAATAAGAAATAAATCCAACAGATTGCATAGCGTGTGAATGCAAAAGACTGCAACGAATCTCAATGAATGAATATATAATAAGGTTGTGTCTCAAATTTTGGGAGTCCCGAAATTTGCTGGAAATGATTAATGATCATGAAAGAATTGTATAGGACATCAATATAGATTCTGGAGAGCCTAATTTTTAGTCATTCCCCGATAAAATTCTATTCTGGCAAGGCTCGGATCCAATGAGGGCCACTTACTAGCTGCCAGGTCTGCCAAGCATTGAATGTGGGCAAAACCTTGCCTGAGTGACAAAAGAATTGGCATGACCAATCATAACATACAAGACATGATGATGATGATGGTGATGGTGATGGTGATGATGATGATGATGATGACGATGATGATGATGATGATGATGGAGGATGGAGATGGAGGATGGAGGATGACGATGATGACGATGATGACGATGATGATGATGATGATGATGATGATGATGATGATGATGGATGATGATGATNATGATGGAGGATGGAGGAGTGACGATGATGACGATGATGATGATGATGATGATGATGATGATGATGATGGTGATGATGATGATGATGATGATGATGATGATGATGATGATGATGATGATGATGATGATGATGATGATGATGTGTACACTTTGTGAAAACCCAAACTCCCATGAAACCCAGCAGTTGGCCAAGGTCTGAAAGCATCCAGGATACGAACCTCTGCATGCACAAACCTCAGTCCAGGGTTAGCATCTGCCAAACTTGCTTCTATGCCCCTTTCTGGGCATAAAAATCCAGCCACAAAATCCACTAGACATTGTATACACAATCAAATGCCAAGTTGTTTTATATTACGTCATATCAAAATTTAGCAAATAGTAAAGTAAATGATATCACAATATATCACATATAATCGCATTTAAGGAGGTGCGATGAGGTGCGAGATGAAAGTCAAACAGCAAAATAAATGTGATTCATTGTGATCACGTGACATGAATGCCAACATCCACATCATCTGCCAGACCAAACCAGGCCTGGTAATCTCCAACATCTGCAGGTTCAAGGCAAATGCGACACGCGCCGTTCAGGGAGTCCACCAGGCTCTGAGCAAGACAATGCCAAACATCGAAGTGCAACATCAACATGTTCTGACAAGATCTGACCAGCCATTCATACCAGCTTCAACCGGGTGACACGCCGGTCAAACAAATAAAACCTCACGAAACATACAGCCGCTGGCAGAGTTCTAAGGGCCTGAATTTCTCCTTCTGGAAGCAGCTGCGCTTCAAGCACCGACACCTGGTCCTCGGTCTGATTTTGGAAGGGTTGTTTCTATCTTTCTTTACATATGTAACTCCAATGTCTTAAAACGGCCCACCTGTGCCAATATTGGCACAATTCAATTTGTGATGCAGCAACACCGCTATTGCAGGGATAACATGTTCGATATTATTTGATTTGGCGCGCATGGGAGTGGCATGGGATACTCACACGAATGGCACAATCTGACTGCTTTGCATCAAACATGGTCTCCTTATCAGAAAGCGCAAAAGGTGCCAAATCTTTGGATGCTTGAACAGGCGGCTCGGCCTAAAGGCATTTGCTGAGCTTGAAGTTGAACCAAGTAAACACTAAGCAAACTACGGTGTGGCTCGTTAACCCTTGGAATATATTGGGATTTGGATACCACATGTGCGTTCAGCAGCTTTACCATGTTCTCCGAAGTGAAGACAGTGAAGAGGTGACAAAGGATGCGACCGGCCCATCTTGTTGAAGCTTGCGGGAGCGGCGGCAGCAGCAATTCCGGCAGCGCCTGGTCACCCGGCAGTGACCACAGACCCATGTGGCAGCGATATCTGTATATACGTTCGTGCTATACCGTTTCAGTGCGTTCCTCTTAGAAGCACTCTGTAGTGTATGTATATAATTCGCTTTCGGGGGGACATATGCTATGAAATAAAATTACAGTCCATGTTTGCAAATTGTTGTGCCAGGTCATGCATCAAACGCATGCCATGGGCTGCTACGCTCTACGATTCGACAAGGCCAGCCTCCACCATTGCGAGAAAATCATGGCATGCAACTATGCGCCCATGGCGTGACACTCACAGCAGTGTCTGTAGTATGTGCATTGACCACTTCATGATGCAAGGGTAGGTACAGCATGGATGCATGGATTGTGTTCCAAGTGCAGTGGGAGTTTGTCACAACAGGAGGGTGCCAACAAGCAGAGAAAGCATGGACAGAGAGAACATACCGAACTGAGCAAAATGTTCAACAATTTCAGGCCAGGTAATCTGTCTTTCAATGCTCCTGAAGAATCTCTGAGAACCCATGGAACGACATGGGGCACAAACCTTTGAGCTTCTTCTACCCATGAACAAAAAGTAATGCGACGTTTCCTAGAGGCTTCAAGGCAACGAAGACAAACAGGAGACAAATCTCAAGCCGGATCAGTGTTCAAACAATATGGCAGAACTCTGAACTCCAAACACTGAAGGCCTGGCACCGAATTCCAAGCAAGGAAAGTAGCATGTATTTGACTGGACCTGTTTGCAAATATCCCCCAAATGCCTTGCACTGAGCAGGCTCTGGCAAGGTCTCCTGCCGGCTAAAACCAATCATATTGATGGAAGAAATGCAGCACCACCTGGGATGTATAAAACCTGTCACTAGCGGGATAAAGATGTAATTATAATTAATCTACCAACCTTAACTGGTGCCTGCTGGATTTCTGAACCATCAACCGTATAAGTTGCTCTCTACATTCCTGAAGCAATATGTACTTGGAGTGAAATCTCAAATTTGGTGCAGCGACGACCTTCCCTTTTGTTCTCTCTTGACTCATGCTTGTCGTGTTGGATGTATATATTTTGCACAAATTGTCATTTCACAAATACAGTGCCTTTCCAATTACTGTCCTTCGTACCCGTTGATATTCTTGGTGGTGCTACGGCCTCCAGTTTGAGCAAGGATAAGCGGAAACATTCCGCCAGTGGAACTATTCCGAGGCGACCAAACCAAAGTGAACCCTGTGCCTTTTTTGTCCCAAGCTGTCTTAGAGAACGCAGCAAGTGACATCATTGCTTTCGTCCACAAGCTTCGCTCGTAGAAGAAACACCATGCTTGTTTATCCAAAGAAGGATTTGCTGTGCAACACATGCCCTAATCACGCCAAATCGCTATGGCACAAGCACGACAGCGAATCACTGAATGTCCCATGTAGTAATTACTGCATGTGACACTTTGCGTTGATTGCCTTTCTTGAGTGCCATCTGCTTCTTTTCTGCCAGTTCACTTGTCCTTGCCCCAGTTGGACCTGAGCACAAAAAGCTGACATTTCCGAGCAAAGGAATTACAGAACCGCAATCAACACTCATCGTAGATTCTGTCTCACCATTGCAGTTGCTTCCGTATCTTCAATGTTCCCAGGCCATGCAAGCAAATGCAGTTGAGTCAGTTGAGCAATGAGCAAGTGCTCTTTCCCTCATGTCAAATGTGCCAAGATTCTTTGCCTTTTCAGGCCAAACATGTCCACGGCATTTTGCAATTAATCACTTGTATATACTGATATGATTCTGAGGTCCACACTTGATGGGTACTTTGTCGATTTGCTCAGGAACCCGCTCAACTTTGAACATCCCACGAGCTACTGACATGATAGGAACACCCGGCACCTGCTGCAAAGCTCTGAGACGGAATCGAAGCATATTCAAACACGGAGTATCTGCAAACTGATGTGAAACAAAAATCGTAGCATACTTGGAGCCGCCTTTCGGATTCTTCTCTTTAAATCCTTGTCGTTGGTGCAAACAATGTAGCATCTGTGTGCGTCTACTCTTGAGTGGATGCAATCGTCCGCATAAATGCCCTTGTGCTGACAAGTCAGCCTCTGGAAGCCTGAGCTCTGATCAGGCGCCGTGTTCAAAGTCGAAACTATGTGACAGTGTTTTACCATACATTCATACGTAGGTTCACAGGCGGTTCCATATTATGTTGGCCCAGTGGATGTTGTATGGAGGATGCACAAGAGTGCTAAATGAAAACATTCGGCAGCACCACCAAGACCAGTGACGCGGGTCTTTTGCAAGGCGGAGAGCCAAGCGATGTCGTGTGCCTAATTTTTCCAGCTCACCATACACACCTCGCGTTGGCAAATGCAAGTAGCACATTCTTCGTGCGTTTCTGTTGGTTAAGTGCTGCTCCGTTCAAGCCTGTCTCAGACATGAATGCAAGCTGATAAAGCCATAATATCAAGCCAAGCCTCATGTACATTATGTATAGACTGTTAAACCCACTCTTCCATGTCCATGTACAGTGTGCTCGCCGCATTGACACGGGGTCACAACACAAGCGAAATGATCGCACTATGTCAGAGCATATGCAACTCCTTTATAAATCATGCAAGCAAGGAACAGTCGGTGATGCAAGGAACACATTTTGCCAGAAGGCACTCCATAGATGATTTGAATATGTCAAGCTTCATCTGTATGGACATGTTGATGAAGTTGGTGTCCAACAACCTCGTGAGCAAACTTTGCCAAGGAAGTCAGGAGTGGAAGCCATACAATATGCATGAGATACGGGAAAGAACTCTGCAACTGAACTCTTTCCGAGGCCGCTGCAGCTGGTATGGTGGCTTCAAGTTGGAGTTGAATTGGAAGAACAGCGAGGAGTGAGCTTTGGCAACCTCTCTGACATCATTCTTCTTCTTTTTCCTTGGGATGCGTTCACATTGAACCATCCAAACATAGACACAAGTACTGTACATATGCATGTTGCATGTCTATCACCGAGGCGACAATGCAAAATTCATCAAAATTTCATGAGACAAATCAACGGCCATCCTGATGTGCCGAAGAGGATCTTGATGGTCGTCTGTACTTTCCTTGGCAAGTGTTGACTCCACCACTTCCAGATCGTCCAAGACTGGCTTGACTTCCATTCAAGCTTGGTTGAAGCATGACCATCTCTAACCGTCAATATAATTCAACATTCATATAGATACATTCAACCATCTCATCCCATGAAGGACCCTGCTAGGTCAGCAAGTAGTTACTACCAGTACTTAGATGCAACAACATTCAGCCGCAAACGCACCTGAATCCGTACGTAGCTGCCACCTACCTACCTACACACCTACCTACCTGCACACCTACCTTCCTATACATACATACACATACAATACATATATAAATATGTATATATATATATAGATGCATGCATGCATGCATGCATGCATGCATGCATGCATACATGCATACCACTAAATACATTAGACACATGTATCATATTCTAGGTACCTATACTGAGAGAAACAGTATGATATACATAGAAATACTTTATGTGATATGAACTTTGAGCATGTGTATCTTATGGACTTTGCTTGTCAACTATTGGGTGGCTTCTCTCTCAGTTTCATCCTTGATAGGGACATCTTGCAGCTCAGCGTCTGTGCATCCTTTGTTCGCGCGTCCTTTGCACTTAAGCGCTTCATAGCCAAGCCAACTTGCTTTTTGCGCAATGCCTGTCACAAACACATGACCACCATTGGGCCCCACTGACACTTTAGAGCTAATATCGGCGAGCACTCTGAAACCTGCTGGGGCATACATCACTTCATTGTATCAACTTCATATCCGAGATTTGCTCAACCCATGGAAAATGACAGGAGAGTACTCACAAAAGCAGCTACTAGGTCACTGAGCCACAAAAAAAGAAACATCCTTCGAACTGTTGGACTCAGAAATATCTTTGCCTTTCGCTGCTTCGTCCCCATGGCAACTGCGAAAAGGTTCAGTGATGAGTGCCACTGATGGTTCAACTCGCTCGAGCCAAAGTTCCAAGCAAATACAGGATGAGGTATTTGGTGGCATCTGACTGGAATCTGACTTTGAGCAACACACCAACCTACCAGTATGGTAGTATCAACCAGATTCAACAGAACTAGTGTACATTGATATATCATTCCAACGAGATGGGTAAATCGATATATTTTCCACTGAAAAATATATAGTGGAGAAGTAGGTCAAAGAATGCACGAGCAGCAGGGTTTTAGATTAGTAGGGTGAACGAAGTAAAGTATTTGTAGGGGACTATGGGATTACATTGCGGAGGGTTGGATTGGCCTTTCTACCTACCCGCAAATTTCAGCAGCCAATGTGACGAGCACAGGAGCACATTCATTCTCCAGAAGAAATTCAGCAACACATCGACGGGTATTGCAGCATGATCTGCCCATAGACCTCGTCGTTGGCCGTCGAAGACCTCTGCAAATGCAGCACAAGTACCATAGTAGACCAAGCACAATTGTTTATCTTACTATCTGTCTAGCCTTCTCAACGTATAGCCTGGATCATGTTGATTCACATGTTGCTAGATGGATGCATTCCGATATATTCCGATTTTGATTGCCCAACACAAGATACACAAGTTCACTTCATTTGTTTTTTATGGTTTCTGACCTGAAGCAACTGGCAATATGCATACATCGCATATATGAATCTACTTCCAACTCTGAGGTCCACTCACGGTATAGGAGTAGCGTGTGAACCTAGATTGCGCTGCTTTGGCCAAGAAGTTCTAAACATTGAAAGACAATGATACCTTCGTGAATCGCCGGCTTGAAATGTCTAGCTATATATATATATACTGTATATATATTATCCTCAGGAATCCAATTCTGGATCAGGCTCAAAGGACCTGGTGCTTAGGCAGCGGCAGGCCGAAGGCATCGCAAAGGACGAGGGCTGTTAGGGCCAAGAGTGGGATGATCAAGCCTCAAAGCTTCAACTGTGCAATCTGCTTCAGTCTCATCTCGTGGACGATCCAAGATTTCACTTACATTGCACTGACTAAGCAGTGCTATTTTAGGCCCTTCCAAATTTGCTTTCAACATTGAATGTCATGCAACTAAGTACAACTACACCATTCTGGAAGTGCATTCCCGCGGGAGCTTTATATTCAAGAATCCTTCAATCTTTAGCTTGTTACAATGGCAGTCCGTTGTACAAGAACATGTGCATCAAAAAATAGGAAGATCATAACTGCACAACAGATCGAAACAGTAGATGAAATGATCATGAAAGATACATGCCAGTAAAATGAATGAATAGAAATTGGAAGTTGGAGGAGATGTTAAACATCTCCCAACACACCCGCTGAAAGCCTGTGAGTCACAGGCCTTGCGGACACTCCATTCTCACGTGGGTGCTGAGAATCCAACCCCAAAGCCACGGTTGACGCTGTACCCGTATCTGTGTCGAGATAGTGCAGAAACCAGCAGCCAATTGCTTCGATTGGAGCATATATATAGGGCACCCTTCCCAATGACATGAAACTTTCAGACTTCCAACCTTGCTAGATTGATTCGTCACTTCCTCTCTAGGCTGGTATTTCTGACTGACTCTGAATGAACTCAAACACTAGCCACTAGCCGTGCAGGCTCGGAAAGCAGCCGAGGGACTGCACAAGAGCGCAAAAGAACCACCATGAGAAGTTGACGATCATACCGGCTTACCGGTTCTGCTTGACTTTACCCAACCTGCTGAACCGCATGAGTATGTTTGAGTACAGCTGCATGAGCTTCTTTCAGTTGACAAATGATCTTTTAGCATTTGCACCGAACAAAAGATCCTGAAGTCATCTCAAACTACCATAGTGTTTGCGTCAGTGCAGAGCTTGAGCCAAAAAAAACGACATCTGTGACGCAGTGCGCCAACACGGTGTAGAATACATGGGCCATAAACAGCTCACAAGGCTCACAAGTCTGTCAAGAAACCATGAATACACAATGTAGCACTGTAGTATACTATTCTTCCATGGGTTTACAGACAAACTTATTGCAATTAAACCATAGAAGTTCGTCTGCAACTTCTAGGCTGTCAAACTTACAGACATAATCGGCAATGAAACCAGAATTCCTCCGCCAACTACCTCCAACAGCAGAGAATGGCTGGGAACTGGCATTTCTGGAATCCCTGGACTGGATTGCAGGCTTGCAGCACATACAGCAGCAATCTCAACGGGAGCCAACTTTTGCCGCAGCAAGTCAATCCCCGATGCTTGCATCCCGAGCCAGGGCGCACCTAGAGCAGTCAGCGCGAAGCAATCGCAAGAATACAAGAAACACAGCTCGAAATAAATTCAGCTGATAAGCTGCTACATGGTCCAATGACTTTTAACGAGTCCGGAAGGCAACCACAGAAACGGTGCAATCGATCAATATTGCATACAACGCACATCTAGATTCATCTACACCATACACATGTATATAGTCATATATAGTTCAAAAAACCACCCATCAGCAGCAAAAGAGAAGACACGAATGCCTGGAACAGCTGTTGTGAGCTAGGACAGCTCTGGTATGTCCGTCTGGAGCAGAACCTGCGCTTGCCAGGAGCAGTGAAGAACATTGAAAACACAAAAACATGAATCTAGGTTCCAATGTCTACTGAGACATTGCAGACTAACACTTCACAACATGTTCAGACTGCAAACATGTCTGCGCCGAGGCAAGAACGGAAACTTGGTTCTCTGACATCATGACTCGACGCCTCTCAAGCTTCAACAATTTTGAAATTACATGAAATTACATATGTCATATATTGTCATATGATGTCTTTCCGTACAAGCCAAAGTCAGCATGCCATAAGGCGACCACAAAATGTCACGGGAGCCTTAATTTGTCGTGCAGAACCTCATCCTGGCTCCCATCTGGACGAAACGATCCCACAAAGGCCTCCAGGAGCCAAGAGTGGTCTGAGACCAATTTCTCTCACGTTTGCCTTTTTACCAAAGCTAAATGCTACAGACTAGGCCACTAGGCCCTGGTTTTGCAGTCACTGCATGTCACTGCTGTGTAAGTAGTGAGCTAGTCTGTTCCTGAGGGTGCGGCATGGGAATATTTCAGGTTCCCATTCAAAGCCTGAGCGGAACTCATGAAGAGGAACTGAAGCATCATCTAAATTCAAGACCATTCATGATACATCATGATACAAGATATTGAGGCATCACAAGGCCCATAGAACATGACGATAACTGGACTCACAACTCACTCACGTGTACATGTTTCATAGTTTCATGTACCTGTTTCGGTGCCACTCTTTCACTACTGAGATTTGGGCACTTTTTTCATTCCGATTTGTTGGCAGAGGAATCCAAAAAGGCGACCGATCCCTGGAACGAGATCATTGAATTTTACTTTGCGGGTGGCCGTGCCGAAAAAGCTCCAAACAACGAGGTTCAGTCTGTAATTCGCAACATCAAGTAAAGGCTTCCAGTATAGACATTGCACAACTATCTATACATCATAATTACATGCTTTTCATGTTTGTGATCAGGCTTTTCTCATCCCGTTTAACCAGCCTGTAGCCCCCGTAGGTCGGGTGCACCGTTTGGGATGTAAAATCAAAGTTGCTCATCTGCAACGAGACTGCCAAGCAGTCACACATGAGAGATGCAAGACCTCAGTGGTCAAAAGTTGTAAAATTGTAAAGGTCACCTGCAGGGTCCTAAGCCTAACAACTGCCCAACTGTTGGTGCAAGATCATGGACACAAATATCCCATACTCAGCGAAATATAGACTCTGAAAAGATCAAAGAGATTTCATGCAACAGATTGGTTGCGTGATAATATGTGAGAGATGAATAGAAATGTTCCACCATGCTTATGAGCCTCAATCAGGTGCCAGCTTGACGTTGTTGCCATATTGTGTTTTGATGATTCTTGATGAGTCTTGGTTTTTAATCTTCCAATTGCAAGGGAAGTTGCCCATCCCCTGGAAATCCGGAAGCACAACGGTACGATGCTCACGGAAGAGTCTGCGCATTCGTCTTTTTCCAGAAATGGGGAGCCACGTGGTCGGATAGCCAATCTGACAGCAAGCAGCAGGGACTTGCAGCTTGGAGGGCCAATTCATGCAGTAAATGTCATTTATCTGCCGTCTGTAATCATCTCAGCCGCAAGAAAAAAGGGTTGAAAGCAAGGTATCCAGACCAAAATCATCAAGGAACACTGCAGGAAAACAAAAACATCGACAATAAATAAAAAAGAAGCAAACTGTGATAAAGCGCCTTCGTCCATTTAGCATTGTTGGCATTCCCTTCAAGGCCTCTCAGAACACATGCAGTCATGTAACGCATGAACAGTCGGCTCTTGAAAAACGCGCTTGGGCCCTTGGGGCGCATCATGACCAAAAGCTGCTACAAAAACGAGCTACATTGATTCATCGATATACCATATACCATGGGATTGCCGCAATGACTTTCAATCTCTGTCGGCGAACGGCACCTGACTGAACAGATTTTGCTATCCAATTTGCGCTCTCCGTTACGATCGCACAAAAACAACATGCTCTGCCATTCAGAAGGCCAACAAATCCCACTGCATTGTTGTTCAAAGACTTGTCCTGCCAAAAGCAACAGTTCACCAATCTGTGGAACCAAGGCCTTCAAGTAACAAATAACTCCAATCAAACATGACATATAAACTGATGTTTTGGGTAAGCTGATGCTGCTTTTGATGATTCCCTGTTTGCTATTTGATCCATCTTCTACCTTGAAGAGTGTCCTTATAATGGTGCTCACGAAAGTGAGCCCATTCTCGTAGCAGGGCTCTGCGAATAACAAGGGTAAGTTCCTCAAGTCAGAGTGGCGGCGAACAGAATGGACCAAGAACAGCACCGAATCTCGAGTTGACATTATGAACATGCAACTGTAATAGATATATATATATATAGAGGCTATAGGTAGACTATATAATGGTAAATAATATATAATATTGGGATATATTGGATACAGAATGTAAGAGCTGCTCTTGCTTAAATCCAGCGTCTGGAATTGTAAATGGAACGGAGGATAGTTCCGCAAGCGACGCTGGTTCTTCATCGTCATTTGGCTCCTCCGGCTCCTGCACCAATTTGAAAGAGAGGATCATAAATCTGAGAACATCTATCACACAAATTTTGGAGAGACAATCCCTTTCAAAAAAAACATAGCAGCAAAGCAAGCAGCAAAGCAAGCACGAACAATGAAAGAATTAATGAATTAGAAATTATAGGAAACTTGATGATCGACTTCAATCCAACCCGGTGTATGAACTCCAAACCCGTTTGCAAGTACATCTCCGGTGCATGAAAGAATACAAACGAGGTAAACATGGATAAACTATCTTATCATATCTTATCTATCTGGTTGCAAGAGGTTGAATCTGGAAATGCCCTGCAGTCCTTCATTTGTGCGACTTCATCACGGAGCTGAAGCAATTCCCGTTCCAACGTTTCCACTTCTCCCTTTCGCGCCGTCAGTTCTTGACTGCTCAGGACCTTAGTGAAACATTTCATATAGCAACTTTGTGACAAGAGACCTGTCGACCCTGTTGAGCCCTTGCTTACTTAGCTTCAGCCTAAACTCCAGGAAATCACAGGTGGAATGTGGTTCTGATATTGATACTGTACATCTTTCCTACTCATTGGCCGCAATACATGTTCCGGAAGCGTGCACCTGCCAAGCACCAGCAAATGCGGCCACTCCGTTGCGATAGACTGGCGAAAGGAAGGCATGACCTGCGAGCAAAATGGCCTACAAGTCATACCTTCTCAATTCATGCTTTTATTGTAAGACAAATGACCACCTTCCCCTTAATGTCTAGATGCACTACCTGCCTAAAGTTTCAACAGCCTTGCCTGCATGCTGAACCATGCAACTTTTGAATGCGTCCAACTCCTTCTCAGTCTGCAGGACTTTGTTTCTGGCATCCTCTCGCAAGATGACCACATTCTGTTGCGTGATACAAGAACTGTAGGATTCGTCGAATGAATATGATTGGTTGTCCTCTAACTTCTCTTCAAGTGGTGCAACTTTTGCACGCTGAGCATTGGAGACTTCGGCTCCATCAAAATACAGCAGACCTTGATACAAGTAGCAACCGACATTGTAGATTTCGAGGGATCTGGAGGACCCTGTGAGAACATGTGGAGAGATGGGCCCCGTGTATTTTCTGTACAGGTGACACTGTTCGAGCTCTGCAGTCATTGGCTTGCTCAATGCATTCATGCTTAAACGTTGAACGGGTGGTCATACATTCTGACACATAATACAGTATATTATTGTGTGCACATGTGTCTCCCATACACAGCAGAGTCCTCAACACCCAATTGCCAAAGAACGAACATGTCCTATAATATGTTTCTCGAGGTATATGATGGTAAATAAAATATATACATCGCCTATGCACTTACGTACGTAGACATAATGCAGACATTTTTCCTCGTGTGTGTCTGACTGGAAACATATGAATGCTATATTGGACATGAGATGTAATAAGCCTGGAAGATTCCAAGTCGCAAACACAAAGACAGCAATACACATTTGAACGACATGTCTAAGAAGGCAATTCAACGATGAATGAAACTTCACAAAGGAAAATACAGCACCAATAGGCCGGGCACGGTGGTTGTGAGTCTCGAAGAGCCAGTTGGGTTCCAGAAAAGACCTTAAGTCGTTTTGCTGGTAACGGCGCAGGGCATATTCATGGCCAGTGTTGTTCATCAAGCTAGTCACAGCAGTGCTAGGTATGCGCAGGAATCAAGAAGCATCGCCCCAAGTCATCTTCAAACTTTCTGGCTGGCTTGTTTGAGTGTTTGTGCTCGTCACATGTCACTGCTTTGCACTGAAACATATGAAACTTTCCCATGATAGACTGAGCCCTTTGCACTGAATGTCACTGAACATTGTCTGAAGACATGGTTTTTAGTGGCAAAGATCTCTCGAATTCTGGGCGTTAGAAATCCATTGAACTCCTGCTTCAAGTGGCCCTATCACAGTAAATCACAACTAGCAGCTAGCCCGAGACACTGCACTATCTATATATTTGCCAAGCAACTTGGCCACAAAGTCTGAATGACATGAAACCACCACGATCTTTGTTGTGAGCTTCCTTGCGCCGAACGCCCGTAACACCCAACCACGTTACTTACATTTACTTACTGTAAAAACACACCAAATTGGAACAAATCTGGCTCAACTCCGCCATGTCACGACCATCATTTTAATTGCCAAGCCAAGCATGAATGCGCGATGCAAAGGAAGGAAAATCCCAAAGAAATCACTTCGCCCAACCCAACAAGTTTCCAGCTCTACCAACCCAAGATTTGCTCCTCTGATTCAAAAGATTTTGCAAGCCTTTTGCCATGCGTTTGGCAGTCGGGCGATCCACCAAAGAGGTGAATTCATCGAGAACCAGCACTTTGATCGTTTCCAAGGCCAGCACACGAGCCATGTGAGCTCGAGCCTTGTAGCTTTTGCACCCGGAGCTCGAGTCAATGTAGAAGTTAACATTGGCAAATTTTATTTGATGGATAATGTCAAATAAGATCAAATAAGCATGAATGAGAAGATTTCAATAGTTCTTTTTATGCTTTTTTAGTTCTTCCATCCTCATCTCAATCTCTTGATGGGAATGTGCCATCCAGAGTCAATCGTTTTGAGGCCATTTACAACGATACCCATGGCCTGCTCCCCGCCACTTAGAGATTCGTAAGGTCGCATGGCAGTGTGCAAGTCCAAAAAGGCTGCATTCAGCAAGTCGGTGGCCACGTCCAGGGAGGAGAAATGTGACAAAACAGAATGGCCAGGCAGCCTTACAAGCACAAAGCGAAACATGTGAAGTGAAGCAATCTGATTCTAGTCTGTCTCATTGCACTAAAATGTGCACCAAAATCAATATGGTATTGCCCAGCAACCAGCAAATCTCTGGGCTGGGTCCAAACATATCCCTTGCCATCGTGCTTTTGCCTCGAAAACACCGAAAGACAAGACAGGAAACATACATACAAATAGGCACAGTACAACTTTCAAGTTCAAAAAACCAGGCAGAGCAAACAAAAGAAGGAACTTCATGGAAATGTCACAAGTATTCACAAGTGACAAGACTTTGATGGAAAAGATCAAGGCATGCTGAGAAAAGAGCTACTGTATGTCCCCCATGATGTTAGAGGGATTCAAACGAGACACCGCTGCCCGATGGGCCAGTGATGACACCCAGCTGAAAGGTCTTTAACTTCAACGAGTCCAAGCGGTGTGTGCACAAACCAGTGAAGGGACAGTCCAACCTTAGGGGAAGAAGTAAGACAATGAAACGAATCCTGCTGATCCTGATGATCTGATGACCATGCACGGATGTATGAACGGTACTTCCCCCAATTCCTCCCTGAAACAAACATGGAAGTGGACGAAGGGTCCCTGCAAACCAACACGTCCAAGGCACAGCTTGGAGACATTCTCCAAGGCAGAACCCAAAGTTCCATCAGTTTCGCCCACATATGTGGCCAAATAGCGCTGGTTATCATCGACCTGGTCAAGACTTGGACCTCTTGCTCACTCTTGTCCAATTTGAACAGACCTATGTCATCTCGATATCGAAATTCTCTAATGAAATTGTGACCCTGCCACAATTTCGATCCATGTCAATGTCAATGTGTATTATTTCAACGTGACATATGTAGCCAGTGGGATCAAGCCAGCCAAAGTGAGGAAGTTGCCTGGAGGTGAAGGGATCATCAAATCATAGCCCCTTGGACATTGGAAAATCCTGAATCTTGAAGCAAGAAGAGCAACCATACAAACTGGTAAACTTGTTATATAAACTTATTTTATCGATTTCTCTCCCTCTCTCTCTCTCTCTGCTGTCTAACTCATGGATTTTTGTGGATTACTTGGAGATGTTTCAAAATATTTTTTGGATTTTATTTTGAATCACCAACCCATCACACCTGCTCTAGCCTCGCATCATTGCGAAAGTCAATAGTGCGGACAAGCGTAGGATTTCCGCTGCGCTTCCTTGAGCGTAAATCCAAGAGGTGCAATATGGAACTGCAAATGATGTATGTACACAGTTATATATACACATGAGCGGCGGCTTTTATTTATGATGTGGCTGCAGTAAAGAAGATTGATGGAGTCCCCCCACCTCGTTTTAATCTCGTTTTTCAGGTTTCGGCACTTTTTCATCATGAGTGACCTCGTTTTCATCATGAGTGACCTCGTTTTCATCATGAGTGACCTCGTTTTAATCTCGTTTCAAAATGTTTTAAACCTACCTCGTTTTTGGAGTCCCCCCATCTCGTTTTGATCTTGTTTTGCAGGCGAAACCAACATTTCCACAAACCCTGCTGGACGCCACATCTTGTCTTCATCATCGTAAATAAATGCAGTTGCTCACATATGAGATACATGTTAAAACACCAGACCCCTCACTGGCGGGCCACAAAAAGCAAGAATCTAAGGCAACATGAAGCGACCTCCCCTCATGGCTGGCATGGAAAACATTCGTCTGGTCAGTCAATGTGAAAAAAAACTTGTTCTTCGAGGATCAAGCCGAGGTAAAGTGGATCTTTCCCCCATTCCGGGGGTGTATACCAGCCACTGCAATCCAACAGGTCCGGACGGCAGTCTGAGTAGTTCGGACTGGAAAGTTTGTTGTTTCCTTAGCTCTCGAGGTGCAAGTCCCCTCCAGAAAAAGGTATGGTTAACCAAAATGGCTTCTGCCTTCAACATCGCATCCAAGTTTGGCGCTGCATGTTGCTGCAAGAAGTATCGCAGTTCTGGGAAGCTCTCAAACCAGCAGGACACTGTTTAAAGCACTGCGGCACTGCCCAACATTTTTTGCTGCACTGAAGCTTTCAACCCAAGCTGCGCAGGAAAGCATCTGGGTCATCAACCAATGCAAGTGCTTGGTGCACTGCTGGCATGCGGCGTCGGGTTGCCTGGCCAAAGGCTAGACCCTCTTAAGAGATCACATGCCATCACAACTAGACCAAACAGTTCCCCAGCCTTCATCAAGGTTCCATAGCCTTTGTCACCCATTAGCTGAATATGCAGACTCTTAGGGTCAAGTGAGTGGAAACGTGCCAGTTTCTTGATGGGGAGAATGTTGCCCACATATGAACCATCTGCTAGTTTCTCCAGCTTGTCCTCAAGCGGCATCAGAGGGATGAGTACATGCGAGCTTCACGAACATGCCACGATCATCCATGGACGCAAGGAACAGGGCGCTTTCTGATGATCTTATCAATCTTATCACTCAAGTGACCCAAGAATCATCCATCATCATTCAGCCTAATGGAAATTATCGGAAAACATCTATAGAATCTATACCAAATGAACATCAGTGGCATCAAGCTACACCCCAGGAAAAGTTGTGTTAATTCAGCTCGGCCGAGCTGCAATGCGGTCACCACCTTCAAAGTGAACTTTGAATATGCCTGGTTGAGCAGCTCCCTGCGCAGGGCAATTGTGAGGCTAACGCAGGAAAGTATATACTTGTGAGCAGCCATGCTCACCACGCCAATCAACACAACTCCTAGTCCTACCCATCATCATCCCCCCAGGATGCTGGGCATGGGTGCATATGTATCATTGAATCAATGACATTCATAGGCCAAAGCTCTACAAGCTAGAATGTTTGAGAAGAGTATTTCATCTAGTTCCACGACATGTTGTGTGAAAGCAGCCCTGTGTGAACACTTGACCCAGCAACAAGAACGTAACATACCTAAATCTGGGTGCCACAGATGGAATTCTTGTCTTCCCTTGTCCCTTCCATGCCGTTCCAAGCACGCCTTGTGAGTAATGATGAATGGAGCCAGCTTCTTGTTGCCAGGAAGCCAGCTTCCAACGAGATGATGTCGGATGGGTTGTGTTACTCCTTTTAAATGAGAAGCAAGCTCTGGCAGCTTTCCTTCATTTGGATTTTTTAGCAATCGCGGTGCTGCCCCTGATTCACAAAGAATCAGGTACTGAGGCTGGAGGTACTCCAGTACATCCTGGCAAATCAAAATGTCAGGTGTCAGGTGCAGCCTGTACCTATTTGTTCCAATTTCGAGTAGCGATTGATAAGGGGGTAGTAAATAAAGTGGTACAACTTTGGGGGGGGCCTGAATTTCTAAATATAGTAATAGTACTTGTCCCCCTTTTTGAACACTTCAAACCTGACGGTTTTTTTTGTTTAAAATTTCATGCCAGATTCTTGTGAATCTTGATGATTTCCATCCAGCTTGATATGGGAATTTTATTTCCTACCCTGCTTCAGAACTTGTCCATTCAATTCTTTTCAGTTCCTTTCCTATCATGTCCTTTTCATTTCCTGTTAAATTCCCTTGATGTCATGTTGCTTCTTACTAGAACTTTACGTGAACAAGTACCAAATCAAGCCTCCAACTTTTGGGGGGTGGCTTTTGTCTATTGTCAGTGCCTTTCCTTCATTCAAACTATATTATATTAATTTCCTAAAAATGTCCATTCATTTCTTTTCTATTCGCTTCCTTTCATGTCCACACAATGAATGCACAAAAAGCAATCAGGAGTAAGTACCGAAGTCACCAATCCTAAACCCATTGCAAACAAATGTTTGACCCCAAACATTGTTTGAACTCACTAAATTTGTTTGACCGGGGGGAGTTGATCACTACCCTCACTACCCCAAATTAGCCACCATTCAGGATAACGCCTCATGACAGGATGCAAAGATATAGGGCCCTCCACTTTGGACCTAGCAAAGTCGCAGCTCTTTCTTCGCATAAAACGGGGCTACGGGTAGCAACGGGCTGGTGCGGGGAAAATGACAGGGTGCCAATGATGGTTCACTGGTTCTTCCTTCTAGGGTATATCGTACATTGCATGTAGTAATAGCAGGATTTCATACAATCATGATACAGCAGTACAGTATATGATACAACGCAATAATTCAATGATGCTCGCCACAGGTTTGATATTAGCTTGAGTATTTTGACCATACTTGACCCGTCCACAGCCATCCAAAAACGCACAGGAAGGAACCTCAGACGCTTGTGCATCCTCAGCATCCTCCGCTTGACGGTTCCCTTCTGTCGCTTCTTCATCCTTGCTTCCAGTAGGGACCTCTAGCCAAAACTCAGGTGCTCTGTACATGTATACAGTAATCCTGGAAAAGGAGACTATGAAGGCCGTTGTGAAGTGCAACATATACTGTAGGCATAGTCATGTGCAGTCATATTGGTCATAATATTGTTATAGGATGTTATAGGCAGGCATGGTTGTTCGATGGCCTTCATCATTATCCTTCATGGGAATCATTTGGAACAACGCAGTTTTCCAAAGTGAACAGTATACAGTAAACAAAAGCTAGCTGGTCAACAGCAAGAGTCCTCCAGCACAGGGTCATCCTCACAAATCTCCGAAAGCTCTTCTTCAAAGGATCCCGCCAAATCTTCATCTTCACCAGTCCCATCCTTGTCCTGCATCTCCGCATCCTCAGAAGCATCAGCGCAAGGTTCTGCGTCCGCACTCGCATCCTCCATCCCAATATCCGGTTTTGCATCCGCATTAGCATCTGCGTTTGTTGGCTCTGCAGCATCCTCATTGACTGTCGTGGTTTCAACCGATTGTTTCTCTGCATCTTCTTCTGCCTCAGATTCAGCTTCATCTCTGAAATCAATTGGGTATGGCTCTAAAGACCGTCTGGATCGTCCCGCGGTGATCCGGACGTCTGGAACGAGGGGGTTACGTAAAGGGGCATGATCCAGAGGTTTCCAAGGCCCCAACTAGAAGATCATGTTTTCATGATATGACATCATATCTCTACATGAGTCTGTGGCTTGGCCCGAGGTCACATGGAAAGGCGGAGAGGTCTAGCTCTAGTGTTCACACTTCGGATTCAACTTGACTGTAAGCACTCTCGGTACCGTTGACATGAGTTCCAAAGTTGATGGGTTGTGAACTTGAAGCAAGGAAAGAAACCAAACAATCACAAGTTTTAACACGGAGCTGGATGTGGTCTGGGTCGGAGCTGGTTGTGGTTGTGGCCTGGATCGGGTCTGGATCGGTCTGGATCCGGGTCTGGATCGGCCTAGAAGTGGACTCACATGTTTGTGTATGTTGCAGCTTGGATGCAGATGGCAAGAAAAGGACGACAAGATGTGCAGGCAGCAAGTGTGCAGCTTGGCTGCTTGGCAGGCTGGCCTTACAACTTGCAACAGTGTCAGCTTGGCAGTTTGACAGCTTGGACGTGCAACAGTTGCAGCTTGGCTGCTGGACTGCTTAGCAGCGTAACTTTACGACAAGTGCAACTTGGAAGCTTGACAGCTTGGCAGCGTGGCTTTACAACTCACCAATACACTATATCTTTCCAAAGGTCTGGATCGGAGGTCTGGATCAAATCCTTTCGAAAGGTCTGGATCGGAGGTCTGGATCGTGTGTGGGAACGGGGCTTGATCCAGACCTTACATTTTGAGCCGCAGCCAATTGAAATCATTGATTGATGATGGCTTGTTGCTCAAAGATAGGGAGAAGAACTTGTCTGCTCTAGAATTGGAAGCATATACAAAACAGTACAAAACTGATACATCGAATTTCTGAAGGTCCCTAGATGTCCCGAGTCGCTTGGCATCTTCATGTCCCAACACGCCCTTTCCGTGCCTCTTTTTTTGAGCTTGCAACTTCAGCATCTGTCTTCTTTTCCTGCCGCCCCGGACACTTTACTGCATCATACAACCCAAATTTACTGACCATTGTATGCACAAGTATGCGACACACACAGTATTCTGCGCGTCGTGGTTGTTGTGGTTGTTGTTGTTGTTGTTGTTGTTGTTGTTGTTGTTGTCGCCACTTTAGCGTATGTTTCTATCTTTTTTGGCTGTGCAAGCTGCTAGCCCTGGCCAGCCTCTTTCATTCGCTCAACCTCTTTGCATTTTGGTCCTCAGCAGGAAGAAAACGAATGTGCCTAAATGTGTCACAAAACATATTCAGAGAGACAAAGGGAGAAAAAGAACAAGAAAAAGGAAAAACGAGAGTGAACAAAGTTGAAAAGAAACGATGAAAACATGATTGATGAGAAATACATTTATCGTATAAGAAAAAACGGTCCCCGCTTTTGGATGATTATGAACTTTCAGGGTTAAAAGCAGGTTCCATTCCACTAGCTCAATGGCCAATAATGCGCCAATTTGGTGCAGCACTGAACACTTCCAACCCCAAACCTGCTATATATGATATCATATGATATCTACTCATACTATTGGCACCAGTAAGTGTACCATCTCATACTATCTCTTTCGTAGTGCTATAGAAACACATAGAATAGCCATGAATAGCGTCATGTTGCTCCCTTTGGTTGCTTACCTGTCAAAAGTTCCGAGGCTCTCATGCGCTTGGAAAAAGCCACCGATACAACCTTGGCAAGGTCTCGATCCAATTCACTGGTCCATTCGTCGAAGACCAAGGGAACATCTGGATGAGTTTCTCGATGCTGTAGTGCCAAGGCCAAATTTGCCCTGTACCTGCGACAGGGACATTGACATCTCATGACTGCAAATATATCGCTCTAATATGACTTGACTGAGAAAGTGACATAATTCCCTTCTGGGCATCCCTGTGTATCGACATGCTGCAGCTGCAAGCTCTTGGTTCACAATCATGGGAAGGACACACCAAAGACCCATAGCTTGAAAAAGGACTTGAACGTAAAACTGTCCACAAACATGCCCCCCCATAAAAAAACGGCCAGGAACATCTTGACGCGGCAAACATGTTACATGTTATATCTGTATAATATGACTTTTATCATGTATAGTCTTAAAACGCTTGGCACTGTCCATACATGTCATATCATATCATATTATTGCGCGTGACAGTGATGCAAAAATGGAGAGGATACAAAGCCAGCTCGGGGCCTCTCGCCAGCAGACAACACCTCAAAGGGCTTGCACCATGAAGGAACGCTGCTCAGGCCAACGGCTGTAAGACAAGCTCTGCCTTTAACAGCGAATCAGCAATTTCAAAAGTGTTCAGGGAGTTTCCAAGCACTTAAGCTGTCAAATCAACAATAGATTCACAAGCGTTCATGACTCATGACTCATGACTCTCTCGTAGTTCTGCTTCAAGCTGCAGACCTGCCTTGTTCTGGGCTGCTGAAGTTCTCGATAAGTGCACGGCCTTCTGGCCACTCTCCACATGGATACCTTTCAAATGGTTCAACATGGTGCGAAGCATCCGAACAATTTAACATTTCCAGCTTCAACGTGCCAACTCTGTCACTCGGTTTGCCTCGTTTGAGGGTCTTTCCACTGACCAGAATATCGGTATGCTGATTTCTTCACAGTAAATTTCACTGCTTCCAAAATGCAAAGGTCCAGTGTAATCTGGAAACTGCTTCTTTAGCAAGGCCCTCAGCAAAGTTGACTTGCCGCTGCCCGACCGTCCCAACACCAGTAAACTCCTGCGGAGCAAGGTGACAGGGCAATGGCAGCTAGTAAAGCAAGGTTGGTATGGACTCTTCTATTTTTTGGGGACTGATGAGCACAGTTTTCAGCCCAAGCAATAAACAAATGGAAAAAACAAATAAATTTGAAGTGCATCATTTTTTTTGTGATGCTTGGACGTCAGCATCGTTCACAACCATAGTCCCATGCTGGTCCACAGCTTTTTCATCATCATCATCATCATCATCATCATCATCATCTTGAAGCTGACGTTCAAATGAAATATATTGAAATATCATGAAATACCAGATACGGCGATACGGATGGATCCGACATATTTGGAAACTCAGCCGTCCTGAAATCAGGAGGCAAGTCATCTGGCAACTCCCCAAGGCCAACCCAGGCTGCTGGAGCTTGAAGACCTTCACGTTCAGCTGCATCCATGGTCTCCCTTGGCATTCAAAGGTGCTTAACGAACACACCTGCAGTACATACAATGATGACATTTCACACATGTGTAAAATGTGAAATCTTATTAAACCTCGAGAATATAGACATTGAACAACCTGATGTTGACATAGCACAGCATTTCATAATCTCGTCGTACGAGTACTCACACTCATACTAGCACTATTGAGCTAGTACGATTAGCATTATTAGATATTATTAGCACGAGTAATCATACGTATTATTTGCATCGGTATTAGTATTTGTGTGCATTTGCAGTGGTGGTAGTATCAGTACTAGCCTTAGTCTTTTGCATGGATCCGTATTTGCATTATGGGTTTAATAGGATGACAAAATGCAGTCCATAATCAAGAATGTCTGATGATCCGGAGTGCACGAACACATATTCAAAAATGGTATCCACAGGCAGTACTTAAATGTCGTAAATGTGGAGGAGGGAAGCATCAACCTAGTGCAAATCTGTCAAATCCAGAAACTCTTCCTTTCTTGTCTTATCCTATACATCCATGCTCTTCTTGCAAGATTGTTGCATTGTGACCGAGAAAAGAAACATGCACTTCTTCAAGGATTCCCCTTCTAAGAACTCACAGCTGGGGAAGGAATGGTGCCGCAAGCGTATTGAGGGGAAGCCGGAATGTCTTCAACAACCTTGAATCTGCACAAATGCCTGGAATCCTCATGCAAGCACATGCAAAGGAGGCAAAGGTGATGCCAGTGCAGTCAACGGGCTTGATTGCTTCGGGCTGTGCTGTCAAGGGCTTCTTGGCTACGATCTGCTTTACTCTGGCATCTTCGGGCAACAACCGTCGAGGAGGCTGAGTTTGCCCTTAAAAACATCAAAGTGCAGCCACGGGCTCAAGCAATCTCAAGTGAAGGGTGCAAAGAAAATCAAATCAATCCCATCATAACCCATCCCAATAATTACCAGCAGAACGGATCCCTCTCATATCAAGGAGGCCAAATAAGCCAAGCATCCTCTCGCAAAAAACACAGTCGGACAGGAGCCTTCAATAGTGCGGCAAACCTGTACTTGGGCTTTCTCTGGCGTTGGAGAATTTTCGTCTTGATCTCGATCTGCTTCACCCATGTGTTCTGGCTTTGTGCTGTCAACCTTGTCGAAAGCACGTGAGAGTTCATGTTCTGGGCGACCTAAACACCTACGTTACCTATGTCCTATATTTCAGCAATGTCGGCAATCATCATATCATCATGAATCAAGTTCAGGTCAGTGCTGTAAGTGCTGTCGGAGCTTCTCCCTTTTTCGTCAGCTTCTTTTTCTCTTTTTTTGTTTTGTAGCCTTTTGGCCTTCCAATCTTTTTTTGGGGCGTGTCGTCGGTCTCCATCTTTCCTTTTGGCTTTGGAGTTTCAGGTGGGCCTGACATTCTCAACACTGGGCAAGTGCATGCAACTGCCTGAAACCACGGATCTCAACAGAAAAGGGTAGGACATTCGTGAGATTGATCCACTGCGCCTGGTTCGCAAGGTGTAGTTTCCAAGAGATTTGCCACCTCCTCCATCACACTGGCCTACAGATCGATGGAGTTGAAGAAATGAGGCTCTGGCTGAGGCAAAACCCTTTTTGAATGAATTATATCTTCCACTATTCTCCAGCTAAACCCAGAAGAATCATGCAACTTGGAAGAAATCTAAAACTCAATGGTCATAGGCGGCCTCAAACAAAAATGACCAGGCGCAATAGTGGTACAGTAAGACTGGTAAATGTCTCGGGGACAACGTATGCATGTCAGAAATGTCAGTGGGGCGATGTGGGGCGCCTCTTGAGACTCCTTGGAACTCTTGCCTGCAAGTTGGCCCAATCATGCCCATGGAACGACCGATTCGCGACCAGGATGCATATCTCCCTGCTGAAAGGAGTCAAAAAGTGAGCAGCAACGTCAAAGAGTGATTTTGCTACCACCCGCCTTTCTTTGTCACATTTTCAATTGGTACTGTTTCTGGATGCTCTTGTTCCTGAAGCAATCGCTACACATCACCATGCTGGGCGCGTGTGGGCCAAGCCCCCGTAAGGAATGCTGGAGGGATGTTTGGCCCCCAAAGAACATTAAGAAAGCAAATAAAATTTGATTTTGCTTTTCTTTGGCCCCAATCAACACAAAATTCGAATACAATGGCAAACATTGATTTGCAATCGAATATGACGTAATTATTGCGTATCATCAGGATTTGTGAGGCACATCCAAATGAACTTAATGACAGGTATTTATCACCCAACTTACTATGGAATCTGCAGTCATCATGAAGTCATGAGGACTTGCTAATGGTCTGCCAGGTGCAAAACACCACCCAAATGGAAGGCGTCACCTCTTCATCAATCGGGCGCTTTGCAGGAGTTGCTCCTGAACAAGTCAGCACAAATCACACAAACACCACAAACCAATGCCACAAGCTCACCGCGCAGAGTAGGCAGTGCTGGGCATGTTCAGGCCCAAACATGAGTGCACTTTTTCCAACTTAATGAAAAAAGAAACAAAGAAACAAAAACAAAAAGAGATGTACATAAAGTTGTCATCGCCATGTATTTGTTGTATTTGTATTATTTGTCACCAACTTCACTATGGAAACAGCCAATCTGAGCAAGTGCATGGCCTGGTCTGAGCACACAAAAACCTGAGATGCCCAACTGCCCCTCTTTTTACGAGAAGGGACAAACCACACAAATGTCAAAAAGTATGGGCGATGTCCGGGAGAAGCCAACATGCTGCCCGTTCACAAAACGCGTATGACTAAACTGGAAAGATATATTAATGTGTAGTACTGCTGATGCTTGCGCAACCGGCAACCGGTTGTAGACTTACAAACTCTCAAGAGTGACCTGGTTGAAACTCTTTCTCTAGTAGGTTAAGCCGGGCGTAGCTTGGCAGCTACAGCTTCCATCTCCAAATTAACCATTTGATGCATTTTGATGCCATTTGGCAAAGAAAAATCAACAGTCATTAGATTTGGTTGGATTGTACTGGATAGTCGGATAGTCATCCCGGAAAAAAGTCATGCACGCACGTGGTTCAATGGCCAAGAGACGCTCGTGAATCACCAAGCCCCCTTTATTGCCAATTGTATCTTTGCACCATCTGCAAATGAACCTTGACAAACAGATCACGGCTCCAATCTTGCAATGGAAATCTCATCGGAACGTGCGGAAGTATGAAGCAAACTGACAAGCTGTGACTGACATAAGTCTCACTAATAAGTTGCCGATGTTCAGGAATTGTATATGCAATCGTCTGTCCAGCAAACCTTTGAACGGTATCACGGTGTCATGCCTTTCTTGGCTCGAAGTGCTTGGCGTCGCATTCGGGAGCTGTTCCATTGCCCTTGACAAAAAAGCGCCCCAGGCACTTGAAGCTCCAGAAGAAAAGGCTGATGGATGCTAGGAAAATGCAGCTGTATTTTTCCAAATTCTTAGAGCAGGAACTGTCACGGGAGTGTCCGTATGATATGTAATTATGATGCTTTTATATCATAACATATTCTTATGGTTTGGAGTTCCAAAGCTTGGTGCGTACACGTGCAACATGTGCCTGCAATGCTTCAGATTCTAGGATGCCCAATGAATTCATGTCTGTTCATGTTTTTTCTTCGAGCTTGTGCCTTAAAAAAATATGCACTGTCCATGAGCCACGGCAGCGACCATACTGGAGTCCATGTCACTTCATCACTGCATAGCACCAACATCTCTTCAATTCAAAGCAGTAGACGAGCAGTTTGAAACTTAAGGCTCAACATCAAGGCGAATCAAGCCCTCTCTCCCTCTCTCTCTCTGGGCCGTGATGTTCTTTACATGCTTTTTTATTCAATTCCCAGTCCATTCTACTTGACAGCTGCTCTTGGGGGCTCTGAAAACTCCACAAGTTCCTTCGAATCAAACCCCTTGGCTCCTTGATGTTACATACTTGCAAGACAACATGGCCAGATGGGGAATCCTGTGTGTAGCCGCAAAGCCACCCATCCTGCGACGCAACTCTTGTCTCGCTCTGTATCATTAGGCCATAGCCTCCCATGGCGCAGTGTCTTTCCAGCACGCTCCCAGAGCTTCCACAGGAGTAGAGAGGGTCGGAGATTTCGGGTTTTTTGGCCCCACTGTGCCCACACTGCAGGTGTGGAAAATGTCCCACGCGACTTTCTAGGAGTCAATTAATGTCTAACTTTCACACGGACATGGGCTATTTGAGCTATTTCTGCTCTATCACAAAAACTGTGTTGGCAACAAAACGAAACGTAGTTCCCACATCTGACGGTATTCGATTTTTGACTTGCAATTCAGCATGTCCTGTCTGTCTGTGCCAACCCATTCGGGTGAGCATGTCCAGCGTGGAACATTCAAATTGCCTGCAAGGCCAGGCTGATGTAGGCTCAGGAGCCGTGTTTGGCACCCTGCCAGCCAGAAAATGGCAAAACATTATGGCACTCCGTGCGGTACTTTTCATGAGCTCGAAAATAGCGAGCAACCCAAATGTCGGCAAAGAGGCAAACAAATTGGACTACCATCGCCGTGGCAGTTGGATCTATGTATCGTTACCTCATTCGTATTCGAGGATGCTCAAGGACGTGGCACATAGTTTCATTGTTTCCATTTCAACCTACTTCACTTCTAGGTTCATCTATGTCTCACTGGCATCACTCAAGGGAGCATCCATTAACCAGTTGCAACACCCACAGCAGGTGGTATGGCAGGAATGGGCTCAGGGAGCAAATTCCTTGAAGCCAAGCTGGGCCTTGAGGCAACATGGAGCAAAGGCAAGTACAGCAATTTTTGTTGCCCAGTGACGCCGAGTGATTTCGAAACAGCGGCGTAGTTGAAAAGTTCTGCCAAATTAGGAATCTTCAATGAACTCCGCATCTGAGATCTGTCACTCTAAACTTTTTGATGAATATAATATTGATGACACCTCAACAAAGCGGAAGCATCCCGAGAAGCAGTACTGAGTGGCAAACAGCTGGTACAATTCGCGGATTCTCACATCTGCCTTGCAATGCCAGGCATATGAGGCAGGATCCATGCGAAAGTCTTCAGGAGAAAACTTCGGAAGAATGATCCTCACTTGCAAACTTGCTTTTGGTGTGAGAGGCCGCTAAATGTTGCTAGCCGAGAAGATTGGGGCAATTGGCAGAAACAAAATGGACGATAAAGCATCAGAACAATCTGATTTGAAGCAATCAAGCCATTTCATCAAGACTTGGACTAGACAAACAATGACAAACATACATGAGAAACGAAAGATTGTAGCGATATGCAGACATGCACTTTACGCGTGGTTGTGCATGTCAATACATGAGAATACCCTTGCAAAGTCCTAGATCTCATCCAATTCTCTCTCTATGTAAATGTATATATAATATATACGATTGCAATGACATCTGCATTCGCATACAATTATAATACATACTATGAATAACATCCCATCCCTGTGCTCCCAAGCCTCGGCAACCTCAGAGGATTTGAGCACCATGCTGTAAAGCCCCACCTTAAGGCTATGGAGTTGCAATCTCCCCAAAAAAGGAGGCTTGCAACTCTTGCCCCCCAACAAAACGCGATTCATCTCGTATATCCCAAAATGCATGGAGATCATGGAGAAATCCTGCCAAAACCAACAATCATCTGAATGAAGTGGAAGGGGGAACAATAAAAAGCAAGGAATACATCTTGCCACAAAATGCCACAAATGTGTGAGTGCACATCACTTGGATGTACTTGGTCAAAAGTGAAGGGGCAGCCAGTGTGGTGACAAAAAGTCTGTGCAGCGAGCACACCAGGCTATGCGGAATCTTCCAGGTCCAATGGTTTGGAATTCAAGACGGCCTTCCTTCCGAACGTCCGAAATATGTCTCCGCACTGCCATCAGGAAGTCCATCTCGACAAACTCCTGCTCGCGCACCTTGCAAACAAAAATCAAACAAGGAAGTAGGATTCCAAAAGTAAGACATAATTTCATTGCAATGACTGCAATGCGATGATGCGATTGCTTGTTTCAATGGAATTGACAAATTGCTCGGCCTCAGTTTGAAGGCACTCCACAAGTTCTCTCATGTCTGAAATCTGCAGTGGCAGGCGAGAGAAAGGGATTGTTTGGGTCGAATAGTCAGTACAAAGTTGTAAACATTTGTAGGCCATCAGTCATCCTGGTTGCTTTGAAAGGTTTTGCTTGAGAAGGGGCCAGTGTCAGTAGCTCTTACACATCTTCAATTAGCTTGATCGGCTGCATCTGTGCCTTCTTGCCACCAACTCCTTAGTCTCAAAGACAGAAGTTTCTGCTGAGAATCAAGTTGTGTGTTGGGCTCCTCTGGGCTCCTCTGGGCTCCTGGCGTTCCACCACTGGTGAACCCACGTAGCCAGAACCGTGACCTTATCCAACCCGGTGGTGTTGGATTTCCCCAACATTCCTTCACCGTGAGTTGCCCTCTAAGTTGTAAATCAAGAGTCTTGCTGATCCAACTGGGCCAGCGCATTTTTTTCCACAAGGCGCGGACCAGCATTCACATCGTCTGCAAGAATGTTTAGGAGAATCTTGGTCCATGGCAAGATATGAGAAGTCACTTGCTGCACGTCAAGGCTTGTAACCCATTCATTGAAAGCCATGGTCAATTTGATTTCTTTCACCGGCTGAAACCTACAGTGACAGTGCATCACAGTAGAGTGATGTAGAGTGTGACTGCTGGAACTGGCTTCCTTCTTCGACACTTACTGACCAAGGGCCATGCAATTGCCTGGCTTCTTTCAGTCGTCATCACGCCCCTGAAGCAACTGCAAGTGGCAGCCAATTTCAAGGTAATCATGCTGCTGTGAGGATCGCATTAATCAAGCATGCAGCTAATTCCTGCATAGAAACGGCATCCGTGGAGCAGGCTTGATGATATTGACAGGGAATCAGGGATAAAAGAAAGGTGTTGCATGTGCTGCAGAGAAAGGTGGTTGCCATTATGGCCGATTGCATACACAACTTATCTCTAAAGATTTCTGTGCATTTGTTGAACCCTCTTAACCCTAAGAATCTAAATCAACATAGAGTACTAACTAGTACATCTGGATTCAATACTTGCTGAAAAATGCTGAAAACAGTTACCTTTGTGAACCTTGAAAACTCCAGGGATCCAATGCAGTATATCTCAAACTCTTCTGCTGACGGCTGACCTTCCACACTCTGCTGCTATCTAACTCGGTGGCCTGTGGTACAAGTCCATCAGGTGTGCAGGTCGATCCTGACAAATCAATTCGCATGATTCTCTCAAAATTGCAAGATTCTTACACCCAGATGAGACCATTTGCTTGTCGCTAGCTGTATGACAATGACTCAATATCTCAATGACTCAATTTTTAGCGTAGCTAAATAGCCTGCGCTGCTGGCCATGCTTGCTCCAAGAGGTCTGCCTCAGTCGCAGCCAATCTGGAGGAAAGCTTGAAACCCTCGTCCATCTGGCTCCCAATGAGACATCCAAGGCATGAACTGTCAAAGGCGTAAAGACCAAACCAGCAAATATGAAGTACTCAGGCCTGGGAACAGGAGAAGCTGTCGCATTGTGTCACATGTGTCTACGTACACTCTACATCAAACTACTGATACATCTTTCATCCAAAGAAAAAAAGGCTTGGCTCCCTGCTTTCTGACCAACCTCGCCATCGTGAATCTGAGTACCCTGCTCTATGGTGACCTTGCCATGGTAAAGGCATCGCCTCGGACTGTATACTCTGAGCCTGGTTCTGGATCGATGCCAGCTTCAGGACGTATGGTTACATGTTCTATTTACTTCAATACCTGAAGACCAGAGGCAAGTACAGTATATGGAATGGTGGAATTGGCATTGCTCTTCAGGTTCTAAGGCCAGAGGGGAAACCACAACTATCAAACCTTGCCATTAGTCACGCATCGGCGCAAAGGTATGTAATGGATTGTAATGGTATATTTGGGTGTATGTGTAGTGATTCTGAGGTAATTGCGTGCAACATAATGACACATAGAGCGTTGAAAAGTGCAGTTCCAGTCGGAATGACCGTAAGTAGCACACTATAGCCCTTGACTTCATAGACTCAGCTCCCAACGGAATCAGGTGAGTCGACGAGCGCAATTCGGCCTCAACAGTGCTGCTTCCCTTTAGCTACTTTCACAAGCAACAGAGAGCTGCAGTTGTCTCAAAGGCGAAGCATCCTTCCTGCTGTCACCTTTGCTTCTGATTCAAGTCATACTCACAAGTTGCATAGTGGAGGGCGAATCACCGTTAGCTTAGCTCCAGCCTTGTTTCCCAGTATGGAGATACGACTCCATTGATGTGGATCATACCGGATGACCCACAAATTGAACGTGAACGATTACAATGCCTTCAGATCAGTCAGAAGAGCCAAAAAAAAATTGGGCCCACATGAATGCAAGATTTTAAAATCATATTATTTCACATAATTCAGATTAATGAATCTACAGTACACTGCAATTTTAACGAAATTGTCTGAGTGGTTATGAAGCAGTGAAGAGTTGTTGCTTCTGTTTTTGTTTGCCTATACTTCTTGAGTATCTTGCTCCCCCTCTGCCCTGTCCACTTGGTCAATTGCCTCGAGTTCATGAATCTTACCATCTCTTCGCACACGAAGCCTGCCAAATCGAACATAAATATAATGAATCACCAAGAACCGCATGTTTGACGCAATTTGTTGGGACGTTGAAGCAAATATTGAAATGTGACACACAATATCAATATCTATCTGATGAATGTCGAGCGCTGGCGTACCCATTTCTTGCTGACTGGCTCGATATAGAGCAGCCATACCATTACATGGCTTCTGTTGCTTCCTATCTGATTGCATATGACCCATCTAGCTACGCACCGCAATTGCCTCGCAACATCACCGACATAGAACAAATCCTGTGCCTAGGACAATCCATGACTCAGCGAACAGATTGACAGTTGACATCTTGAAATTCTTTAACTTTTGACCCTTTGGTGTCAAGATAGCTCACAGCATCGCTCCTAAATAGCTCAAAGTGATGAGCATTTACAGCTCTAGGGACCTTCAAGTCATCTGAGGAAGGGGCCGCACTCAGAGCTACTCGCTGACCTAACCTCAGCGATACCAAGGCATGGTAGGTCTGCCACAGATATACTCAGTATTCAGGGCCATCTCACATCAAGCTATCTGGCAAGGGTGAGCTCAGACTGCCAGTGTCAGTGGATGGTCTGCGGAAGATGCTCAATCTGAGCTGAGCAAATGGCATCCTGACTGCTCCAAAATTGTCCACCTTGTATTTTCCGACCTGCATGCACAGCGTGTGTCTCATACCTATGCCTTCTGGATATTGGATGATTTTTGCATATGCACATGCATGGTTGGAGTAGGTGTGGATCAATCGTTTGCTTTGAGCTTTGAGCTTTACATATGTTCAGCGAATATCAAGGCTTCATCAATGGATTTGCAACTCTCACCTCTAGAAGCACATCACCCTCCTTCAAAACACTTGGTGGATCCGTTGGCCTCGGAGATACGAGGGAAGTCCGGGCAGTCTCTGGGATTGTCATTAAATCGTCGGCAGCAGGTTGATGATTTGGATAGTTTGATGGTTTGGAGTTGTTAGGGGTACTTTGTTTGTTCCCTGCCGAGATTCCTCCTGTTCACGGACATCACCAGAACACCAGTTTCACCTGCCTGCATTCAAGAGAACTCTTTGCACATTCCCGAATGGACCCATTCCTGTAAACTGTGCTCATGTTTCGATGCAAAGCTAGACCTCTCTGCAACCGTACTGCATTTGGAAGATAGCACACGAGCCACATTCTTGTTCGGACTAATAGGCACTGCATGGCACTTGCAGCTTCGATTCATGCAAAAGGTCCTGCAATTGGAGTTTCTCACGGTGTGCTCTGCTTTCCTCAGCAATCAGCATACAATCAGTACGCTTGGGCAAAACCATGAATCTGAAAAGGCATGAACAAAGGAAATGTATAAATTTTGGGGTAAACCCCCTGCATGCTGCTCATGCCATCAATGTAGCAGTCTTATACGTTCGTTCCATTCAACCTTCCAAAAAAGTAGGAATCACACTTCGCAATGAAAGCAACCGCAAAAAATACACGAAAATTACACAAGTGATCGCAGCAGGTCGAAGCAATGGTAGCTTCATAGAAATCTTGGTGTGGCTCATGCTAGCTTCAGTTTCAAGATGAACAACGGACATAGCAAGTGGCTGCGGCCTACAAATGTCCACACCATCCACAGGCTCTCATTTTGTCCCGTGGCAGCTTCGATTGGAAGGCTTGGAGCTCGGTTCAATGTTCTCAACCGATCATGGCAAGTCGATGGCCTGTCTTCAGTGAATTCAACATGTCCATATGTGATTCACTATATTCATTTGTGATTCTATATGTATATAGCCTATACTATAGCCTATATAGCAATAAGATAATTCACAGGATTCCACTGCATTCCTACTTGGAACCATCTCAGACTCCACCTTAAGCGATGTCACTGCTGTCTGTTCTCCTGGCTTGTGGGAACTTGTGGGCTGTGTGTTGTCACACTTAGGCGCCCCTGCAACTGGCATGGGCCGCAGATGCGCACAAAAATGGAAGTTGAATCTGATCGGATTTAGTGTTGTAAGGAGTGGCGGGCTGATGCCTTCCAATCTATTTAATCTATTTGATCGAGTTCCTTCATTTCATGATTTCATGTCATTAAACAGTATGTGATCATTTGAAATCATTGAATTGCCTTACACAAAATTCACATCATCAGGTTATGCCCACTACCAAGTTGCCATGAGTTGAAGCACCTTCGGAAATCTTCTCCAAAGTGAGCTCCCACTCGGGTTCTACCAGGATTCTACCAACCTGTTTGGCAGTGTGAAACATGTGACGAGATTGACGTCAGATGTGTGATGTCCGATGTCAATGCCCTTGAACTTGAGCTTTGCTCAGTTCTGGGTGCACTAGAAAGATATTCTCTTATCGCCTCGGCCAGGCGCACAAAAACAAGTATTGACCCGACTCGCCGGCTCCAAAATTGCTGATGCATGGATTCGAACATGTTTGAAGAAATTTCTGAAAATTCTGGAGCTTGCATGTCTGCAATACCATCAAAGTGGTGACGGCTTGAGGAAGGGACAACTCGTCAAGACTTGATGACGAACCAAACATGGCACATTCTATAATTATGCGGTACTATGGATGCATGCTCCTGTTAGGGATCATGTAAGCTTGAGAAGTTGAATCCAAAAAACTGAAGAGGTTCACAGATCCCATGTGATCCCATTTCTAATTTCATTGGTAACAGGTAAACACATGCAGCTTGAGTCTTGCGGTAGCCTCTTCTTCCAAGCGGAGAATTCAGGCGAAAACAACCCACAAATCTCATCAAATCACATGCACTCAGCTGAGGTCGACTAGAATGGCCGTAATATCATCGCAATAGTCCTCAGTTGATGCAGCTCTGGGGAAGCTGGGCAGGATCATCTCTGAGACACCAGTGCCATGCTAAAAAAACTGCTCAACTTTGGAAAGGGCTGAGTGGAGGACGGTCTCCGCATTTTTCCAGCACTGCGCGGAAGCCTCGTACAAGTCCCGAACGGTCAGCTCTAGACCGTGGGCGCTACGGCCATGGCCTGGCGACGCTCAGCGCACTCCAAACTGCAACTGCCCTCCCAAAATTGCTACAAAAGCAAGCCTTGGAGCGTAGATGTGGCAGCTTTCACCACTGTGTCCTTGGGAGCAGGGCACTTCCATCCAGAGAAGTCCGGCATCAACACTCCGGCTGCACCAACTCTTGCATACTTAGAGTATGTTTTCAAGTCTCAGCCCTACACTGACCACCAAATGGTCACTGAGTGTCATCATTTAACCTGTTTGTTCTTCATTGATTCATGTTTCCTCCTATACTCCAGCCAAAGGCACTGATGTCATGAACTCCCAAACTCCATCCGATGCCTTGGTTCAACCCCCAAGGGTTGATCCTCAAAACTGTTGGTCTACCGCTGAGAAACATGACAAATTCAACAACAAATCGCAGCATGGTGGTTCGAAGTCATGAGAGACGCGACAAGTTCAAAAGTGCAAACCTTTTTGTTCACCATAGAAAGCAACACAGTTCTTTTGCTTCAAGTCGAGTCCAGGCCACCAAGATCATGAATGGATTCCTGTCAGCGGAAATGTCAATGAACTTCACGTCAGGTGTTGAGATGACACCTGGGCAATCGAAAGTGATGTCAGTGTTGTTTGTAAGTAGCAAATCGTACAGCGATTTACACACTCGGAAAGATTTCAATGAAGACCGCGGAAATTGGCTAAGACAATGTAAGACATGACGAAAATATAGACACTGTTTGTACTGATCAACACATCTGATACATGTGTGCCTGCGGAAAAACACGCAGTATATAATTTACACAGCATAGTAGCTTCTAAGATATGAAAATACATGACAAATTATACATGTGCCGGTAATCAATCACAATGAAGCATAATGACGCAAAGAAGTTCAATCAAAGAATGTGGCAAATGACTAATGACCCTCCTGGGGGGAAAAAAAATCCCACAATCAATTTATGTGAATTTAACAAGGACTATCAAACCAAAGCAAACCTGGATTAGCCTCAATCAGGGCACCAATGCCCTTGACCATCGTATCTCCAATGCTGCGACACATGCTGAGGCCTGCATCAAGACAGCACATGTTTGCCCGTGAAAAAAATCCGCGCGGCTATGCCGTGATTTCGTGTGATCTCATGTTGTTCTTTCCAAAGTCTCCGAGTTCGATGGTTGAAACTGGTGTCTCTCCTGGCTTTTCGGTATCCTTGACGAAAATCCGATGCTCCGTCCTGGAGTGAAGCGCATTTCCCATTGGGGAGCAAATATGAACAACTTCCAAAAACAATTGCTTTGCTGGAGAAACCTACAGTAACTGGGGACTTAATTTGATCCAGGAAAAAGGGTGGCAAAATGCAGTCCCGTATGATTCCCTTATCGTACCTTGCCTTATAATGCAATACCATGCATGAATGTGCATTGGCATACTTTCATTTACTGAAACACTGTAGATGGAAACTAAAGTATCATCTCCTCAAGCATAATCCCTTTCCTATTTGAAGTTATGGTGCAGTCTATTGATGGTTCTTGCCAAAGTCTTGACTCCCCACTCCCCCTGCCAACACATTGCTGACAGCAATGTACATAATATATCAGAATATCAGTTTGGGCGTTTCAAATCATTCCAACTGTACGCCACATGCGAAGCCCAGTCCATCCATCAGAATAAGCCTCACAGCAGCACAGTCTTTCCACTTCCATGATTCCATACCGTTCAACACTCTATGCCCCTGATATCCTTGCACAACCCATAATCTTTGGGCTGGTCACAAGTTGCTGCCACTATTTTGCATTTCATGATTCTAGCAAGGCACCTCGGTCTGAACCTCCCCTCCCAAGCTTTGGATGCGCTGCTTCTCACTCTCCACGGAAGGCCTAGAAACTCGAAAGCTGAAAAAAATGGAAAAGAAAGTTGAATGAAACATGCCTTTGTATTGTACGGATGATGCAAGTCAATAAGACATGAACTGAGCATCTGTGCTCATTCTATCTAGTTCCCCTGTCCAAGCAAGGATGCTGGTGGAAAAGGGCATGAGCACATATCACAAATTCTCCGAGGGGCTTATGATCCTTGGTTTCGTCAAGCAGCTTTGACCTCACTTCCAGGAAAATGGATGAACATGGAATGGTTGGTCAGACGGTCATGCCTGCAAAATACCCAAAAAATACTTCCCCGTCACATGCCCATTTCTGAGAATGCTGCTCACTTCCAATCACGCATCTAGAATCCCCTACGTGGGAAACATAGACCTGCAGTGGGAGAAAAGTGGTGTCAGCTCATGAAACGAGGATTCGGTCAAGATTCAAGCCCGCAGAGCGAAACGCATGATTTCTGTCAGCGTAGATGCCATTACACTTCACTTCTACTCATCAAGCGGCCATTGTACAAACAATGAATGGTGTGAGGAATGTAGGGATATGTCGGGATTATGATTCTCCGATTCTCCTTCGCAAGTCCGCCCCTGCCTTCTTATCTTTCCAGAGAACCAATACCGCTGTGCAGCCACTGGTGTCCACAGACCAGCCATCTGCTTCAGCAACAGCCTGAGGTTTCTTTTGGAATTGTGTCTGGGTTCAGTAGGCATTAGAGTGCTAAATGCCAACCAGACAATCGCACATTAAACAGCAGGCACGAGCCACGCTAAGCCACTGTTGAAGCGTGACTTGAACCCACACACACACACACACACATGTTTGATCACCGTGGGTTTCTTAGCGTTGTGTACAGATTATATATTATATCTATGGAAGATGTTTGAACATAAATGAGCTATCTGCCAAGGGCATCCCTTTTTAAATGGAACACTCATCCAACAAGATTCTAGATTCCAGCAGGTGTCACTGAAAGGGCTCCAGACATAGTAGCTATTTATATCTATTCATTTGATGCCATATCCTATGCCAGGCCCTGAAGCTCGTCTTATTCGTTGCGGCCCTACTGCAGGTAAACAACCACCTGTCTCAAAAGTCTTCTTTTTTTTGGAGTCACTTTTGGGGGTTGTGACGCGGTCCTGCGGGATTTTGATAGATTTTGATCAATTTTGCTCATTTTGTGCTTTTTGATCCTGTCTTCATGCTGACCTATACCTTTGCCCTTTCTCGCTCTCATTCTCTCCATCGCCCTATTGAGGGATTCGGGGATGTAATACGTACAGTGATTGAATGGAATTGATCTTGTGATAATAATGCCCGAAGTGTACGGCGAATTCTTCTTTGACCGGGTCAATTCTGAGAGCTATTTGAAGAGTCTTCTGACATGTCTTGAGTTTTACCATGTTTTTTATGGTCCAGCAGCAAATGCTGAGCTATCAGTTGCATGGTATGCTTACTTTCTTCGGGTCTTTTCTAGTGGCGATGCGAAATCTCCAAGCTGCATAGGTGTTTGAGGTCCGGACTGTGATATGGCTATGAACCGATTCGAAGGCTTCAACGAGGATGTCAGGAAGATCATCTTCCTGCATCAAAATCGTCAGATGAACGTTGAGCAAAAACTCAGAAAAAACCAAGCACCAAAGCCTTCCAGCTGGTCTGAGCAATCAAGTACCTCATGTTGAGACATCCATGCTGTGCGACTGTAGCATCAAACCAGGCACAAGCACAACATTCAAAAAGCATCAATGAGTCATTGAGTGAATTTCCTTTGAGTCACGCAGTAGGATATATCTACCAGGCATTGGGCCCCATCCAATCCCATCCCATACCCACTGATAGGAAAAGGGCAATGGAAGGCAACAAATCAACGACATCCGCTTGCAATTAATTCAAAGCATGTCACGGCAACATTTGCACGGCCATGGTTGCGACAAGCTGACCGAAGGATCCATGCCCATCCATACAGCACCTGATTGAAAGATGGAGACATGGCATGCTCAAAAAACCTTGGATCATCGTCGATCTGATATGAGCCAACCTCGTGAATTAACTAGTAAGATAAACTCTTGAGAATTCCCAGGACGTCACAGGCCATCCGGAATTCATCGGGTGTAAGTACATAGTAGAAAACAATTACAAATACTGTAGTGCCTACAAAAACTCCATTGGTGGCTGTGTTCTTGTATGCCAAATATTGGGTGGGAGGTACCTAGCAACACCCCAATTGTGCAAAAATGGAGGCATATATTTCAATTCACTGAGGCCCACAATCATTGAAGAAGTAGATTCAGTGCAAGTAAAGAACAAACATCTATGTGCACTAAATTTTTGTATAATGAATAATGCCCGCACATGCCCCATGCAAATATCATATCTATGTCGGTCTATACATTTTCATTTCTTGCTAAATACAAAAGAATACATACAGAAATCCAGGAGCATTAAAAGCTGCTCTCATAAGCTTCTTCAGATAGATCTCAATAGTTGTAGACACATTACATTGTATTTATCTTTCACTTTGCAGTTTTCAGGTCTTGGAAACTTGGAGCCAGACAAACTCACTCTGGGACGGAGAACAACATTCACTGAACGGATGGAAAGTACCAAAAAGTACTCCAACTATCATCTTGCCGTTATTTGTTGCATCTTTTTGCCCACATGGACTGTCATGGAAGCACCCCAACTCCCAAATCCACACTTGAGCACTCTTGATTGTTCCCATGAAATTGAGGGTTTGAAGTATAGAGGCGTCTTATGCTACAGCCTGTGGAAACACTAAGACACTAAGAAGTTTCAGAATCAAGCCACGCCATCCTCCAACCGTTCCTTGGCCAACAAAGACTCTGGCAAAGTTCAAAGTTGTGCGGGCAACGAACAATATCGATCTTGCCGTGCCAACCGGATCCAGTTCAATTTGCACCCAATCAAGAATTGCAGTCACGATTCTTGAGTTCTGCCAGGCAAAAGTTGTCTTGATTCGGCGCTGTGTCAAATTCGCCCTGCGTCCAGGGGGGGAGAGGTTGATCTGGCATTCTAACACAACAACCAGGATATGGACCACTTCTGTGGGCTTACATGATCAAGCACACATGTAACAAAGAATGACAACGTCATGACGACCTAGACAGGTACAGGAGGGTTGCGAATGCATGGCAGCACAAATTCAGCCAGTGCGAGCGAAAGCACGTCACGGGGTACGCATTGCAGGGTGCATAGACATGCTGCAAGCAGAACTGTGTTTGTGCCCCTCTCGGTTCTGACGGCCCTGGTTTAGCGGGCAAAAAACATTAAGAACAACAACAACGACGACAACAACAACAACAACAACAACGACAACGACAACGACAACGACAACGACAACGACAACGACAACGACGACGACGACAACGACGACAACGACGACAACGACGACAACGACGACAACGACGACAACGACGACAACNCACACACACACACACACACACACACACACACACACACACACACACACACACACACACACACACACACACACACACACACACACACACACACACACACACACACACACACACACACACACACACACACACACACACACACACACACACACACACACACACACACACACACACACACACACACACACACACACACACACACACACACACACACACACACACACACACACACACACACACACACACACACACACACACACACACACACACACACACACACACACACACACACACACACACACACACACACAACACACACAACACACACACACACACACACACACACACACACACACACACACACACACACACACACACACACACACACACACACACACACACACACACACACACACACACACACACACACACACACACACACAACCAACCAACCAACCAACCAACCAGCAACCAACAGCTACAAGCAGCTACGTGCATGAATAAAGATTGTAGTACGGAACTGAAAAGCATTTGTAAACCAAGTTCCGCTTCGCCAAACAGCACCTCACAATCCAGCTATGCGAGACTCAGCACAGCAAGACACAGCAACGACGCAGGAATGCAAAAGAATCGGTGCAAAATGACCTATGCAAATGCCATCAAATGCCCAAGGGGGCAACTGCAAGATCTGTGCGAGTCGTATGTCAACGTATTTTTGGATCGAGGTTTGTCTTCAAAGGAATTCGTTTTGGTTTGCTCACAGGCATGGGCATTGTGAGTCTGTGCCTTTCGACCCTTCCGGCAAAACCATGCAATGCCCGCGGTGGTGACATCGAAACTACCATACCTCAGTGGTCAACCACCTCTACCTTCACATCAGCCGTGCCAAAGCCGTCTTGCACTGCGTCCACAGAATGGCAAAAACAAAATACATTGACATAATACGCTCGCTTTGAATAGCAAACTTTGCATTCCATCTTGTGCCCAGGTGCGTTTCGGTCTCCTTAAATGACACAGAAAAGTGTGGAACAAAATAACCATTGAAAATCAACAGCGCTCCCGCGCTCCCTCAATCATGTCAAAAGGTTCCTGCTGGACAAATCCTTCAAACAGATTGCATTCAGCCCAGCAGCTCTTGGTGCAAAAGGCTCGTAGGAGGAGGTCATCGCTCCGATGATCATCCCTAAGCAAACCGACTGTCCACCCTAAACATGCACATTGACAGCCACATTTCTAGCATAATCAAAAATATAATTGAATATATATAAATATCATGGATGAGCATGGATAAGCTGCAATACGCTATAAATGCTCCGGCGTCTCATGGTGTCTCACTTGATTCACTTGTGGATTCACCACGATATGAAGAACACCTGCATGTCTATGTCTTGTTGTGAGATCTTGCGGTAAAGGTAGGGTCTATGCGAACTGATGCTTGCCCACGCCAACGTTCCCATCTCCCTCGAGAGTCCATCCCACGCAATCTCAAGCAAGCTACAGTTTGTATTTACGTCCCAACATTGACGGAGCTGGTCCGGCGCGATTTTGCCTTCAAGCCTGAGTCAACGACTTGAAAGAGGCTAGTTGCAAAGACCTCTTGATATGTCTTGGTGCATGTCATGACAAATGCTTGCTTTTCAGGCGCCCACTGCTGAGAGCACAAATATGCATACATATGCAAATATCCTAAGAGAAATATGCATACATACATACATGCATGATTATGTTTGATGTTTGTATATCTCTCTTGTGCATGTGTGTGTATGTATGCTTGTTATCTGTATGCATGTGTGTTTGCATGTACATGCATGCTCGTGTGTGTGTGTGTGTGATATATGTGCATGTATGGGTGTGTATGCAGGCCTATTATTTCAGATGTACGTCTACATATGTCTAAGTGTGTCTACGTATGAATGTATGTGTCCATGTCTATATTCATCTCGACGGCCGTGTCGATGCATGGAATATGTATGTGCGTGTGTGTGCGTTCTGTAGTGAAGTCGCTCAAATCGTGACATACCGTGGCCGTAACCACATGCTCGCTACGGACAGCAGTGTGTTGATCTCATTGTCACTGTACTATGGCATGAGGAAGCACCGTATGCTGGGACGCGTGGCTTTGGCAGCATCTTCTTGGGAACTGCTGCGGGCTTGGCTGGCTCGGGAGCTTTCTGATATCCTCGGTCGACAAAGCGTATTGGGAGGATCGAGGATCACGGAAGCTGCACTTACAGGAAGCGCAGGTAGGACACTAGTTATGGATAAGAAATGGACCATTATGGGTTCACGAACTGCTCCACTGCAAGAAAAACAAATGCACACATCTGTGCATTACAACATACAATTAACACACCATCACCGAAGAGAATGAAGATTTAGCAAGAATTCATAAGTAATAACAAGTATGTATGGTGTATATCCAAAATACATATCCCATGAAAGTCCATCAGCCTTTGACATGCTCATGACTCCTTACACAACCCTTGCCGCGGCTCAAATCCTACATCCTGATGCCAAGTAACCTTCAGACTTCTTCTCCTTCAGCTCCGGCGCTGCAGCCGCAACTACGGGCTCTGCAACCACTGCTGGTGCTGGTGGTGACGATGTCGTAGGTTCACTTGCTCCCTTGCCAGCAGAGTCCTGATCAAAAAGCTTCAAGGATCATCAGGATGAACCTTGTGGACTCTTTACCATCACATCATCAACCATCATCAAATATCATTGAACATGATTTCGATGTATTTGGTAGCATGTTGCATGTTGCATGTTGTCATAATGCTTCCGAATGAATTAATACGTGCTATGTTACTGACTCTATTAGGCTGTATCCGTCCGTTTCTTCCCAAAAACTTGCAACTCTTGCAGGTGAGCTGCTGCAGCTGGCAATGTTTGTGACGGAAGCGATGGTACGTGGAGCTTCCTGGAGAGTGCAGGCGAGTGCAGGTGCAAACAGCATCAAAAGCCACATCAACAACTGCTGCCTGGGTTTTGATGTTGAGACATCCTGGACAAGTGCCCGGATAAGAAGAATAAACAACATCATGAAACAACAACAACTCGGAAAACCGAAATACAGTCCGCGTAACCAAAACGCGTGCCCATCATACCTTTCACTGCTGTTTTCAATCAGCTGTTTCCACATGTTTGCACCTTCGGTGCATGGAGTGAAACACCGAACGGGAAACAACGAACACCCAAAGTGCAGTGCAGCGTGCCATAGCCTTCTTCCTAGTACACGACAGTACTGTGTCTGGGAGAACTGACATTGATGTTGGCATCATCTGGTATGCACGGCAAAATGCCGATGACAGAACACGCAAGAAAAAGTCTGCTATCAAACTCTCAGTGGGCGATCAGCTGGATGTACAGGCCGTCTACCAGGGACGAAGTGCGGCGTCGGTGGATTAGACAAATAGTCCTAAGGCGCAAAACAAATGCAAACACTTCGGCACATCCTTACTGAAACTGAAACTATAGACTTTCACCAGCTGTCACTGAAGGGCAACCCTCATCATCTTAGAAGCAACAGTCTTCATGCAACGCCTTTAAATCAAAGTCAAGACACTTTCTTCCACATAAAGGGAAGCTCTGGCGAAATTTGCCCTGGCCTAATTGCTTCAAGTCTCCAAAGCGACTCAACAACCGAAAGTGTGCATGGTTCTCTTTCAACCTGTTTGGTACTGCCAAGCAACACTGACGATGAGAGTTTCGCTTGGTACTTGATGCATGCTCCAACCTTCCTAAGATTGTCAATGATTCGGGTCTGATAGAGATTTCTATGGATTCAATCAATACAGGGAGCCCAGAATTTAAGCGCAAATCCGAGTGTTCATGCTTGACAAAAATCTGTCAAGAAGGACCCACAAGGAGACGCAAAATCCTTCGAGGTCATTGATAATCACTTTAATGTCTCCCTCGGCACCATCATGAAGAGAAAGAAATCACATGTCATTTTATAACTTCAATTGACTCTAGATAAAAAAATATACTACGTATATGACTCGCCAGTCATGACTCGCGACTAAACTTGGGTCTCCAAGTGTCTCGTTCATCTTCTTCAGATCCGTAGACCATTTCGGGTCTACTGCCATTTGCACTGGCAGCTGCAGTCCTACATGGGCAAATGGCAAATACACATGTCATGTAGCAAAGGGTAACTTAAAATATCTTAAAATTGTTCATAATTCACACATAGTTTGGACATGACATGTTTGGACTAGGCTTCTTCTCAAAAATCAGACACGATACTGCCCAAGCCTAGCAGTCTAGCAAAGGTGATATGCATGCTTGCGTAGTCCTCTTGCTGTCTCAGTCACATAGTTTGGCAGACCTGTGCTCAGCATGAATCATGAGTGCCTCTGCCATCTAATCCAATATACTGTCAGGATCAATTCTGCAAGGTAAGAAGAATGAAAATAAATGGCAAAAGGGGAGGTTCAAGTTCAAGTGAGATAAAAATTTGTTCTATCCGCATCAACCATAGGCGCAGTCAAGTCGCATCCCATGTCTGTAGGACTTGGCGCTGGCCGAAGGTGTGCTGGCATGTCAAGCCATGCCTTCGAAGGATGCAGCGTAATAACATCCTGTAAAAAGATGTAAAAAGCGTAATAACATCTTGCAACAGGTCTGGTCGCTTGAAGCTGGGCATTGACCTACATGCCCGCAAGTGCTTCCAGGATACTTGCAACTTCAGCTCTTCCTTCTTCTCTTTGAAACGGAGCAGGCCTTCTAGTGCTGAATCTTTTGGCCTGCCTGAGCCCAAGTTCAGAGAAATAGCAAAAGGACAAAACCCTGCTGTTGCTGTTGATTCTCATGATGAATCAATGATGACAGTCATTACTTTCATCATACCTGGTATGAATCAACAATGGCACAACGAGCTACATTGAAATAATCCGTGTGAAATAGTGCGCATATGTGCATAACAAATTCACCAATTGAACTTAGCATGGCTGTGTTCTTGGTAGGATGATTGTCATGATTGTGATAATGATAGTGGTCATGATATGATCTATGATACTGATGAATACTGCACAACTCCGCGCTGAAAACAGTGTATCTACAGGAATTAAGCAAATCTTGCGCCAGTTGCTAGCAAAAGTCAAGTGATAGATAGTGATAGGACATCAAAGCAAGTTCCCCCAGATCCAAGGTCCATGTTTACCAACTTTGTGAGCATTTTTGATTTGCAAAAGAGGCACCTGATGCAGTTCCTTGTTGTTCAAGCAAGGATTGAAGAACTGCATTCTGCAAACGCACGAAAGGGTGGCAGGATTCTACCGCTGAGGAGGTCTTGAGTTCTTTTGTGCAGAATAGCCAGGAATAACTATGCTATGGCAATGACATGCGATGACGAGGGGTTGCCGATACTGCCATGAACGCAATCTTTGAACTGCTTGCGGATTCGACTTCCCATCTAGCAAATCGGTGCAGAGACAGGAAACTGACATTAAGCAGTCATGAAAACATGTCATCGACACAAACACACTAGCCAAGAAGGAGCCACCTCAACATCGGAGCAAGTCACTGCAGCAGCTGCACTAGGAGCTGCATGCCTGACTGCATGCTTTTAGAAATAGGACGGAATCCACTGAACTAACTGAACCATGCACAGCTTGTCTAATTTCAGGTTCAATCAATGTTGATTCGGTTCATGTGGGCTTGCCATACTTTCACTCTTAGATTCCAGAATCTTCAAGTACAATTCCCAAGTGCCAATTAGTGGGAAAGGAAGCGTCCTTGTCAATAACCGCGCTGCCCAAAACTTCTTTAATTGACCATCTTCGGCTGCACTGCCATGCTTATGGCCGGGAGGCTCAACTGGAATGAGTCGAACATATGGCACCATCTATAAATGGAACGTCAACATTAGTTACACTATACAAGAAGAAAACAGATACTGATGACACTGTGAACGTCGGGGTTGGACTTTCGGTATATCTGCAGGTAAGGCACAATTGAGGTGCACTTGCGGCCTGGGCTAATCGGGCCTGGCAAAAAGGGTCCTAGTGACTGAAGTCATGTCAAGGTCTCCATCTCGCAAGTTTCGGAGAAACTACAGGACACAATAATAATGATAGCAAAAATAGTAACAACCTGCAACAATAATAACAGGAACCAGAATCTATATACCTAAGCCTAATTCTACTATTGCTAGATACAGTATTACTAGAATCTAGCAGCGGGAAACCTGACTCAACTGAGAGAGCAATCACTGTCAGTATGATCCCTGACCATCAACAACCACCCAACAAACATCTCGCTCTGATACATATCGTCCACAATCCCCCGCTGTCTTTCATCAGGGTACATCATTGTCCATGATGGTCATGATCATCGTCGTCATCGTCATCATTATCACTTAGTATCACCACTACCCATGTTCATCCATCACCGTCATCATCCCCCATGTTTATCCATCCATTCATCAGCAGCATCCAGAAAATACCTCTTGAATGAATCTAAAGTCGACGTGAAGTCCTGCCTCCCGCAGGTCGAGGCGTGGTCGCTCACGTCGGCTGCCCGGATACATGGCACCCACCGAACGTGCGAAGCAGCGTTCGAATGTGCAAAAATCGAATTTGAAAAATGCAGTGTTCAGTGTCTTGGTTATATCCATCTGCCACTATCACTTGTCATGCAAATGGACAGGGCACCATTTGGTGCTGTTGGAGCCAGAGTGCAGGGCAAGTCATGACAGCATGTGTGTAGTGTGTAAAAAACAAAATATATATATATAGATGCATCAGATACTAAATGATGCAGAAGCGTATGCTTCCATATGGTTGCTATCTAAAGACCATCAACCTCTGCGACTGTAACGAAAGCGTTCTGTTTATGCCCTTACTGCAACCCCATGGAAGAAACACATTCCAGAACTGACTTCTGCGGCAATCTTCTTGAAAAGCCAGGGAATGTGGAATGCCACAAGCGATAGCAGCAGCTCACCCCATTGCCCTTCAATCCTGTCACGTGGCGCTGCTGCGTCCTGCAAGCAGCCAGATTCTGCATTCAATTGCATCTACATCTAACGCATGACAATTCTCTACTCTTATTTATCGTTCCTGATTGTTGCTTTGACCTGTTCGCGTTGACTCCAAGTTCCTTACAATGCATTATACAATTGGTTTCAACCGGATTGCTTTGGTGTCATCCACCCGGGCAGTCCACGTCTGGGGTGACTTCTCCACACATGGCCTGCAAGAATGGAAAAGAAACCAAGCATGGACACCGCTGATTTCTATTGGCCCTTCGAGGTGAGCCTGCCAGATCCTGTCATATCCTGTCCAAAAACTTTTGCACAGTCCAAATTGAACCTAAATTGATTCACCTACATTCCTACCCATTCCTATGCCAAACTTGCTTAGCTGCGCTGCCAATATGCCATGTTGATCCAATATGCCCATTGTGCCTCATTGAAGTTGGCCCTTAGGAAGCAGGAGCTTTTTTGGCATGATAAATTCTTACCAGTAGGATACCTTGTGGCTTCAACTGCTCTCCCTCTCTGTCCTGGGTGCTAAAGGTGCTCTGCATTTCATGGCCAAGGCACTCATCATGCTTGTTTTTACCTCAGCTCACAGATTTGTGCAGCATGGCAATTCCTCAATTCCTTATGGCACAAATCCAGTCACAGTCTCCGAATGAAACTCAATCCCTGCTTACCCCGTACAACTCCCGAAATCACCACTAGCCACCATCCCGGTCAACGAGGGACTATCACAGGAGCCGCAGCACAGCATGGCAATTGGACACAGACACGCGAAAACTGAGTTGAGTTCTCAAGCGGCCAGGCCCACCCCACGGTGGTGTTGCAAAATCTTTTGCTAGCTGCTAACGGCTACTGCCGGTTGCTATCATGACTATCTATATGCCACCTCTGTTGGAAAACACTGCTTTTGATTTGGCCTGCTGTGTTTACTGCTTGCCAAACCGTGATGGGACAACAAAGGCACTTCTTTTGGAGCTGGCTGCCAACAAGGAAGTTCTTGGTGTGAGCCACAAGGAACACATGTGACACAATTGAAAGCAAATCATGCAAATCAAAATCAATCAACCTAAGAACGGCAACTGCCAGACATCTTCTCAAAAGAAACCAGGAAACGGCGAAAACTCCACAAGTCATCTGCTCTGAGTGGCTCACCAATGTTTGAAGATAGATACCCAGGGCCGGCCTGCAAACACTTTAGATGTTGGTGCTATGCTGGTCTACATGCTCATCCAGCCGCAAGATTGTAGCTTCCAACTCTTGCCACTTCCAGCAAACTGCCAGCTCCAACCATGCCAAGTAGAAGTGCTTCTTCACGTTTCATCAGATTTTAGCTGGCCAATTGACAATTCTGACTTGGTTGTTCATGTCATGTCTCAACTAACAGCGAACAAGTCTTGTAAAAAGTGGTGCCGCAAAGGTTGTGTGTGTGTGTGCGTGCTTTTGTGTTTGAGTAAGTCTTCTAGCAGTTCAGATCTCTACTTGCTATCACTCGTCTTCATGCAAACATGATCCAACATGCACATACACTAAAGACTAGTCAAACAACATTCAAGAAAGTTGGAATGGATATGTGCGAATTCTGAATCCAGTCTGGTCCTACCTATCCCCTGTCAACTTTTGACCCAGAGTCGCTCCACATCTCACTTTCTGAAAGCACTGAGCATTCGACATTTCCGTGGGCTTTCCATGGAGAGCAGCATAAAGAAATCGCCTCAAATGAGATGAGCATATTCAAGAAACAGAAGGTCATAACGGTCATAACGTCAGGTGTGAAAAAACGAATCAGTCATGTCCTGAGCTTCATGCCATATCAAACCTCGGAAGTAGCCGGGTGATGAGTGCTTCCACAAGCTTCCACAACTGTTTATTTGATGTTCTACATGCTTAAGAATAAATCAAAAATAATCAAAGAGTTCAAGATGAACACCCGCAAATCAATAGTTGACTCTCTTGTTGGTTTTTACTGAAATCATGGGAAAAGCTGGAACATATCACTGCCACACACCCAGGGTGCGGACATGGAGGCACTGCATGCCCTTGGTTCTCGATTCCCCGTGCTACCACCTGACACGGACCCATGGCGCATGATGGCGAATGGATGGGGGGTATTTTTCAACTTGGAGGCGTCTGCGCACACGTGGAAACCATGCCTTGGAAAGTCATGATTCACTCCTTAATTCTTCTGCCATACTCGCTGTCAGGGTCCACAAACAGCTCTGTCTGTGACTTTGTGTGCGCCATGGTGGTTCATTCGGGAACATGTACAGCTGCACAGCAACATCCTGAATGAAAACATATCACTGTATGTACAAATATACATTAAAACATGTATATATATATATATCGGATAATATGTGATATATATGAAAATATGTGTGTATGGTCCTTACATATGTTGCATTATATTGACATGAATTGCAGATATCAATGGAACATCCGATACATCGCTGCATAGCATTCGCATCAGCCTTCTGATGTGCAACTCCGGTCCTCAAGTCGCGTGTCAACTCACTGCCGCAAAGTTCACAAAGCGATACAAACTGTCATGGCGGCTTCATCCACAGTGATTTCAACAAGGGGAACAAGCACAAAACGATGCAAAACGATACAAAGCCACTACAATCTACCCTTATATATATCACTAATACTATGGACAAGGTTCATCCGGCCAGTCAGTGGATCAACCACAGGCCCACCACTGTTTCCAGCCTTAGAGGGAAGTATCTTTCGCACAGAGATATGTGTCCAGCAGCAGCTTTGAGGCAATTACATTGATGGCTGCATCCACTGTCAAGGCCAGGCCTGAGATGCTTCCACCGAAATGAAATAGCTTGAAAATGTTTGACGTGGATATCTATTGCGGTTGGTTGGACCAGCATTATCTTTGAATCTATATATTAGACATCACAACAGTTATAAATAGAGAACCATTTGTTGATTCGCATGTTCAACAAACAAGTTCTCATTTATACTTATGTAATGTTATGTATGCAACATATGACTAAGTACGATGATTTCGTGCAAACGTTGGTTATGGCAGTTGTAATGGCGTACAGTAAGTATAATGGATGTGGTTGAATGCAGTGGCTCACTGTATTTTCTGGGGAGCTGACAAGACCTTCGGCTATGAGAATAATCCACAACCTTCACAAGTGCAAAATGGGAGCCAATGAATCAAATGTCATCAAGGCACAATCTTTTTACAACAAAGGACCATTTGAGACTTGAAATGAAAAGTTCAAAACACTAAACCGAGCGTGCTAAAGCACGGATACTGGTTGGAGAAACACATGTCATTTTGTTGCGCTCTGATGACAACAAAAACCTAAATTTATGCAACTTGAATGCTTGATTTTCAAACATGATCCAAAAGGCACCGCAATATGCTGAAAGTGCACCAGAAAGGCACCTCAATGCGGGAGAGCACGCCTTCCGTTATGCTCAAGTAATCTCCTCCAATTGGAAAGCCCATGACCTGGCTGCAGGAATGGCAAGCTTTCAAGCAATCATATCTAGCATCTCACTAACTGCTGTTGGAAGGGGAATCACCGTGAGGTAGGAGTGTTTTAGATTTCAAGCATTTTCTACATTGCATGCACAATCGAAGCAAAAACGTGCAAAAGGGATCAAAAGGATATGTGCAGGGTAATGACCTTGGGAAAAAGTGTCCGCAATCCAAATCATAAAATCACAACTGTGGATGTGCAAGTTCTTTGAACTTTGAATCGGGCCTGCACCCTTGATTGCATGGCAAGCATTTCTTGTGGCTTCAGCAATTCCATAGGCGTAGCACCTGGCGAATTTGGACAACTACTGTATATACGATAAAGAAATGAAAGAACTCAAGTAACCCAAGTGATGCAAACGTGTGCGCCTTCAAAACAATGATGGTCTCGGACCTACGACCAGCATCACAAATCATCATAGAAAGTCAGGATGTCACGGGTGGCACATCTGCAGTCAAAACCCCTGAAAAATTGCAGAAAAGCATTGAAAAAACAAATGAAGCACACCCTTAACTTGCCCAGTATACAAGTCATGCCGATTCAAAATGGCCTCTAGAAGAGCCAAATCGCAATCGTGTGCAACCTGAAGCACCAAACGTCAAAATATATCAAAGACCACAATCACATACACCATCATACACCTGCACGACTTCTCACCCTGTGGCACGGCAAACAGGTGACGACATGAAGCGACGGAAAACTTTGGAAGGCACCTAAAAATCTGATACCAATGTCTTTTTAATGGCAGCTGCTGCTGTCAATGTCAACAGTCCGCAACAGCCCAAAGAATGCAAGAGACTTGCATGGTATAATGTGATAATTATATGTACTGCATTTGACTGCACACGCTGTATAGTCCACTACAAGTTCATATTATCTTTGGCTGCTATTTGCGTTCATCCTGAGATCGCGGCAGCAACAACTCGTGCCATAAACTTTTCCTAGGTTGATAACGCTTGATATTACTGTACATGCCACATCATGCCACATGTTGCACCAGTTCGCATCAGTTCGCGATAGAGTCAGCCCATTCCACCCGATTGGAACTCAGCCATGATTCCGGTGAAGCTCCAGGGCAAGCAAGAAGCTGTACACGAATGTCTCGCCTTGTCACCGAGGCTACATGCACACAGTACATGTAGCCTTTATTGGAGCCAACCAGAAATTACCCTCCCTAACCTATATGAAGCAAGAAGCTTGAAAACAGGCATTCACTCTCATCAAAGAGATAGTGCCCATGACAATATGACCAATGATAAATAATTGGTACTTTAAATGGTATTGCAAAATATGACAAATATATAAAAATACAAAATATGTATAATGCAAACTGATTCTGAAATATGAATCACTGTTGCTGCATATTCAGCCAGTTCAAAACTGGGTGACCGCTCGCATCTGCAACGACATGAGCAGCCGTAAGGACAAGGTCTCCTTCAAAGTTTTCAATGGCCTGCAAGTCAAAGACCATCTCACTTCGAGAAACACGCTCTATGAAAGCCTTAAGATGCTTTGAGGCAAACGTTGCAGCTTGGCCTGATCAACATCGGTGAAGTAGAGATATGGTGGCCTTATATCGAAAGGCTGGGCAGCATCCAGACTGAAACTCCTGTTTGCACCGGAAACTTCTCTTGGCCACAAGGCACGGCTCCGTTTAGCAAAAACGATCAAAAACGGCTTTTGGCCAAGCGCATCTAAGGACTCCGAACTCCAACGGATCGTGGTCATCGCTTTCATCTAAGTGAGCTGCCTTGCGTAGAGATTTGCTGTCCAGCTGTGCTTGTAATGAAACTTTTCCAGCGTTCCTCCCACTTCGAATCCCCAGACTGGAGTCTCTTTTAAGAAAATGAAAGATCATGACTCTCGCGACTGTAGGAAGGACAGGGGCTATGCAACCAGCGAATCCTATGTGGGACTTCTTAGTGTCTCCAACGTCATGTTCACAGGCACTCAATCTCAGCATAGCACGCCACGCCGCCGAATGAAGGTGCCGCTGCCACTTGTCGACTCAACCTGCGGCACATTTTTGATAGACTAATGGTTGACCAAACCACCAGGACAAGATACATGAGAAGTGAACGGCAAAGATTACTGGCCAGAAACAAAGTGAAATTTGCGAGACCTCTGATCTTGTCATGTCCAAAAAACCTTTCCATAGTACCAAGTGTCCTCCCTATTCCCAATTCCAAGCCTGCTGAGTCCTAAGATGTCAGGGAATGAAACGTTGATTGGAACAGCTGCATCGACAAATCCATACAAGTTTTGCCTCTGTACATGGCAGTGGGGAAAAAATCCGACAGCCCGGGCCCACACTGACAGGCTTAGAAGTGACATGAAGTCACTAGAATCTGTGAGTTTGGACTATTGGGCTGCCCACTGCCATGGCACCACTAGAGCTGGGCGCTGTCGTGTGACGAAGATCTTCACGACCGCTGCTCCCACCTACGGATGCAAGTCCGAGAGTCTGTGCCTAAATGTGTCAGCACATGCAATATGATATACCAAGACATGGTTAAATTCTTTCCAGGCAGAGTCGTCATCGTTAATCATTAAAACCTCACTGCAATTGAAACATGTTAGGGTTTACCTCGGCCTTGGCACTTTCTGGGAGTATCATCAATCAAATCAATCATATCGATGCGTGCAGCATGCTCACAGACTCAATGCGAAACGAAAAATGATCTGAACAAAAAGCATACAACACCATGCAACACAGTACATATTTTTCCTGCAGAAACGAACCTCAACGCTGTCAGCGAATTCCACATCCCCAGCAGCTTCCTTTACAGCTTCAAAGCTCAAGTCTACCAATGTCTGTTGCAATGACAGAAATATTGCAACTTGGAAGGTGCAATCTCCTCGAAACCAGGATCTTCCTCATAGGGTGACGCCACCTGCTTGGGACTGCATATAGCAACCAGTAGCCCAAGATCTCTCATAGGCATTCTGTCTGGCCTCGCTGGTGACTGGCGGAGTTGCCACCTCCAATACAAGGGTTGAACAAAAAGAGATAAGATGAGATAAGGTGAGATAGATGAGATAGGTGGAAAATGACATGCGACTATCAGTGATTCAAATTATGGGCGATGTCTTTTCCCAGCGCATGAATCTGCCAACACTGATGGTATACCAACCATCGCTCGAGCATGCTAACTTGCCTCCAGCTCTGCAAGCTGTTACTATGCTGTCACTACACTGGAATGGATGGGCATGGCATTCTATGACACTTGCAAAAACCATGCCTGAAGCCCAATCTCACCGTCTCTTGCCTGGGCATGGGAGCTCGACACTTGCGGACATGGGCATGTTTGAGGGAAATTGCTCTCCACCGGTAAAACGTATAGCCCCCACTAGTAATTAATTAGCAAAAGGTGATAGCAAACTCTCCAATTTGATTCAATCCAAAGTCGGTGACCCTCTTCCAAACTCAAACAAGTCCCCACATCTTGCAGTCTCATCCGCTTTTTTTACAGCCACTCGCCAGGCCAGGATTTTCCCGAGTCTCAAAGCCTGGACAAGTACTCTCGCTCCCCACACATCGGTTGTCAAAGATTTTAGCTCATGTCCAGCTACCTTCAATAAATTCTGATTCCAATGATTCTTAGCAGCTGAGCGAACTTCAATACCATCTGAAGACTTTGGGTTTTGCCATGAGTTGCCTGCGGTTCAAAAATTCTGCCAAAAATTATGATTGAATTTTGTCTCTAATTAGTCATCTTTTGTTCTTTAGGTGTTGCTGTAATGGTATGAAACTGCATGTTGGGCTCACGAAACAAGTTCTACCAAATCGGCTCCATTTGGTTGCTCACAAACAACTCCGTTGCCGTTGTCGTTGGCCTGCATTCTTTGCAACACGGGATGCTGGACACCATGACACCATACGAAGCTTTTTCCACACGGCACAGTCATGACACATACCTTTTAGATCCTTTCAACCATTCAGTGCACATAAGTCAGCTTGCTGTACCAACAAGGAACATTTTGCTTGCAATCTTTTATCAATCTAGTATTGCATGCACATCTTTGGAGACGCTGTAGAAATCTTTGTGATCGTTAGGAGGGTGCCCAGGTGCTCTGCCCCTTCTTCAGCAACCATTACGCTGCATGCAAGTGATTGTGAACAAATGAGTAAACTTGTGGATGAGAAGTTGATGCTGCATGACAGACATTCATATCAAAGTTCGAGAAGATAGCAATCAAGCACACTGTACAAAGATAATATCGAAATATATCAAAAATACATTGCAAGGCTGAGGAACCGTCCCTACCGTCCCTAGTCCCCAACGGTCAATCATGAGTTAGCTATCTACCTATCTATCTGTAAAGTAATTATGTGTAATTAGAGTAAAGGGCATAGGGACAGGAGGGAGAGAGAGAGAGAGAGAGAGTGTTTTTGTGTGCGAGTCGAAAAAGGGGAGGCAACATTGCAGCCACTTGCAATCAAACAGCATGGGCTGAGCCGCCTCTGCCTCATCTGGCCCAAAATTCTCTTCCCGGAACTCCTGCTCCGCCAAGAAGTCCTCACCGTAGGACTGTTGTTGAACACGGGACTACAACATCGACTCACCCAAAGTGAAAATGCCAGTCCTACTAGCTACCAAAATTTGGGACTACGGATGGCATGCTTCCACTACCAATACCCTGAAGAAAGGTATACCGTATACCGTATACAGTATACAGAAGCAAGAATCCCTGAGAGACTGCAGTTTCTTCCAATACCAGGAACATGCAGGACATGCCGCCAGCAAAATCCAAATATTTCTGCACCCTAATGCGCTTTGCTGCATCTCCTTGTCCAACTCTTCCACGGCTTTGGCGAGTACACGGCTTCGCCTGAACATGCGGGACCATGGCCGATGGTACCAGTGCGTCAACATTGAGCTGCGTAGTAATTCAGATTAAATGACCTGAGTCTTGGCTTAGACAATTCGTGTATCATGTTTATACCTGCACTCCTCGCCTGCCAATGCTGTTTGTAAGAGAAGGTAGTTTCAATTCTTGTCACGGGGCACTTGCTTCAGCTGTAGGCTGGTATGATCAATCTAAAAATAAAAAGACGTGCAATACCACATAAACTGCTTGAGATTGCGGGAGCAGATGCTGCAATCCTGGCAACACTCCATGCAATATGGTGTTGCTCTAACATTGCACAAACAATGTGCTTCATGAGCTGGTGCCTATCAACAGCTCCCCGACCAAAAGTTCCAAAACCTTTCGATCAAGCAACTCGTCTCGATGCTGCGACAGCTGGCTGAAGCGCTTCTGCTGCTGGTGCATCTTTTGAAGCTCTGAAGTGAACTTGTTGATCTGCTCCTGGTGCTGTCAGTGAAACTCTTCAAGTCATCTTTGGTCTCACATCTTCTAGACTTGCATTTGAATTGATTGGGCCTTTACCGCGGTTACTATGAAGCTTGAATTTAGGAAGGGCTATAAATTCCGAAGCACATTTCTGGCATTCCAATGAGGTTCAGAAGCTGTTGAACAATGCCAAGTGGTCCAGCTTCGGACAGAAACATTTGTGAGATGCTTCACCACCACTCAGGGAAGGTGATTGTCAACATGCCTTTGGAACAGTGAGTCTTGATAGCAATGGGTCGATACAAAGTCAAGAAGATATATTTATATATTTCTTATGCATGAATATTTGTTATTTCTCATTTGCAGCAATCGCACGATACACAAAGAGTGTAACGTGGTATACTTTTTGCCCACCCATGTATAACACATACCGCATATTCATCAAATTGCATTCAAATGTTTTCAAATGCATCTTCCACCCAATGATCTTGGAAAGCACCAGGAAATCAGATATTGCCTATTGCACATCCCTCAAATCAAAGACCCAGCCTTGGACTCATGTTGCGGCCGTTTGGTGTTCACCGAGGCAGCAAGGGCTTCATATCCTAACAGTGACTTCATGCCCATGATGCATATGCACTAAGTTACAACAATCAGAAGCAACAAACATTGATGATTAGCAGATGTCTAGGCTCTGCAGCATCCCTGCACCCTGCCAAACATGTGAGTATATAATCATTAATCAATCATATAATATCATTTATATACTATAAATATAAATAGTATTATAATTCTAGCGGGCATACAGTGGCTGGCATGGGTGTCGGTAGATGATATGAGAATCATTGGCTACCCATGGTGGTCCAATCACTTCTACCATGATACTTCACAGTGGCCATCATGAGCAACATGCATTGACAACGGCTGCACGGCATTGTCACTACCACTGCTTCTAGCTCTTGTTTGTCTTCACTGAAATTTTCTGATTTTGCCTTACCTAGCTGTTTCGTGATGTTGATTTGTCTTGCGAGGCAATGTGATTTGAGGGCAAAGCCTCCAAGCCCAAAATTGTGCCGAGACGCCCTCATAGCGTTTACGCTTCACCTGAGCCTTTTGCAAGACCTCACGTTGCCCTTCTAACTGTTTCTCTTCGGCTTCGCCTTCCTGTAAACAAGACAATGGTGGATTTAAATAGAGAAGCTTTGCAACCCTGCACCAGCAAGCTGAAGGTTTGTTATGTTTGTTGCTTTGCGACGAGTTCTGTTCCCTATCATTCACTCAACATCCCAAAGAAAGCACATATCGCAAGATCCCACATTTGGGGAACCAACTGCATACCAGTCCTTCTGGAAGCGAGCACGCATTGCTTCCAAGTCAGCAATCTCACGCTGTCGCCGCTTTTCTTCAATTTCCCAGGCCCTGATGTATTGCATCTCATATTTCACTAAACATCTCCTTAGCTTTCAGTCGCTTTCAGCATTTTCTCTCAACATAGGTGCATTTCTGAATCTTTTTCAGTGCAAACATCTTAACTGACCACCCTGGAAGCAAAGCTGACAAAACTTATTCCAGCAAGCATCTGAATATCTGCAATCTTTCGAAAGCAGTCCTGCTCCTCCATCTTGTTGAAGTCCCCTGCAAGACAGCCAGCATTTGATACTAGAATTTGTTCAAGGCATCTGTGGACGCTGACATACACCCGCACACTAATTATTGGTTACTCACTTTGGCCAAGGATCTGATGAGTGCCATCGAATGGCGTGCGACATCTTTCAGCTTGTCTTCTTGCGCCTGGATGTTCCAGTGAGCTGCGGACCGAAGCAAGAGACTGTTCGTTCCAATGTTGTCTTTTCCCGAGGTGGCCCTGAACCCTTCTGAATCGAAAACCACCGAATTTGAAAGCAGTTCACATCCTTTCAAATACCATGTCTGTGCATATCTGCGCCTCATATTTGGCTTGCGCTATCTGGGTCACCACCTGAGACCAATCTCATCACGCACACAAGAAATTCGGGTTCTGATGTCAATTTGCTGCTAACACATGCCAACACCATCCAACATCATAGCTTAGGATGCTGCTACAATCATATACAATCAATACCAATCAATCGATTAAATCGCTCTCTTCGTCCATTCATCCTTCAATGAATTGACAGTCCCACGCCTCATCTGTCAAATTGGGCTCCTGGACCGGGAATCGGAAAAAAGATCGACAAAAGGATGATGGAAGGAACGGAAAGTCAAAAACCCTTCTGTACATCAAATTGCTGTTGCACGTGAAGCTCGAGTCCTGCTTCTTGGGAGCAGGTTTTGCTTCTTTTTTCTTCTCTTCAGTTGGTGCAGCTTTCTTCTTTGGAGCTTCCTTACTGGGATCGTTCTCCTGCAACATTGGTGGTACTGACATGCAAAATACTTCTGGTCAGGGGTATATGAGAAACAAGGAATGGAAGTTCATACTGTTCATTCATGTTCACTTTTGTTTGAGTTGACAATGGGCAACCTGAAAATTGGCACAACACGAGCAAAGCACCAACATGTCACCAAAAAAACAAGTCATTTAAAAAATGCAGGTCCTTCTTCGGCTCTTTTGCTTCCTTAGTGTCTTTTGTTTCCTTCACTTCTTTCACCTCCTTTGTTTCCTTGGCATCATTCACCTCCTTCACTTCTTCAGCTGGCTCTGCACTTCGCATGGCTTGAGCCGTATGCTACGACGTGCCAGCGACATCGAGCAACCGTCATGGTCCGGTGGCTTCCCAGAAAAGTGAAGAAAAAAACAACATCCTTCGTGAGAGTATGGGGAGGCTATACACCAGGGTAATTTGTACATGGCGCAGTTCCATGCAGCTCCCATGCATTGGCTTCTACTAATTGAACAACGTAAACAATTGACGAATCTTCGACTAGATTTTGGCTGGGCAATCTATTCTGACACTCAAGTAAACTGCAACAAATACTGATCACAGCCAAAAAACATCAAATTCAGTAGTACGCAAACTCTACAAGACCAGCAATCCTTCGACGGACTATCAACGAATCTTCTGAGTCCTGTTCAGCAGTCCAGCACTGCTGGTGGACTTGCTGACAGCGCTTTCATCTTGGGGCCAAACCACTGCACTTTGTGCGCGCAAGCGACGAGAGTTGCGGCCTGGCATTGTCACCCAGTTAAGATCTGTTGAGCCTCTTCCCGGTTAGAATGGACTTAGAAGGGTAGTTGGTAGTTCTTGCGGAGGAGGGAGAGAAAAGGCTCACCCTGCCTGACAATGCACTGGTGCAGCTGATACAAGCCAAAGAAGTTCTTGCCCAATTCAGGGCCTTGGTTTTCCGGGTCAGGCACGGTGATGTTCGGCAAAATTCAAGCCACATTCACTTCTCATTCCAAAGGGAGTCTAGTTTCACTTGCAGACACCTGCTCTTCACGAAGGACAGCAAAACATGTCAACATGACGTCAACATGACATATGCCAACCGTTGCATCAGTCTTCCTGGCACAAGTCCTGGCTTCAAGATAGAAAGGCTGAGACGTTCCACGAGCGCCACGGTGATTGGCCCAAGGCTTCAGGTGATTTGTGTGGCCTGCAAGTCCAAACAAGTCTTGTGCACATGAGAATGGTTCAAGCAATGCTGACCTACCAGCTTCATCAGTTGCAAGAATACTAGGGTGCATTTCTATAGGTGCAATATGGTGCAATAAATCATTGAAAAGAATGCAAAGACTACAGGAATGGGTGTGACAAGTGACAATCGTTGACAATCAATCATGTTGAATAACTACTGGCAAACGAACGCAAAAGCATGCAAATAATTGCAAATAATCAATAACTCCCAACATCTTCCCCGAATGGAATGCCTCTGTACTGCAATCACTGGCGTTTCCCCCCGTGGGAGATGCAGCGCGAAAGCCGTTGCCATCGTCCCAAGCTTTGGAGACGCTGCCACGGGCTTCGCTTGGTGAATGAGATCGTTGAAATATGTAAAGATAGTAAAGATTTGGTTGAAAGTGGGATCTGCTCATATGCTTATCTGTTGCGTAAGGATGTGTAAGGATTGATGGCAAGATGTGGCCAGTGCTACAATGACAAGATATGACAAGGGTGTTCGTGGCTGTGATGTGTGAGGCTGTCTGAACCCGGAGGCCAAGCACGTCCAACAACTTATGCACTGTCATGCCAATTTTGCCTGCAGAGGATTCCAACGTCTGCTATACAAAGATCTGAACATTCAAGGTCAGGTGACCAGCAAGGAGTTCTAGGTATGATACAGTACCCTACTTTACATGACTGCTGTATACATTCACAATATACATGCAGCATTAATTAAAGAATATCAAAGCGCATGGCTCTTAGAAGTGCACTTCTTGTACACTCCTCCAATGATGAAATCGGCGTAGCTTAGTATTCAGCCATATTCAGCCACTATCCATAGCTAAGTACTGCCTCACCGCCTGTCCACAGTGTCGTTTTGGGCATTTGCTTTGATACCGCTGGCATCATCAAAGCTGATAGGCAATCCCCTTCGGGGTGGCATTGCCCAAAGCCTGCTCCCATTCCGTCGCTCTTGTAGCTCCGAAAATCATGACCGACTACTGACTACAGTGAAAACAAACATCCAGAGCGGGCCGGAAGCCGTTGCTGCCAATGCACATCATTTCGACAAATTTTGCCTTTCATATGCTTCACTGCGATTGGAACAGCACGACTGCATGCCATGCTGGGGCGCCATACATGGCAAGAGCCGGCAGCTGTGAGCAACAGCTGCCGCTCCGAAATTTCCGGAGTTCTTTTCTTTGCTAAGAAATGTGACCAAAGACATGACAGTGTCCCCACGTGGCTGCAAATGAATCTCCGAGGCAACTCTCTCAAGCATTTTGATGTGAAGGAGGGGCCCTGTGAACCTAAGGAATCTCGGTTTCATTGGTTTCATTTTTGCTCCCAACATCTAAACTACAGGGAAGCATGCATGTAGTAGTAAACAACATGTAAACATTTACATTGTATGTTGTGCTTTGGGCTTTCCATGGCTTTCCACTCTGACAACAACAAGATGTGTTTTAAAAACATAGAACTGATTAATTGTGGATTGTTCGTGGAATAGGTGTTGGTCCAAATTTGATGGGTTCTTGGGATCCACAAAGAAGAGGAAGCATAGGCCTAGGCGTTAGGTAGCGGGTACTATATAGTCTTAGACTTGCAGGTTCATAACGTTCATGGGCTGGACGGAAGAATCTTTACTGCCCATGTAACCTGAGCTATTGGTCTCTCTAAAGCATTCTAAAGCTGTCAGAAAGCATACAGAAAGCAAGTGGTATCATTGTGGTATCTAGGGTGTGCTTGTTTCAACTGGAGGACGACACTGCCAGAGTAGCTGTCAAGCTCAGATTCTGGGCCTCGCTGACCGTGGACATCGGAGAAGCAGGATGCTCTGTTTGTGAAATCCATGTCTCCACTTGAGGCTCTGAAAAAAGACTTGCTTAACTTTGACTTCTCCAATGCTCGTTCTGGCGTTATCTTTTTTATTCTTTATCGTTTTACAGGGCATGGCATGTAGAAAGTAGTCTGCACCAAAGAAAAGCTTAACTATCACGGACAACCACCCAAACAAAGTAGCGATAGCAGAAGCAGCAGAAGGATGCAGCAGCAGGAGCAGTGGCAGCAAGGGGCCGTTGTTCTACAGGAGGCCTTGTTTTGATAAAACCTTATCGTTTTGGTGTCGTGTTGGGATTACATGTTTCAAGTTTCAACGGTATTGTTGCGTCCCCAAGCCTTTTTCTTAATGATTTTCACTTGTGCTCCATCTTGCTCCGTTGGAGCACTAGCACCAGCAGCAACAAATTAAATGCAAAAAAAAATGGACCGACACAGCTGACTGTATATACCACATAAATACATAAGATGTATAGGTGATAAGTTTATCATACTTTATGTGGACGTTATTGTTTTTTAATTCCGTATCGTTTTACAATCGATGGGACAACATTTTCACAACAAGGGACGCTCTGGTCATGAACCTTGGCCCCCCTTTTTTAAACTTCCTCACTTGACAAACAAGCAACACCGCGCAATCGGGCCTCATCGCGAGGCGATAGACAAATCATTCCGAACTAGTCCCAATTCCTCCCACCAGGCTTGAAGTAACGATGGCGCTGGCAAGCCTGACGCAAATGGGTAAACTAGAGATATCACGGAGACATCTATACCTCAAACAGTGTTGTTCCGTCAAATACGTATTTTCACAAGGTCTTTCAGGTCTCGAGTGCAGCGCATGCATGCCTGGTGACAAAAACGGTTCAATGCCACAGGCCTAAAGCACCCGTGGGCAGGACTTCCATATTGACCTTGTGGGTTCCCAGTTCAGCAGAACAGGCACTGCTGGCATGCACAAATGCAAAAACCCATGTTTACCCTACCCCTACCTGGCAAGAGTTGTAATTACTGTATTCTCCATTGTTCTTGGCAGCACTGAACATGACCTATATTCTCCTTTTTTTGATATATTTGGCTTTTCGCAACGCAATAACCGCACATTGTCACACCATGCACGCATAACCCCTTTTATCTTATACATACGCTGTTCGGGAGGCAAATGCCAAGCAACAGAGAGTGCTGTTCCATCCACTGTTGTGGCAGGTGCCTTGCGCTCTGTTGTGCCAGTCATTGGTGAGGACAATGAGGAACGACGCTTTCGCACGCGGCCTCAGGGAAGGGTGACATGAACGTCATGGACCTGCAAGCCCCTCCCCCTACTGGCCAATCATGATGCTTCTGGTGTGGAAGTGCCACTGCCACCCAAGCCACGAGTATGTTGTGCCTCCGAGTCTGACTTTGCTTTGTCCACCTTTCCGACAAAAAGTGCAGCATGCTCTTCAAGATGGTTGTGAAGCATAGTGGCATGCTCGGGCTAAACATTGAAAGGAGATCATTTCAGTTCCAAAAGAAATACTTGCAAACTGATAGCAGGCCTCTTCGCAGCTGGGCACTGATGCAGCCAATCGGGCGGCAGCATTTCGGCCAATCTGTGCAAGTTTTCCAGCTTTTACAACAAGAAAGCAAGGCCCAAGGGAAGTCAGCCAGCAAAAGAAAACGCCTCTGCAGCCATGCCAGCTGCAATGATAACAGTGGGCCCAGCCACCTGGATTCGTTGCACGTTAGACAGCAGTAGAAGGCAGTTGCTTTAGATGCTACACTTCATCTACAAATATTTTAATACCTACAGCAGGTTGAATATGTGAGCCCAAACTCTGTGAGTGGCCTTTTCTAACCGCTGCCGCTGAAGACATGTAGATAACTAGTCCAGCCATGTCCAGCCCACAAGACTAGCTCCCCTAACCTTTGGACATACACATTGTAAACCTTCCCAGTCTTCTAGAGGTGCCTGAGCTGCGCAAGAAAGAAGCGTCTTCTCCTTCGCTGGACTCTGAGAGAAAGGCTTCGCATGGTGTCATGATCATGATGGTCATCATCACTCCCATCATCATCGTCACTACCACCACCACCACCACCACCACCACCACCACCACCACCACCACCACCACCACCACCACCATCACCATCACCATCATCATCATCATCATCATCATCATCATCACCATCACCATCACCAGCCGTCAGTTGGCTACGGACGGCTCATGAGATTGCTGATCGTAACACCGGCGATCAAATTAAGATACTTACAACTCATCTTTAACGATCCTAAAGGCCGGTATGAAACACCAGGACCACTTTGATTTGAATTCTATACTTCCTTGTTTGTCTAAATTGCACTTTTCCCTATCCTTAGAAGGCTCTGCTGGTGGCATCTTGGAAGGAAGCCGTGCTTGGCGAGGAAGTCCCCGGCCAGCGAGTCGGGGGGGCTGCCCTGCCAAGGCTGTCACTTCGCCAGCCTCGGATCAACATTAAGCGGCAGGTGTTCGGCAGTCCGGGTCTTGGTCCCGATGATTCGAAAGTAGATCAAATTGATTCAAAACTGGATAGTATGTAGATGGTTATTGTGTCTAGACTACTGCATATTCAAAGCATACAAATTTACAAATGTCTCTCATAAGGCTTCTCGCATCGTGTCATATCTTTTCAAATGATAAGCTATCATGACATTCTGTATTCTGACATGCTGTGCATCTTGTGAAGCGTCAGCAATTCCAAGCAGCATCTGTCAACTCTGTAGCCTCCCATGCAGGGCTCTCCAGAATCTTTCCACCTGCTGCTTGCACTTTTGCCTTGGCACTGGACAAACTGTGGCACTTCAGAGCTCAAAAGATTCAAAAGCATATAAACCGAACCGAAAATAACAAACGAATTGACTTGTCAGTCTTGATCAAGATACAAAGTGATTCGCATGCTCCTCTGTTTCAAACCACCATCCATCTACTCCACGAACTGGCTCGAGGGCTCCGAAAGGTCTGTAAGCACCTGAGGTTGCCAGAACTGCGAATGTACTGCATATTGTATATAGCATCAAGAATTACTGTACGCATTATTATTATGCTTCTTGCAATCTTTGTTCTCAAACCTACTTCAATGTTCTCACCGCCCTGAACGGGGAATTTGTTTGATAGTCTCAGCCTTCTGTACGGCCATCACTCCGTCTGTATCAGTCTGCTCGCATCTCAAATGTCCAAGCTGCCGCTCCCATCCACGGGCCAGCCAAGACGGTGGAATTCTTGTGCGCCCGGTGGTGCAAAAATATTAAGCCTTATCCACCTGCAAGGCGGAAATGGATCAAAATAGGTCAAAGATGCAGACTGAAGATCTATATAACTCATATTTATGGTCACCATTGGTCACCCTACCTCTCAAGCGTGGGCTGGTGATGTGAACTGGGTTGGTATCAGTGCCAGATCCTCCTTTAGGACCCCCTGGGTGTTTCTGAATAAGGAGAATTGCTTATGTTTGTAGAAAGGGAATGCAACCACCTACTGCCGGTAGATCATGCTCATTCGATCATCAAAGTCACGCAGAAACCATCTAGCGCATCTATAGCGGTTCCACGTTCATGCATTTTATCTTGAGCACTGGGAAATGTATAGCAAATAATCATGAGAATGAATGATACGAAAAAACATCGAGCAACACACGCTTTCAATTGTTTTCTTGTGAGTTGTGAATGTCCGACTTCAAACACATGTGCCTGTTCTCATGGTAAAGCTCGAGAAGTGTTGCGGAAAAGCCGCCCGGAAACATAATTGAACCAAGAAAACGTTGTCCATTGGCAAGTGGGCCACGCCTCAGCCAAAGATCGAAAGGAACATGATGGAACAGGTATCAAACAACAACAACCCAACATAACAGGTAACCCATGGCATGGAGATTTTCAGTGAGACTCAAAACCATTCTCAAAAGCAATTTAGAGGGCAAGGTCAGCAATCTTCGAAGAACAATGAACTTTCCAGCATCAGTTTCACCAGAACGACAATGGAGCGAGGACAAATGAGCCACCGATGAGACCAATGCTTAAATGCATGTCAATGCACTAATATGAAAATGCCAAGAAAATCCCCAAAAAAAGTATCAAACAATGCAACACAGTATGTAAGCATGTCCAAACGTGGCGGATTATGCAGATTGAGCTCGTATTTCTGTAAAGGGCCTTGGTCTTGCCACCAAGTCACAGGCCCATAGCCAGCTCCAGTCCTGAAGCAAATGTCATGAGCCGCAAAAGAACTGCAACAAAATCAGCAAACAAAACAAGCCACCCGCCACATGTGCTAGGATGGCATGTGAAGCACTGAGAAACGCTGTGAAACACTTTGCAGGGTTTTGACGCTTTTAAACCTGCTGCACTTGGAGGCACTATTGTGCTTCAAGAGCCTTGCTGGGCTTTGAGAGTATTGGAAATGCAATGTCGCTGTGACAGGGGTTGCAGGTTAGTTGGATGCGGAGCTCCGCTGATCACTAAAGTTTCCAGATGTTTGGGAAAGTGTAGATATGTGCAAGCTTCAGGTTGAAGTCTGCGTTGGTGCGGCGATCTTATCATGTCTTGTCAGTGGAAGTTTCATCTCACTTCCCAATCTTCACAAACGTTCATGCATGGTCAATGTTCCCCTGCGCCACTACGCGCTCGGAGGGGCCAGGGCATCGTTTTGCGCAGGAAAATCTGTGTCTTTGGCTTTCTCTCTTCTTCATTCAAGCTGACTAGTTTTTAATCGCAGCTCAATAAACCGCCTCGGCGCTATGAGTTGCTTTCACGCTTTGAAAGGCTTTGACGCTTCGATGACGTTTGACTCATTGACGCTTCAGCGCTTTTCAAGGACTCTGCCTTTCCCCGATTCCCCATTCAGTGCTACCAGCGATGCAACATCTATAAATGCAGCCGCTAAACACTCCTGAACTACATTGGTGGGACACCCACGTGAGACGTGAGGGAATGTGAAATATTCCTTCGGAGTTGGCATTGATTGAGGCAGGTATGGTGGCTGCGGCGACCTAAGTCTCCTCCATGTATCCTTTTGTAGGCATACAACAAAAGGCTGTCTTTAGCACGACAAGCACATGAAGGGCAACAGTGGGACTGCAAACTGAAATTGCAGATTTCGACTCACGAAGTCTGAGGGAAAGCAATCAGTCTTGTCTCGGGCTCTAATAATTCCGAGTCTCGTCGCCCAAACTTGAGGTGCCGATGCCTTTGGTGCCTCCTCTTGCGTATCTCCTCCAAGACTCAAGACCCCGGGAATGAAGACCCACAGGACACAAGAAAGATTAAGACCGAAATTTTCAGATCATTGTCAGATACACCGTTCAGTCCCCTACCAGAGGAAGGCACCAACAATCGAATAGCACAACATCACTATGCTGTATGCAACAGTTTTCCTGTCTCATCACACCAAGTACACCATCCCAGTCCTGCAATTGCACCCAAAGATGGCACGGGTCTTCTAGGGTCGTTGCCCCTGACTGTGCCCGTTTTGTTAGCTCTGCTGGATCAAGGTTTGGTACCGCCCTCGGATGTGCAAAGCAGCAAGACCCTTTAGGATGCCATTCTTGTCGTGTATATCTTGTATATCTTGTATCTTTATATTGTCCGATAATACCGTTTGGACAAGAATCTTCAAAATGCATATGGCATTTTGCATCACCATCTTTGCTCATGTATTCACATTGGGCTCCACATTATATCAATATCATTCAATATCTATAATAATATCTATATAATATGTTTCTACCTCACGCATATATTTCCTGGCGACACCAAACGGATGAACATATTCCTTGCGATTCAGTCCTGGGGATTTCACGGAGCCTGTTGAGCCAAGGTTCAAATATGAAAACAAGAAGTCTTTCACTCGCAGGACGAAAGACTTGAGGATAGTTGCTCGGAATGGCTCGATGCAAACACCCATCCTCCACGGTGCTGGTATGGACTTGGAACCTCATCTCCACATCTCCACCAGCTGCCAAAGTATGGAAACATATGGCAACTGCGTGCAAGTTTTCACCACGAAACGCCATGGCGCATCAGCTGATCAGCTCAATGCAGCTCAGGCACCTTTACGGCCCCAAGGCGATTGCCGAGCTTCTTCTTCTGACATCCGATTCGGCTTCAACTTGGCAGCACCTCACATCGCCCCCCATGCCGATTAAGCAATATCCACCCGTCAAGCATTCTTTCCGCTCTTTCCTAAATCTGAATCCTTCCATCTTTCTGCCTTTTGCACCGTGTCTGCACCACTTTTTCAACGTGGAAAGCTTTCTTCCACCATTTTTTGATCCGATGCCGAGCTGCGCAGCTGTAGAACTGGCCTTGCCAAACCTGCTTTCTTCAACTTTTCCCGGCCTAGGATTTGCTTGAATCATTGGATGCAAAAGGCAAACAAGATCGCAAGGGCAAAGTTATTCGCATGATCCAGCACCAAAGTCAATAATGTCAATAAGAAACTTCAGAAAATTGCCAACCAGCAACACTCAAAACACTCAAAATTTCAGCTTTTCACAAAGAGCGTGTATGTCGCTGAAAGGCCGAAAAGTTCCTTCTGACTGCCTCCAGCACAAACCCCTCCCACTTGATCCCACCACATGCATGTCACCCATCTATTTTTACATTTTGCGCTTGCCACACTCTTGTCTTTACCGAGCGAATTGCATCGGTGAAGGCCAACAAGGGTCCTTAAGGAGTTCCTCCTGTCCACCCTGCCCATCGGTCCATACTGCTCTGCGGATGTCTGAGCGTTCGCCCAAGTGTAGTCCATTTGGAGCAAGATTCCGATTGAAAGAGTGGCGCCCGTGACCCTTACAGGCTTCTGGAACAGACTTACTTTGCAACACATGTAAATAGAAGCCATGTCAATGTCATGTAGCATGCATCTAGCCAGTTCCTACACTCCAATGTCATCTTCAAAAACTGGTATTGCATGAGATGAATGACCGTCCATGCAATCTGTAGTTGCAATATGTTGCAATATTGTCATTGTGAAACTTCTAACCATCTAATTATTGTACCAAAAGAGCAAAAAGTGCTGGAGCAAGCAACCAAATGCTCACATGTCCAGCAGGTCTACACTGCCAGTGGCTACTGGAGCAGGAGCAGGCGCTGGAGATGTGGGCGTGGCTGTGTTGAGGTCCAACAGATCACCAGCTCCAGTTGCATAGCCATTGGCCTTTGCCTCAGTTCATTCGAAATCAGCCACCTTCAAGATCAACATCCATGCAGATTTATGATTTATGCAGTATTTCAATAAGATAATAACAAATAGATACAAATAGTACATGCGGTTAGAGATCTTACACCTATGTTAAGAGCTTGCAAGCTATATATGTTGCTTATAAATTACGCATCTTCAGGGCTGTCTGGCTGCAGGAAAGTTGACTGCTTGTTGTTTTGTTTTTTTACGCGGCTTTTGACATCCAACAAATGCCTCAAAGCAGCTTCGTGTTCTCGCATTGTTTTCATGTGCTGCACGAAGATAGGTCTGAATTGATCTCGCAACCTAGGCATATTCCGAGCGTACCAGTCATCGCTGTACTCCTCAAAGGACTGTCATATTCCATGCTTGATACGTGTTGATCCAAAAGAAAGTTACTCTAAGGCTTCAAGCATCCCCAAATTTCAAATCAAGACGAAGAATAAACCAGAGTCACAGCAACTAGTCGCTATTCCATGCATGTCTATTGCGCGTGCAGCACTGTGCAGCACTGACAGTCAACTGTCCCGAACAGTCGGGTGTCCTTGTGAAAGTCCCGGATCCACTGCCACATGGCTCTCTGCTCAACCTCTGGAGATGGAGGGGGTCCTGGACTCACTGACATCGCTGCTGGGCAACCAAATGAATGGAAGACAAGCACAAAGGATTCACTCGAAACATCCCCGGGTGCCTTTCATGAAACAACACAAAATGATGGATCAATCAATCGGATCTGTTAGGATCACTCCGGTCCTGAGATGCCATGTTCTACGAGCCACTGTTCAAGGTGTTTCCGCATCACGTCATTACAATCCTTCTGTGATTCAGTAGTGGGACAAACGCCTCCAGCCTGCAAAGCACCTCGTTTGTCTTCGGTGCCTGGCAGGAAGGTATGGACAGTGCAAGGGGAAATTTGTCCGATCATTCAAATCAGAGATTTGAAGCCAAAAACCTCATTTATCCATGGAGATGGTCAACGCACACTGTGCATATGGATGCATATGGTCAGTTCCAGCCTGAGCTCAACTGCTCCCGGGTGTTTCGCTTGTTGAGGTCAAGCCGCACAGGCAAAGGCGTCTTTCGATACGTCGAGTCCGACATCAGCTCGGCCAATTTATGCCGAGCTGCACGTGGCAAAACCAAGCGAGCTACGATCCAAAATTCCAACGGAAGTGCACGAAGGGATTACCCACAATGCAACAACACACCAATGATTGCAGAGAGACTTACTGTAGTATAGTGCAGTACACTGTAGTACCATGCAACCATCATACTCGATCTACTTTAAATACATAGGTAAACATATGCAATGATATCATGATTTTAATAATAGTTGAAATAGTTTTCTTTAAACCCTAGTCTCATTTGACAGAAAAAGACACTATGGGTCGGGTGTGTAAATGACGCCTGCAACTTGCTGTTTGAATTCAAAAAACCACCTCGTTTTCCATGGGTTAAAACCCACGGTTCGTTTGTTCAGCGTTCAGCTGAGTGCCACCGGCTCATTTGCTCGTCGAAGAGCATGAAAGTACGAAGCTCCGGACCGTCCTGGCGAGGGAAGAAATGTGAAATGTGACCTGTATAGATTTATATGATTGATACTCTGTCAACAGATTGAATAGCACAGCTAAATGAATAGTCATTTTATATCATTTTATGCTGAATGACGTTAAACATAACATTGAATGTGCATGAATGTGCCAGGCCTTTGGGGCTGCAGAGAAGACTGCACTAGCCTCTTGCACCTCGCAAGAGGCAAAACCCTCACAAATCTCATGAACACATGCACACTCCCAGCAGAGTACAATACAGTATGCCTTCCAATGGTGCCGAGCATGAAGGGGTAGAATTTGAACTGACAATCTTGAACACCATTGCCCAAAAAGAAAGTCAAAACAGTTTTTTAATCCGGCCTGCAAGCCAAGCGCTGGATGCTTGTGCATCCTTGGTACAAGAAGCGCGTACAGTAGATGCGAAGAAACATCGAATTTGCACAACGTCCACGAGGACCAGATGCCAGATATCAAGAGTGATGAAGTACACAGTCAACTGCTGTAAATTATGAGTTTGATTACTCCGAATAGGATCACCCACGGCGAACATCCCCACATGATTTTCAAACGAAAGCCGTTTGAACAACATCAAGCACGGCAAATCCATATTTTGGATCCGTATTACGAAATACTCCACTGCAATGATGTTGTTGCAAGAGGTTGCAAGCAGGAAGCGGGTCGCCCACTGGAAGCCCAACAACCACCAATGGAGGTGCCAAGCACGACCATAGCCTGGCAAACAAGGATGGCTTTGCAAAGTAGAATGACACTCACCTTGACAAAAGCAACAAGAGCAAAGACTTGTTGCTTCAAACCAGAATTCACAGTGGTACAGTTTGCTTCAAACGCAAACTCAAGCATCTCTCGCTCTTCTGCCAATCACAACTCCATGAGCAAGAAAAACAGGAAACGATATCTCACTTAGTCATCATCATCATCATCATCATCATCATCATCATCATCATCATCATCATCATCATCATCACCGTCATCATCCTCATCATCACCGTCATCATCCTCATCGTCGTCGTCGTCGTCGTCGTCATCATCATCATCCTCTTCC
>DF239463.1:0-92005 GCA_000507305.1 Breviolum minutum Mf 1.05b.01 | reverse complement strand
TCGTCGTCGTCGTCGTCGTCGTCGTCGTCATCATGATCAATAGGTAGCAAGAGAAAGATGGGGAAAGGGCGACTTCCCTGCTTCTCTTGTTTCCAACCATTGAGTGGTGAAGGTAGCTGGCAGCCAGCCAAGTAAAAGAATCAAGTTCATCAAGAGGAGAACCTTCCTGAATACTACAAACATGCTATTGAAACTGATTGAAAATGAATATCTTTCTCTCTATCTTTCTCTCTCCAGTCCCATCAATGTCATAATGCAATATTGTATATCAGTATGGAATACAAAATAACTTAAAACCATAGCAAAATCATAACAAATGCATAAAACCACGTAAAACCACTGAGCTTGGCAATGCTGTCCCACAGAATCAAGCCATGAAGTTGTCAAGACACCGGTATGGGGCTCCACGGGCACCAAGGCTTTGGAACCACAAGGCGCCCAGGCGCAGCATTGCTCGCCGACGTCCATTGACCCCAGGAGGGTACAGCAAGTCGAAATAGAACTTGCCTGAACTCAATCTCCATGCGCAAACACTCCAGGCCCAAAGTCTATGCAATTTATTGCGCTATGTTTTGACAGTGCCAAATTTGCCGAGCAAGTCTGTCAAGCAGGTAATGAAAAGCTGTTGTTGTTGTTGTTGCTGCTTCAGCAATTTTTTGGAAAATTTTTGCAGCCCAAGAAGCGAAGAGCAAAATGAATCTGCATGAACTCCTTTGCTCCGCTGATATCCAGTTTGTCTTTGGGCTTCTTCTCTGTTGGAAAAAGGGTAAACCTGCGCTCCTGAAGCAGCAACAAAGCTTGGACTAGGTGACATGACCATTGAGGCAGTCTTGCTTTTCATACTCATCTGATTTCATCTGTTCAAGTGCCAACCGATACATCACCCTGCTACATGGCAGCTTTCGCCGGCCAATCTGCAAAACATTGTCCTTTTCAGCCTTCTCAGGCTTTTCAGCAGGCGACAAGGATGCCTACCAGATCTGAAGAACCCTTTCAAGGCATCACACCCTAAGCTGCAAAGCCCCACATAGCCCAGGAAACAGAAAGACAGGACAGGATGGACATTGCAACGCCGTTCTCTCCGTTTGTTGGCCTCCTCAACCGGTCTGCGCGGCTGGACCTTTATGTCAGGCATCACCTGTGGAAGCAGCCAAGCACTCACAAGTGCACGGCATGAGGCATTTAGCCAAGACTGGATTTGCAACCCAGGTGTGATTAAAATCAATTGAACACTGTGGCTTGTGGGTTCGTAGTTCAAGAAAATGCTTTGGCTCTGAAATAGGTATTGCCCAATTTTCATGGTGCAGAACAAATATAAAGAGAAGTGCCAGCGATTTGAAAGGCCATGACAACCAAAGTTGGCCCCACCTCAATTGCTTCAGAATTGAACGGAGCATTGTTGCCAACCTCATCTTTGCTGTCATTCATTTCGTTCTCATTGTCTGACTCCAGATCGATGATGTCGGAATCACCTGTTTGTTCAAGTGAACCGAGCTGCAAAGCAGAATGGCCCTTCGAATAAAATAAGAAAATGATGTTAATATGTCCATCTGCCGCGGGTCAGCGGTGGGGCCTGTTCCTGCTTGAACCTTATGGAACCTCCATCATTTCAATGATCGGAACTGTCTATGGCGCTGTACAAGCTAAGTGATCACCTACGAAGCAAAATCGGAGCCCTTTGGATCAAGGACGGGACTGATTGGCTGATTGGCCCTGCAACAATACGGTAATCAATATGGTATCAAACCCACTGCGTGCCCCCTGGCCTTCTTCTTCATCATCCTGAGAGGCAATCTTGCTGCATTGACATCTCTCCCCTTGAATCTCAGTCTGAGTATATACTTAAGTCACATGTAGCTCAATCCTGTGAAGCCTTTGACACTAGCACGGGCACATCACAGCGCAGCGTACGTACTATTAGACCTGAATCTGTACATTATCATGCGATTCCTAGCCATTGCCAGCCGACCTTGCAATAGGACTTCAAGCACTTGCGAGCTTACAATGCCAGCAAGGCAGCTTGGATGATGACTCTGTATATCAACTCCCACTATGATCAACCTCCATCACAATCTGTTGCAGGCACGGGAGCCAACGTACCCTTATGAATGGCTGCACCGAACAACAAGTCTTATCAAACACATCCCTTTGACCTCTTGCAACTCTTTGCACTGAATGAGGGCACTCAACTTGAGACACTCTGAGCATCAACGATTGAAACTGCACTGATAAATACTTCAATAGAATCTGACCAATGAAATTGAATGGATTTGGACTCAAAATAAGAATCTTTCAAATCAAGTTCTTCAACCAGCTCGAATCCCAAAAGGCACGAAAACCCATGTGGCCCACACCTGTTCCTCCTCCTCATCATCCTGGCCCTGGCTGCTGTGCTGATAGAAGCTGGTGACTTCTATAAATCATGCCTCATAAGACTCAGAAGCCTCGAAGCTGCTATATAAACATATACAAACCCTCCTTCACTGGCCGGTTATGAAGACCGATTCTAGTCTTGTCATGCGTGGCTTTCTTTCTGCTCAGCAATGCCAGCAACTATCGGCTGACACCCCTGGTCGGGCCTTTTCTTTCTCTAGTGTTCCCATTTGATCTCACAAAAAGTGCCATACAAAACTGCAATTTTTGACCCACGATTCCAAGTCTTGCATCTCTTTGTTGCCTCTGCCAGCTCTTCAGTGGTCTTCTTCCGGCAATTGCAACAACTTAGCAGCCTTGGCTCAGCCGTTTAGAGTTGGTTGGCCTCGCCCTGTGGGATTCACAAGTGCCTAAACATCATGAGCACTTGCACTACAGAACACATTGTCAAAGCCCTTCTTTCGTGTGGATGGCAGACGATGTATGTAGAATCAATGTTATTACTATGTACGATACAATTGTCTATGTCTTTATTAATTCTAAAATCATCCTGATTCAATCTCATTCATAGACGTCTACGTTCGCAAATGTGTGAAATGGCTTGCAAACTGTTTTTTCAGGTCAAGAAGCCCTCTTCTCTTGAACAGGGACTCGTCCTTCTTCCTGCAGTTTCCACCGGCATTCAATGATTGATGGAAAGCGGCGCTTCATTGACATACCAGCATGTCAGGTGGACATATAAGCTAGGACAAGAGGGTGTCAGGTGGACATATAAGCTAGGACAAGACCATGCAAAACCCGCCAATTCAAATAATTGCAGTCACTTCTTAACTGAATTCAAATGAATCACAATGAATCAAGCATATTCCCCAAAGGCATTGATGATGCATCATGCACCGACCAGGATGACGGCTACTTACTTGGTGATAGCTGTAGTGGTGCTAGCGCAAATATCAGGCCAACACATGCCGATCCAATTCAGCAAAATGAATCATGTCTCGTTTAAAGGGGTGAATACCCCACTCGCATCAACGGCGAAGCGAACCTCGTGGCTTGCTGGATCAGGAATTCACGCCGAACGGCCAAGCATTCCTCAGATTCGTATCAGGCCCAAGTCTTGTATCGTCGTTTTGGGCTGGAATTTATGCCCGTAGGTCAGGCTGGTCTGTTTATGTACAGGTGTCTGAGTCCGAGAGAGTTTGTGTGCTGTGTGTGAGTGTGAGTGTGTGTTGCGTGTTGCGTGTTGGGTGTGTTTGTGTTATTAAGTGCGTCTCTCTGCCTCTCTGTCCGTACAGAACCGCCGCGTGCATGCAGTGGCGCAACCAAAGGGATACAATCAATGCGTCTGTGTTTTCATGCCGGTCCACAATTGGATGGATGGGAGCAAATGGTATCCTGCAGGCACGCTTGGATGTCTTAGTATAAGCGGCATGGATCTACTGCTGCTTGCCTGCATTCATATAATAAGATGGACTGAAACGCTGAAATTTTGGACCATGCTTTGCACATTGAAATCATCTTTGACGCGTGCATGAATACATTCTGGGCTGCTCGGTTAGTGCTCGTGCGATTTTTTCATTTCATCATGATTCTGTGTTTTCCTCTCGTGATAGTCACAACCAAGGCTCCAAAAAAGACAATCCCACTTGGAGCACCTCTACACGTTCTTGATCAACTGTCCTCGCATGGCAATCAGTCAACGCGGCAAGGGCTTTTTTCAGCACTTGTTGAAACACGTTGGCAACATGTTGATCAGTCTTAAGGAGAGGCGTCATGAGACTTTGCAAGGAAGGAGACTGATGTGCATGAGCGCGCCTGGCGGAGAGAGCCTCAAAGAGGGCTTGACGCATTGAAGCGCCTCGGCGCATGTTGATCCAGGCCAAGGAGGTCCAGAAGTACTTCGGATGAATGCTCTTCAGCCTCAGGGACATCAAAACTTCAATCACCTCTCACCACGTGATGCTATGAAATGCTGCAAGGATCCAGAAAATACTTGCAAATGTACATCATGTGATACAGTAATTACGCAAATGTTGAAACTGGCTAATGAGAGCCACCCTCGTGTGTTGCACAAAGACTTTCATGGAATTGAAAGGAGGTTTTTGTGAAAAATGCTAGCTATTTTTGTACATCTAGCTGAATGGCAAGGGGTCATTCAACCACCTTTGCTGGCTTCCAACTTCTTTGCCGCTATGACATCAGCAAGAGCAGGCTGAGCAACACTAATTTCAGCGCATAGGCCCACAGTAGTCGTCCTTTTGATAGGCCACAGCCAGAGACATCAGCAGCACTCCTGGGATGGGAGTGGTGGAGGGTCTCAATTCGTAAAATTTCAAAATGAACAGGAACAAGTTGTTATCAATCCAAACGACATCAGACTATGTCACAGTAGCACCAGGAACACATTGTCACATTCAGAATGCAGCCTCTTTCCTGAGACGATACATGTAACGACGTGTAAAAGCAAAGTGAAGACCTTTGACCCGCTTTGCTGATCTTTGGGGCCACCCTTTTGTACTGCCCAAGCTGCCTGAACTCCGCTGGCGGAGGCTTCCACTGAAAAAGTGTGTCCTGTCGAGTCCAGGCCTGTAAGTAGCCTGAGCGTTGGCGATTTCGTGTGCCGGACGGGCTTGATTCTATTGAGCCCTATACACCGATACAATGTTTGCAATCAGCACTATCATCTTGGGCGGCAGGACATGGAAACTGCATGCATACTTACTACAGCACAGTGACTTTGCGCATGTGGGTCAGTTGGCACTTATGAGTGACGTTCAAAATCCTTGTGACATCCCATTCTGCTGATTAATTCATCGGGACAGGGATCCTTAAAATGATGTATTACAATAGTACCCATAACCCTATAGACCTAGGCAGTAAAAGAACCAGGGCTCTGGTGACTGCTCATATCGACACATGCACATCTATAAAATAGATAGACATGTACTCCCATCATCTAGAACCTACCGGGTGGCTTGGACTTACTGCTACCCAAGGCCCGGAGTGCATGGCTTGAATCGACCAAGCAGCCCAAGATTGCTGCCAAACCTTTCAGTTGCTTCATGTCCAGCAGCAGGGAGAGCTCCTCCCAGATTTACATACTACACGCAGCGGCCAATGACGATGAATGATGTGTCACTGTCACAGGAGAACAAAGATATTTCCATTTTGGCATCTTCGCAATTCCAATATCTCTGTATATGCCCCAGGCTTCAAGCTTCAGGTATTCAATGAATGGCTCAGAAATGCCAAGAACATGAATGACCAACCACGACGTGATCTGACAATACAATTTGCATGGTTCCATTGACAGTCCGGGATGGTGATGTCCAAGTCCAAGTGGGGTTCATCACCAGTCCCTCGAAAGGGGCGACATACAAAGTGTGCGCTGAAGTTGCAGGGTTCCACCTCAATTCTGACAAGAGTTGGCTCATGTTGGCTCAGTTGGGTTCATGGCTTTGCCTCTCTGCCTTGACATTGCCCCCCTTGTGGTGATCCTTTCTTAAAGAATCTTAAAGACTTGCCACGGATTTCATGGGATTTCACCGTGAAGGCCAAGAGTTCCAATATGTTCCAATCATTGATTGTTCGGATGGATCTATAAAGAATCGATGGGCATGAACTCTTCTAAAGACTGCTGACTGGCTGGGTATGCATATGCCATCGTATGCTACATGCACCAAACACAAATACCTCTCCTAATCTCTGCTTAAATTGTCAAAATTACTACAGCGATCTGCAGCGACAGAATACGTGTGTTGACCGACATCTCCCTCTTCTTCCACACCCTTTCAATCAAGGACTGCGCACCAAGTATTTGTATTGTCCGATGATGTCGCGCAGTCTTCGGGCTTTCTCGCGAAGACGGTGAGAAGATAAGTGCACGGCATTCATACCTGAAGGTTCAGAGTGCAGGATAACCCTTGAGAATCCTTGAGATGGCTCTGGCCAGTCTTACGAGCTTGGAATCTATTGCAGGGTGATCGACGCTAATTAAGGGACCGCAAACAGGTACAACATGAACATACCAAACCTATCTAGGATCTAAAACTGTGCTAATTTCTCAGAGGATGCACAAAGAATCTCACCTGACCATATAGATCCATTGCCTATCAGCACTGCATCCAAGGAACCTGCCTTTTGCTCAAGCATCTTCTGCATCACAACCTCGCAAATACCATAGCGGAGTCGCTCCCACATACGCAGAAATTTCCGTGCTTTCAAGAAGTCGGTGATGTTGCAACCACTGTCCTGGAAAGCTCACCGAGTCAAAGGGGTTGCCAAGCATGCACTGGTCTGCTGGGGTGTGCTTAGTGCTTGACAACTTGCTATCTCAAAAGGAATATCCTGGGCTGTCTAGCCATCTATCATAATTCAGAGTGTTCTACAGTATTTCTCCACTCTTGACTCTTGTTTGGTGTGCGATACATGACATAGTCTCCACCCAAGTGGGAAAGTAGAATGCGAACGGCACACATTCCATGTACAATGATGTATAATGCATTATGGTGCTACCATATGTTTTCGGATGTGCCACTTGCTTACACTGTTTTTGGAAACAGCTAGAACTTGTCGTGCGACTGTCCATACTACAGTATAAAGATTCTAGATACTGACTGATGACTTGCGGAAGGCCAATGACGTCATTCAGGGAGATTCCAAGGTACCAAGCGTCAGGCTGACCAATCCAAAGAGATCTGGTGCAATACCATATATATAATTGTACAGCCACATGAAGGGACATGATGGCACATGATTACATAGTGGTACATCGCGCAAAGCTTATATTGTTCACAAACACAACGTCTCTCACACTCTCAGAGGCTCTATTTTGGGACCCGTGTCCTCTTGCAAGCGCAATCTAAACTGTGACGTGGCTGTTGTTGTTGTCACGCCTGTTTCCAAGTGAGCTGCCAGTTTCTCATCACTGATGAGAGAATGCAGAGGCACTGGCTATTAGGATATGGAAGGATAGTCCATGCCGTAGCATTGGATAAAAAGGTATATAGTAAAAATAGCCATGTTGGCACACATCAAGCGAGTATCCATACGAATGCAAAACACGCCGCTGTTGACCAGGGGGTCTTGCAAGCTTCGAGGCCAATCATGCAGCCAAGGTGCCATCCTTGAGGAGGTCGCTGCTACAAGTGTGAAGTCTGTCCATCGGAAACATCTCCTAAATTCACGGCAAGCATTTCACACCATTTCACAATGTCTTCATGGGTGACGGACTTGCAAGAGCAGTGTATAGTATCTCTATGTATCTCTGGGCTATGCCTATGCGGCTTGAGAACAAACACAATTCTTCCACCTGTGTAGCAACAGAAACCTTGGACAAGCTCACTTCCAATGGCAAAGCCACCCAAGTACGCATATCGCTAATCGCTGATCCGAAAAGCATGGAAACCGCAAAAACACACCAACTATATCTTTGTAGATCTAATCTAATCCAACATTGTAAGAATTCAATCAACAATCAGATCAATAGGAGAGCAACAACGTATTAAGAAAGGGTGGAAATGGCATGAACAACACCCCAAAAACAGAAATGATGATGAACTTGAAGGAAGAAAAACATACTGTGAACAAAATGAAAGGGGAGGAGACAACCTGAAGATACTTGGAGGCCAGTCAAATCAATAGGGTGAAAACAGGATGGAAAGGAATAGGATCGAATCCCAAGAATGAGCGAAAACATTTTCACAACACAATTCTCACGCAGAAATTTGTCAGGTGCGCCAAGGAAGTAGCCAACTCCTTCCTGGAATGTTGAAGACAGACTCTTTCCAGATTCCATCCGTTGCTGAAAAGTATCCCAGAATACTTTGATTCCATGTCCATGAAGGCCTCCGTGCACACCATGACCTGAAGTGCCAAAACAGGTTCGATGTCAATGCCGACTCATGTGACATGGCTTTGCAATGCTTTGCAAGACTCAGTTTCGCATACCCCTCACGCTTCCCAAGTCCGCACTGACTAAAAGCAACTAAAGGACTGGAGGATAGCAAGCTTCCAGCTTGATTATGCTCTTGCAATGAGTCATGACTTCCTGTAGGCAAAGTATATAAAATTAGTCGGACTTGACTTATGCTTGGAGCACCTACTAGCATCCTACCAACTAGCAGCCAGACTGGCTCGACTCGCTTTTTCTTCCGCGCCAGCACTTCCCTTATCTCTGTCGCGTTTTGCCATGTCAGGCTTGGCGCTCTAAGGTAGATCATCACTGATCCTAAGATTGTGGTAGCCTCCATCCCGGGATACAAGCTCAAGTCTTGTCAGGTCTGGATTTCGATGGATGCAAAGGGCAGTATAGTAACATGTCCTGTGTGGCATGTAGGCCATCAAAAATTTGCCACTCCATTCGAAGATGCTTCAGTCCTCAGTGAAGGTGGGGCCTTGATGTTTGCGGGAGGTGCTTTGTGTATCCCGATCGCAGGTGGCGGATCCTTCTCAGTTTTCTCACTGCTCATCTCGCCATTGTCTCCATTTGGAACACCTGCCTTCTCACTCTTCTCCAACTGTGATGGAGGTGCCTTCACTGGCGTTGAGGAATTCATGCAAGGCGGTGGTGCTTTCGAAATGGACGGCGACGGAGCTTTTGTGATTGTAGGAGGCGGAGCTTTGGAAACTGCTTCAGCTTCTCCACTTTTTTCACCCGTGATGTTAGGAGGCGGAGCTTTGGAAACTGCTTCAGCTTCTCCACTTTTGTCACCTGTGATTGTAGGAGGCGGAGCTTTGGAAACTGCTTCAACTTCTCCACTTTTTTCACCTGTGATGTTAGGAGGCGGAGCTTTGGAAACTGCCGCGCTTCCTTCACTTTTTTCACCTGCAATTGTAGGAGGCGGAGCTTTGGAAACTGCTTCAGTTCCTCCACTTTTTTCACCTGTGATGGTAGGAGGCGGAGCTTTGGAAACTGCTTCAGCTTCTCCACTTTTTTCACCTGTGATGTTCGGAGGCGGAGCTTTGGAGACTGCTTCAGCTCCTCCACTTTTTTCACCTGCAATTGTAGGAGGGGGAGCTTTAGAAACTGCTTCTCTTCCTTCACTTTCTTCACCTGCGATTGTAGGAGGCGGAGCTTTGGACACTGCTTCAGTTCCTTCACTTTTGTCTCCTGTGATTGTAGGAGGCGGAGCTTTGGAAACTGCTTCAGCTCCTCCACTTTTGTCTCCTGTGATTGTAGGAGGCGGAGCTTTGGAAACTGCTTCAGTTCCTTCACTTTTTTCACGTGTGATGCTCGGAGGCGGAGCTTTAGAAACTGCTTCAGCTTCTCCACTTTTGTCACCTCTGATTGTAGGAGGAGGAGCTTTGGAAACCACCTCACTCTTCTCTTTTTTGTCAGTGCCGATTGTTGGAGGCGCGGCTTTGGAAATCACTGGGCTTGTCTCTTTTTTGTCACTGGTGATGGTAGGAGGCGGAGCTTTGGAAACCACCTCGCTTCTGACACTTTTGTCACTGATCGTCGGAGGCGGGGCTTTGGAAACCACCTCACTCTTCGCATTTTTGTCACTGCTGATGGTAGGAGGCGCAGCTTTGGAAATCACTGGAATTGCCTCCTTTTTTTCACCGTCAGGCTTTGGTGGCATAGCTTTCACTTCTGGCCTTGCCTTGACAGGAGTGCGCAAACCTGGAGGTGGTGCTTTGCTTGGAGGAGGCGGTGGCGGAAGCTCTTCGGATGAATCTAGCACTGGCATTGCTGTCACTGGAGTGGTGGTGGTGGCATCCGTTGTGTCAGCCGCATCAACTCTCACATCTACCTTCAAAGGAGTCTCCGTGATATCTGCAGCGCCTCCATTCACTCTAGCCCCGTTCTTTTGCTCAACACCCTTGGCTTCAGACTTGGGAGCTGTTTGTGCCTTGTGGATCTTGTGGGCTGCATCAAGTCTGTCCACCGCTTCTGCGAAGCGTTTTTGCAGCTCCTTGCCCTGCTGCAGGGTCAAACACAACTGGTCCAGGAACTTGGCTAACTCTGCTGCGTCTGCCCGGTAGGCATCAGATAAGGCTGACACGGACGTGGTCATCGTGGTCATCGTGGTCATTGTCAGCACAACGCCCCAATATGCCCCAATCGAATGTAAGTTTTGAGCCCCATGCATCCTTCAAGGGACCACGTGACCCCCAAGTTCAAAGTTCAAGATGCACCACCTTCACGAAAGCATTTGCATGCATTTGGAAGTTTGGTGAGGTTTGACATCAACATTACACGATTGTGATGAGTTGCTCATTATAGTAGATTTAAAAAAACATGTCACAGTTGCTGCACAGTGAAAGTGCAACAAAAACTCACATCCAAAGCCGGTGCGCTGCCATTCGCCATTCAGCCATGCTGCTAAAATCAAACACCCGCGGCGTCGTTGCTGGTGTGCCATTCAAAAACGGGGCGGCAGCGCCAAAGGCCTTGGAAAAGTTGCTGGATGTTGTTAAGTCAAGTTGGCAGCCACTCGGCGGATGTGAATTACTACTGCACTCGATCGTACTGCGTATATCAAATTAAGTTGTAATTACATATAATATATATATATAAACACTGTATGGATGTGCTAAGAACATCACGTATGCCCTCCTCATAACATATATGTAACATGTGTATATATATATATATATGTGTGTGTGTGTGTTCTTATATGTGTATATCTCTTTTCATCTTGTATGTTCAAATCTAATCACCCAAAAATCAAACCCTTGTCACACCATCACCGCACAGTCCAGCAATATCTCCCTTGCCAATCTTGCACAACATTCACAACAAGGAACCGTAGTACGCCAAGAGCTCTTCGGAAGAGGAATATCAGCAGACTCTTCTGGCTGCCCTAGGCCTGCCCGCCAAAGGCCTGGTTCCAGCGTGCGACGTTGCCAATACAGTGCTGCAATCGAGTGCTACGGAGGTTTACTGGATGCAGAGAGAATCAGATAGGTAGATACATTGATAGATACTGTACTCATATTGAAAGAAAGATAGATAGATAGATAGACAGACAGACAGATAGATAGACAGACAGACAGACAGATAGATAGATATATCGATAAACAAATGAATAGATAATTAGTCGATAAATATACGTATATTTATATACATATATGCAGAGATCAATGAATAATTGGATATAGATAGATAATGATTGTACTGATAGATAGACTATGATTCATAGATGCATCATGATAGAGAGATAATGATAGAGAGTATCTGGACAATGTCTATAGTTAATTCGTTCTGACAGTGTAGGTTTGCGTATGTGATGTAAATTGTGCCTCGCCTTTCGCTCGAAAGAGATGCTGTTCATCGCCATGACCTTGCCCGGCACTCACTGCACGTAACTGCAAGCTGTCCACCACAAAACCACCTCGGTAAATGTAACAAAAGTCTTCAGAAGTTCAGAAGACATCAACTTCCAAGTCAAGACATGCAATATATTCCCGATCAAATCGGGAGCGTCTCGGCATCCCAAGAACTCTAGGAAACTAACATTTTCGGGCAGTGGGTCTGCGCGTCTCTATAGGTCTGTCAAGTCACCCTTGCAGTGAAATATGCAACAGAAAAGTGGCACCGCTTGAGACGGGTTACCAAGGATCCTGTATGGTCCACAAATGCCAGAAGCCTCGTCTTCATAGCGGATCTCAAAGTCATGAATTGCAATTTGCATACCTCAGGCAACGTTCAGTATCATTGAGTAGCGGTTATTCATGGCAAATTAAGATAGAACCTTTAGGAACCAGGAACCATTGGGAATCAACATAAATTCAGAATAATTAATGCGTGTTCTATTGTGTTGCGTTGCCTTCTCCAATCTTGACTTGCCGCCTCATTTTGCACAATTTCCTTTACATGATCATTTTGCCATTCTAATTGTTCAAAGAGACCAAAGCCTTGAGACTGCATGGCCGTCCACGGTGGAGGCATCTCAATCCATGCGTGGAGGTCAACTAGTGACTAAGTGACTAGATGCGAGTAGTATGAAAGTTTGGGATTGGTCCGTGGGAACCATGCACACAAACATGAAGGCAGGTGACTACTCGAGATCTCCTTTGGAAGTACTTTTTTGACGGGCAGGTGTGCCCGTACTTTGAATAAATCATTGAATCTTTTGTAGCTACCTTGAAGGTGTTCGATAGTTTTTGAGAGTTGGATTGAAGATTTGTGCCTAAGAGTCTCGGTACCCTTCCTCGTCCCCGCTGCCATCGGTGACACTGACCCTTCCGAACTATCCTGAATGAGTTGCCATTGTTCAGAATGTCCCGCAAGAGCTTTGCGAGTTTTCGTCGAATCCAACTGGACCCTTCCTGCTTTTGCACGCGTACAGAACCATGGTTTCCTGTCTCCGGTTTTTTCTGCTTTGGCGGCTTTGCCTCAGCGGGCGATGAATTATGATGACTTGACCTTGAAGGGATACTCCAACAGCAGCTTTGCTCTCTTTCAAGTGAATAGCAGACATGTCGGGCACAGGGAATGTGAGGAGGGTCTTACAAAAACCTCCTGAAAGACAAGGCACAAAAGGCTCCATAAGCTTTGAAGCTAACTTGATTGTCTTGGTCTTAGAGGCCTTGACATCCTGGTAGTTCCAATGGAAACTCCTCTCCTTTCACCAGCAACAGGCAAAAGCGAGAATGGGCAGTATGGCAAATGCACTGTTAATTCAGCAGTTCAGAGTGCATGCAAGGCAGGTGAATGACTCCACAAATGACATCCTGATGGCATGTCGCCAGTATGTCACCTGCTTGTCTATGATATGTGCGCCTCGCTCCGGCCAGGGCTAACAACCAAAATAACGTTCTGGACTAGCACCATGAGACGATGATGCCCGGCCTGCCGGAGCATTTCACAACCGCAGTGGATGAACTTCGCAATGTTTGTCTTTCGACAATCGATTCTGGGAAGGCACTGATGTTCACTCTGATCCAAGGACAACGCGTTGAAAGCTGTTCCTATGAAAGCTCAGGTTGGCACATTCAGTTTTCCCATCTTCAGTTCCAAGTGCACCATGTCAAATATACCGGCTGCAAGGACAAGGGGCAAGTGCAAGTTGTTGAGCCTCAGGGGCTCTCGGCGCCTTTGGGTATCCACAAAGGATGCATGAAGATTGCCCATCTGATCAATGCATATGCAAAAAATAAGATATGTGCAATATGTATGTACATATTTTGCAGTTTTTTTTCAAGGGGCACTAGTCATTCCGGCAAAAGGTGGTAGGTGCTATGCTATCACACGTTGGCAGTAGATGCCGTAAGATACACAGCAGGTAAATTTATATGCGTTATACGCATGTGGATGTGTGTGTGTGTGCATTGCTTTCATTGGATTATAACATGCCTACCACTGCAGGCACCAAACATCTCGCTGAATAACTATATATGTATTATATTATATCATATTCCTCAATTCTCACCATGCAGCCGTGAAGATCTGAGCTGCGCCCTTTCAAGGTGCAAAACGCCTGGACAGAAAGCTTGGCAAAGCAGCAGCGTGTGTGTGTGTGTGTCATGAGTGCACCCGAAATACCTGATAGAAGCTCAATGAAACACAAAAATTTAAGGACACATAGGACACATATCATGTCGGAGGCGACTGGTACAATAGTGAAAGAATCGTCCTGGTGCAAACATGTGGAAATAAGCTGAAATAAGACGCGACTGTAAGGTCACTGGCTCGGCTTGTGACAATCATCCAACCTTGCGATGGTTGGATCTTCACGTTCTGCTTAGGCATCAGGAGGAATTCAGTCAACTGCTTCCTTTGCCGAGATGTGGTGCACTCGCGGAATGAACGGTGGAAATGAGTCCAAAATGCTTGGCTTCATTGCAAGGCCAAAACGCCCAGGCCTAACAATGTGGTCAAATAGCCTGTCGACCCCTTTGTTGATGCGGCCCCGGATTCCACCTGCAGAGAGAATCTCAATATCAACCAAGGGCTCAGACCCTAGGGCTCCATCTTGCCATCAAAAAATTCGAACCATCTGAGATCCTATGAGTCCCTGGCCTCTGGAAGCAAAGAACGCAAAGAAACCGCGAAAGACTCGAAACCTTCAAATTTACAAAGTGATACAAAGATATACCAAGCGAATGATCACCATCTGTTTCCGCCAGCTAGTAGCAAAAACCTGCAATGATATTTTTGTTGGCAAGTGTTTTTTTCTCCGAATGTTTCCAATGTTTCCAAGTAAAATAAGCTCGGCACACTCGAAGGACGGGTCCTTATTGCGCAGCTCAACTTTGGACTGGGTGAACAAGTTGCATATATTCTCAACCATTTCTGTGGAACTTTTGTGAGACTTGTCAAGCCTGGACGCAGAAACAACTTGAAATGAGGTTTCAAAATATCCATAACTTTCCATAACTTTCCTCTAATATCCTCACATATCAATATTGCGTTGTGTTTCACTCTGAGCTCCGTTCGAATAGTTCTACCCAAGGATGCTCCAGGCTGCCTCGCACCACTGGAGCCCTTGAGGCGTTCTTCCAACTCGATGACCACAGTCACCAGCCCCACCACTGCTACAACAAGCTCAATCCTTGGTAGATACTATCAATGAGTCTCATGCTATGATAGTGATTGATAGTGTAGTGTTGAATGTGCTCATTCCAGAGACGACCCGACTCTGGCAATATCAAGTGCCCAATCAATATCATGCTACGCACAGAACAACGGCTCCCAGTTGCAGCCTTTGATCAATTTGAAATGGTCTGAAGAGAGGACCTATGATGACCTATGTGCCTATAGCTAAATGGAACAGGGAAAAACACCGAGGAAAGGCAAGCTCATATCAAATCCAGCCATTGTGCATGTGTATGTCAGTCCCCGGCATTCACATGTTGAGGCAAGGCTCCAGTTCAGAAATTTGAGGAAGAAACCATATCTTTCTTTGAGAATCCGAAGGACCACGTCTGCAACCAGAAATAAGAGCACAAAGCCACCTGCCGGGGTTTTGTTGCATTGATCGTGGGTAAGGCTGCTTTTTGAAAAAAGAATTCGGTCTTCAACTCTTATATTAAAGTACATCATTACAGTGCCATATTATAAATGAACACCAGAGGCCCACAAAGCCTCCCAGAAACATACCCAAAGAATCCGAGTCTTCAGACGGTAGCGCGAAGCTTGCAATTGTTAAACCTGAAGCAAGCACCCCCTGCTCCAACTCAATCCCAAGTTCACAATGGTGTTGAAAAAGAACATGCAAACGGAAAACGGAAGCAATAACATGCAATAACCACTGATTCCTTGCCACAGACAAGGATCTTAAATCGGCAATAATCGCTAACGTCACAATGAGTTCCCATATTCCAGAATCCTTAGCAGCAGCATCCGTTCGGCTGAATCAACAACGGATAAACTAGGGTACATATTCCAAAGGACCAACGGGGAAAGGGCGGGCAGCAAAAAAGACCAAACGAATCCAAGCGAAATCAAGGGGATAGGATAGGATGGGAATGGGTGTGTCGCAGCTAGCAGGGTCATTGGCTCGGTGATTCAGTGCAGGGCTTCTGTTTCATGCGCAGCCACTGAACGATATCAATTTTATGAAAGCCACGGTCTCTCGCCAACCGGTAGTGAAATGCCATCAAGTGAAACTCATTGGGTTTTCGGGGCTTGAGCTCAGTTGAATGTCCCATACAAAGACTAGTCAAGCGAGGAACTACAAGAATCACAAGAACATCCCTAATATTGCTGAACGCCCCTCAAACATAATTCCATAATGAAACAGATGTGAACATCCAGACATGCGTCCACGATTGCAATGGCTCTGTCACGCCAGTCCAGGACAGCAGGGTTCTCTGTGATCCAGTACCTGACGTGCACGAATGGAAAAATACATCAAAGAAGTCAGAAGTCTCTCCATGACCCTCTCTCAATCTCTGGATAGTTTGATGATGTCTGATGATTCAAAAGCGCGTGGATGCACTGAGTTTGCAATGAGTTCACCCTTCGCAGTGTTGTTCGAATTGTACGTGCGCATGTCTGTTTACAGCACTATCAATCAGAAAAAATCGAACAGTCCGGCTTGAAGAGCTTCCAACATCACAATGACGCGCACCCTCGACGGTTGCGCAAATTCTCAGAATCAATTCGAACTGCCTCAGTCTCGCTTTGCTGAAAGACTGCTGTTTGGTGGCATGGTGGGACGACTGTGAAGGCCACAAGCCCATCTAATCTATCAAATCCTATCAACACGCAATTTGCAAACATACTATACATATCTGCATCTATTCACGGCATGCGGGCATTTTGTACCATTAAGGCATTAAGGAAAGGGATCCTGCAAAGATTTCCCCCTAGCAAACACTCTCAACTTCTCCTTCACTTCAAATCCGATAAGCTTACCTATCTGCTTCATCTGTCAAATACTGAAATACCAATGCAAATAAGCAGCATCCACCACGGAGAAGTGGGTTGGCTTCCTGCCCCAGGAAATAGCATAGCAGCATAGCATGCAGTGCAACATGAGAAAGGCCTTCGCTTTTAAACTACCGACCCTTACCCATGTGGCACAACCAAAATATCAAAAAAAATCTCCAAAGAATATCAATGAATGGAATTATAATGGTCTCAAAGTAGATTCTAATTCCACTAGGCCGTGAAAGAAGCACCCCCAGCGCTTTCTAAGGTCAAGGATGATTCTCAGGATGAAATTTTTGACATTGTGCGACTCCTTCGGCTCCCACCAAACCATGAAGCCATCCCGTCCTGGTAAGCTTGGTGGCCACCTTCGTACGCCATCCAATGGATAAGCTCCATGCTTAAGCTACATATATCATATCAAATGTTTGGATCCAGTCATGTATCTGAGCAATATCAAGTGGAGTACAACGGAATGTGGGTCAATAGTGTATTACAATTGGATACATCCAATCAATCAATCAATCATTCAATCATGGAGGGAGCTGCAAGGCTTGCTGTGCAAATGTGCTGAAGTGCAGATCAGGTACTGAGCTCTTTGTCGTGGGAGTTGAGGAAGTTGGCGAACTGGGGGACGTATCCGGTACCATCGATGCCATAGCATTTTGGCATTGAGAGGCCACTGAAATCCAAGAAATAACGTGTGGACAAAAAACATCTTATCCGCACGAACTGTCAAACTCTTGACTTTTCATGGATAATACTTGCAGTCTGATCTGAGTTGCACAGAAGTCTGATGGTTAAGTACTAGTTGCTTAAAGGCCAAGAGGGTTCACGGTGCTATATTGACTTGATTTGAAGGGGCACCTCCTGCACACACACACACACAGCATGTGTTGGTTGTGCAGCCTTAATCTGAATCCTTGTGGATCACCATGGATCACCTTGCTCTTGGGAAAGCATTTGGTGAAACCTTTGTACAAAAAAGGTCTGAGCCAGCATGCCAAGCCGCTCAGAAGCTTGCGCATGAATGGGAAACGGGAAGACAAGCGAAATTAACTCAGCATGTTGTACTTTGGAGTTTTCCCGAATTGTATCTAAATGATGCTAAATAGCCAAATATTTTGATGCTTAGATACACTGCATGGCTGAACTCACACATCGAAGAAGCTACGCCATGTTGACTTGGACATGCCAAACTCTCAGTTCAAGTTCCTTTTCAAGTTCTTGATTGAATTTCAGGCATTTCAGTGCATCTCCTACATGGTCAGCATACTTTGTTTTCTTCGACTGTTTGAAATTGCTTCGCAAAGTTGAATTCACCATCTGGTCATTGCTCAGTGGCTGTGTCCTCGCTGCATGAGACCATGACATTGACAAAGCACAGATCATGACATTGACAAGGACTACTGCGTGAGTATGTACTATGTTTGATATTTATGTACCAGTATACTTATGTGCTGTATCTGTAGTATGTACATGCAAGTATATGTATTTATGTGTGTGTGTGTGAATGTCTGTCTGTGTGCATGTGTGGATATAAATCAATATAAATCATGCATGTGCTACATCTACAGATTTATACTAGATGATAAATCTATAACTTGCTAAGGTTAGTTCAAAACACAACTTAGATACCTATAATTCAATATAAAACTTAGGCACCTATGATTCCGTATAATTCCTTTTTTGCCTTGGTGACTTGGATACTTGGAGCTATTTGCCTGAATCATGCCCTGGCAAAACTACATGTAGTTTTTTGACAGCGCAAAATAACCATCTCCAAGCTGAGTTTACATTGACTCGCACTTCAAACTAATGCAGTCCTTTACATCAATCAAACCAGAGTTCCATGACTCTCTCGGAGAAGGCTGTCTCCCACGGTCCTGTTTCAGTGTCACACGGACAGCACACAACTGCGTGGCATGTGGCATATCGATCTGCAAACTTGTTGTGGAATATCATATTTATGGAATAACACTCCCAACATCTCCCAACATTCTCTCTCTTAATTTTACTGAAGATGGGCACAACCCAAGGCAGTACAGTACTTCCAGCGCTTCGATGCGCTTCGAGCCCATGATCAGTCGCATCCTTTTGATTCTTTCAAGCTGGCTGTGACCCTATGAAATCTTACATGGACCTCCCTTCTCTGATATGTACGTATATACATCAAACAAATATGCTGCGACTTACCGGAAAAATCGCTGCCCACATTCAGCCTCACGAGACTGGATGGAAAAATAGAAAAACATTCGTCACACTCGGTCTGAAGCAGGGCGAGTGAGCTCAAAGAGCACCAATGACACCCTTCTGAATTGCCCGCTTATTCAGAATGTTCTTCAAGGATAGATCCACGCCATGAGTAGGAGCGTAAAGTTTGTCTGGGTCCGTGTAGCCCCACTCAAGGGTAAGGCCACCACGCAGCGAGGGGCTGACCTCTTGTACCAGTCTGACATCAGTACCAACCTTTGCCTCCATCTTCAGCTTGATCTTTTCCATTTGGTCCTGTGTCAAACGCTGCGCAGAAGTCACACGGACAGGTGTGACGGAATTTGTGTAATAGGTGCTCTGGACATACTCAAGCATGATCACTTTGATGCCATTTAATCGATTCTTCTTGGCCAAGAAGATGATGAACCTGGGCATCACGGAGGACTTCAATGGCTTCAACAAATCTGCAATCTTCTGCGCCTTCTGAACCTCTGTGATTCTTGGATCATTCTGCACGGTGACCAACTTGTCTAACCATTCCTCATCTTTGAACTTGTCTTTGATCATCAGCACATCTTCCATGACTTCGACCGCTTCATTCCTTGCCTTTGCTGCATCCATGAGTGCCTTCGCATAGGTGACAACCGGACCGAAAGGTGTCAACATGGAACCATCTGCCTGGCGTTGGATCAGGTGCTTTGTTGCGCTACCTCGGTTGGCTACTCCACCCAGGCCTACTTTCACTGATGGTGTGAAAGCTGCGCTCCACAACCCGCAAGCCAACAACGCCCCAACAGCCACTCTGATGCGCATTGCTTCAAAAGCACAGGAAGATCACAAAGATTTTAAAGAAACTTCACAAAACCCCGAAGCCTTCAAGTGATCGGTGATGAGCCCACTGTTGCTGATTGAAATGTTATCTTTGTTGATTGTCATTTGAACATTGCTCCATCATGATCCTTGTATGCCTCTTGGGTCATCTTGAAATCATGGCCGCGGAGTGAAAGTGAAATGAGTGTGATGGAGTGTGACCCAGTCAAAAGCCACACGGGCTGCATGTTCAATGAGTCCAATGAGTCCAATGAGTCCAATGTCCGAATGCCAAATCATTTGAATCACCTGAGTCAACCCGAGCAGGTACGAGCCTTCGAACAACATGTGGAGCTTGCCATGCCTGACCGCTGACCAAAAGCATCAAAGATGTGCCATTGAATTGCCATTCTCTTGCCAAACCGCTGTCGATTCTGTTGTTTATATATAATATGTTGTGTGTACTCATGGCAAAACTGCATGGATCAACGGAATTGACCAGAAGCCGCTTGTTTACGTAGAGAAGTCTTTGTGGTCAAAGGAACTTTTGCAAACCTCTATAAAAAAAAAATATAAAAAAGGGAAGCCCTGCAAACTTTAGGCCTAGGTCCTCAAGAGTTGTGTAGGGGAAGATATCGGATGACCGCCGGGGGGGGCTGCCTCTAACCCGCCCGCGGGAAACCTTATTTCTTCGTTCAGAGCTGTCTTGGGAAGTTCTGGGTTGATGTGCTCCTTTGGAATCTCCATGCAGCCGAAGCTGGCTGGCTGTAACATGCGACTTGTTTTTTGTATATAGATTTCCGCATTGTTTAGGCTTGCTTAACTTCCTCAAGCCAATTGAATATCCCATTCTGGGTCCAATTTTCTTCGGTTTTGTTCCATCCTGATGGCTTGAAATGCGCATTCAAGTTCCACAAAATCGTAATATCAAAAGTGTATACAGTATACAGTTACACTTTACTTATTTTCTATTCATGTATTGATCGGGATACATATTATACAAATGTTTGTGAATGCCCTTCGCTCTCCTTTTTTTCATCTGCCTTCACGGAAGTGTCTCTGAAGCGGACGTCTGCCAATCGTCGTTGGTGAACTGCCAAAAGAAGTCAAAGCAGGATAGGCATACGCAATAGCCAGATTTGAAGAATGGCTGCACCAAGATCAGCTTTCCGCGTTTTCGAAGAGACCAAGCACGATCAGACACGGTAAGGGAATGTGCTGAGTATCAACACTGAAACGCCGTCCGAAGCCAGGAGAACTACGAGATTCCGTCCAGCAGTGACCTGTACATTTGGCTTGCACATTGGATTCGGGTTTTGGACCTTTCAGGTAGAGAGGCAAACAAACTAAGAGCTCCGGCTTCTTGAAGATAATGTTGCAATGTTTCCAGGTTTTTCAATCTCATCCTCCAAAGCAGTGAAGTGATGTCTTCGTTTGCTCTGTACGCTCGGACAGCGCCCCCGGCTCTCAGTGAAGCCGGTGTCAACCCAAAAGAAGAAGGTACTCGAAGTGCTAGCAGAATCCGATCCCACCTAAGACGAAAAGCTGCAGGACTTCCAGGATATAACATCGCCCCCGGTGGAAGAGACCCAAAAACTGCAGATAAAAATCGAGTTGAAGCTAAATCGGTAACTTTTGAATGTTGCTCTCTACCAATCCCTCGTCGTTTCCCTTTTGGATTGCAAATACGGATGAATGCTGTGTTTGGGGATTCCACCACCAAATCTTCCGGTAACAGCAAATCGATGCGCCGAGCTGAAAGCGTCTCGCCAGGTCTGCAGATAGCTTCATAAGTGAGAACCAGAACTCCAGCAAAGCGATGCCAGCCCCAAAGCAGCGCAGTCACCACCATGGCTTGAAAAACTACGGGCGGCAGGGGACTACGGTGCTTTATGGGTTCCAGGGACTCCCATTTAGAAATCAGTTGCCAAGCACTGCCAAGAGACGGTTTGAACTCAGGCTTCCATCTTTGAATCAGTGTAACCAATTGACGCAGGACATAGATGCTGTCGCCTCGTTGATATAGGTCTCGACCAAATGCTTCCACCAGTAAACTCAAAGTGCTAGAACAGCCTACTAAAGAAACGAAAGAAGATTCTGAAAGCTCAGCGAGGCACCACAGCCGGAAAGATTGCCATACTCGTGCCGCCAGAACTGAAGTAACAGGTTCTACCAGCTCCGCTTGATCCAGCTGAAGGACGTCACGGCCCCCCAAAACTTTCTTCTTCCGAGGTCCCGGATTCGACGCCTCACCAATTCTCCGGTTTTTGCAGCGACACATCACGGAGAGGCAGATCTTCCGCCTTGTAGGAAGCAAACCTGCATCTCTAAGCACTGCTGTAGATATAATCCAACATAGCTTCCGGGGATAGACTTGAGCGACTCGAGTCCAGGGTGCACGATGAGCCCGCGACCAACCCACCAACTTCCGGTGAGTGTGGTCCCGACTGCAAAACAGCTTCTGCTCTTGCAAGTGAGTATTTGTAAAGATCCTTGTTCTCTTCCTCCAGGCACATCCAAAAGCGCAGTAATCCACCCGCATAGAGTGAGATGGATCCTTTGCACCCAACTTGACCCATTCATCCAGCAACCATAGAAAAGAGCCGTCGGGATTTTCCACCCAGAAAAAGACATGGTACTTCCGACAGAGCTCGATAAGGCCAGCTAACCAAATAGCATGATGATTGCCCATCGAAACTTTCTCGAACATGTTGAAGGTCAAATTGGGAAGCCCATACGGCCGGTCTTTATCCCGGACGGCCGGGCGAACTGCTCTTGAGAACGAACCGCAAAAGATGGCCGCTCCAAAGCCAAAGCAACAGCCAAGCGTGAGTAGAGCTTCAATCAACTTCTTGTTCTCAGCAGCTAAGACGTCCTGAGACTCATCATCTGAAGTTTCAAAGGTTAGCGCCCAAACTTCACAAAGGGAAACGAGCATGCGAGCCACCCCTTTCTTTCCTGAATACAAGTCAAGATAACCAGCAAAGTTGGGCTTCCAAGTAGGGCTCACTTGCCAGTGACGGGGCAAGAGAAAACGCTCTCGAGGAATCGTTGCCAGCAATTTCTTAGCATCTTCAGAAAGCTCTGAACGACCCAGACTCGCAGCATCGGGACATGGAAAGTCCTCTTTTTCAACCCCAACGGAATCATGAATCCGTTGGGATTGAATTTCTCTATTGTTTGAATTCACACCTTCGGAGGGAAACTTCTCGACCTCCGATTTGCGGTTCCGTGCAGCGGCTTTCTTCTTCTTGAAAAACAACTGCGAATGACTCAAACTGGAAGATTCGTCGTCAAGAGGAACTCTAAGCTCTTGCATGTCTGGCAGCCCCGAAATACTGTAGGGATCCGCACTATAGGATTTCAGCCAACTATCAAAAGCCTCCAATTGAGCATCCACGTCTACAAAATTTGCAGTATCCATCCAGAGCTCGGGAACTTTCTCTGGAGGGCGAACAGCCACATGCCGAGTGGGATCATCTGTAGCATTGACTTCGCTTGGTATGTACCCGCAATTGGATACCATTCCACAACCCAGATGAATGGGAAGACTCTGCTGCAACTCCTGGTTCAGGGCAACCGACGAAGAACGACCCTTCAGCCAAGCTCCAAGCGACACTTGAGAATCTGACAGAGAGAAACTTCGGCCAGGGAAATGCTCAAAGGCTGCTGCTTTCTCAGAATGCACCATACCACGAAGCTCCAACACATTGATATGAATGTCTTGAGAACTCTTCCTCTTCTCAAGCTCCACAAACTGAAGACAACTTCCAAGCTCGATGTGCAAAGGGTGACTGGCAAGACACTGGTCCCCAGGAAGCTCATCGGCTGCGGGCAGTATGCCCTTGATCCGTTGTAAAGATTTCAACGGGCTCAACAACCTCGACCACACATTCTTACGAAGACGATGCCGATGTAGCTCGCTCCTCAACCAAACTGGGAGCTCAGCTCGACAAACGGCCCACCCCCATGTAGAAGCATCCGACTCATAGAGGAAAGAAGAATCGCGGGCCTTGATGTAGGTAGTAGCCAGCGGCACCAAACATACACAAAGGAGAAGCTCATCCTTGAGACCTTGAGACAAGCGAATAACTCCCCGACTGTCCACTTGCCTCTGCAAAGCTTCGTAGCAAATGTTGAGAAGGCTCAACATACGCCTCTTGAACAAAAAGATGGATGTCCAGCATCCTACCAACACCTCAAGCAAGCTGATTGTGCAGACTCGCAGTTTCAAAACGCCAAGTGTTGCAAAAAGGATAGGAACGACTCTCTTCAAATTTGCTCGGATAAAACCTCTGTGGCCCTCTACATGGGCTCCCCAGAATTCCGCCTCCACATTGTCATGAAAAGTCTTCCCCTCATGGGGCATCAGGCCAAGTTCCTTGTACCGATGCAACGCTGCACTCAACTTTGACGATCCCAGACCAGGTTTCACATCAGCGGCAGTTTTTGCGACAACTTCAAAAAGGATAAGGTCGTCAATGACTACTCCTGCAAAGAAGTTGCCTCTGGGTGCGGGAAGATCCATGGATAAAAGGGTGCTCTCGTCGACCAGCTCCATTTGAATGAGGATACCTAAATGGGCTGTTTGCGCCAACTCCACCGCCATGGAGTCCCCCATGGCTAAGGTCCTCAATCCCAAATACACAGGTCTTCCTTCTTGCTCAAACGCGGGATCATAACACCTGAAACCACGAAGCTGCTCTGGCGCGACAGAAATAAGAAGAGAGTTTCTCTGCAGCCTCTGTTCACTGACTGATTAAGAGTAATAAAACTCCCGGAGATCTGTGCCAGATGTGCGAAGGATGCTGTCTTCTCCAATGTGAAGATCACATAAGCTTGATGCGGCTCCCATAGATCCTATCCATCTATGCAGCGGACGTTCTAGTGTGTTGAAGGGTCTGCTGTCAAATATCAAACGATCATGTGTGGAGCTTTTCCCAACAGCAAACAAACCAGCTTGAAAACCTTCTAGAACATCACATTCCCGAAGGGCTCCAAGTCTGCCTGACCTGTCAAGCTTCTGCAGCAATTTCCAAACTTCGTCATCTGTCCCAAACACTCGGACCCTGGGAGGGTCCTCTGTAGCCTCACCAGGTCTGAGTGCATGATCAATAGGACGTTGAAAAATCCCACGGCTAGTGTCGTCCAGGAAAGGAGACGGATCGAAGCACGGCTCACCTTTGAAATCGAGCCGATCGGAAACAAGCTTCTTGGCAACCATCGGGGAAACTCCCGGGATATGCCCAACCACCTCTCCTGCTGACTGCTTTTGTAAACCAGGCGCGAAGAAAGCACGCTTTAAAGATGCAATGGAGGTTCCACTAGCTTCAGGTAAAATTTCATTGAGACTGTAATCCACAGCGTACTCTAAGGAAGCCAAACGTCCCAAAGCACTCTCAATGTCTTCAACCTTTCCAGCAGATCGCCCCATAGCTTCTGATGTAACAGGTTCACATTCCTGCCACGCTGCTAAGGCCTGCTCCATGAACTTCACCACCCTCCACTGAACCTTCGAAAGAGGTCTGAAAAGCAACACCTCCTCTGGGCAAACCTGAGCACGTCGAAGATGCAGCCAGTCCAGACTTGCTACTAATAAATTTACAGCCTTCTGAAGTTGATCTTCCTTACGATCAATCTCAGCGGAAGGACGATGCACAAACACTCTGGGATATGGCATAGGCATCGGCCATAGAGCAGCGGTTGCTCTGTTCATTGCAGGGCTAGAAGGCTTGCGATGAAAACTACGAAGGAAGGCTGAGAAACTGCCTCCCAAAGACTTGCAAAAACGGAAAGATGAAGCCCACCAAGAACCAGGTTCGACTGTAGACGCCCGGGATCCAGGAGGCCGATGCTTTGAGTTGAATTCATCTGAATCTTCAACCCGGGATTGTAAAAAGGGGTTGAACTCAATATCATGCAGAGCACCTTCAGTCTTAGCAGCATCAGCTGAAGCCATACCCTGGTTTGGACAGCAGCGGTCAAACTGACATGCGCCTCCCCTAGGTCTTGGCCCCAGCTGGTGCCGCTCCGACCGATTCAGTGCTGACTGGATGAGGCCTCCTCGTTTGTGGTAGGAGCCTCCGAATTCTTCTGGCCTTTTCCCGCCCCCTTGTTCGGCTTTCTCTTTGGATCTGCTTTCGGATTTGGAACGGTGGTTGGAGGATCGGGCTTTCCAGGTTGAGCCCTCCTCCCCAAACGTTGTCGCCGCTCCACAAAATCGTCCAATTCTTTCACCTTCCACATAAAGGCCTCTGCCCACGTAGATGGCCACAACTTCGTGTGCTGTCCTTCGTAGATATCCGGAGGAAGGTGTTTTGCGAAGGAAGAAAAAGGTGGAGCGTCTTCCAACGAACCTTCTGCTGATAGCAGAGCTTGTCCTCTGTCCACCGCCAACTGATCGATTTGTGCCAGCAGCAACAAAAGACGAGCCTTCCCCTCGGCTATGCGATTGGACCTCAAAGCGTCCAAAGCTCCTGTGATGCCCCAGACCGTCCTCCTCACAGTGGCCGGAATATTGGGTATTCGGCTCCTGTGCTCTGCCCATCCACGAAACGACCCGGATCTCTTCCCACTGCCGGGTGCTTCTTCCACTGAACCAAAGTCGTCTAGCATTCGCCGCTCCATCACGGCATACAGCTCCTCGGGGTGATCCTTCAGAGCTTTCCTCAGACTTTGGATCACTGCTGAATGCCGTCGACTTGAACTGCTTGAAGATACACCTGCTGAATCGTGTAGAAGGACAGCATCGTCCAAAGTGTCCTCCAAGCGATCCTTCTTCCTGTTTGATGTTTTAGATCCCACAATGGTCGTCAACTTGGTCAGGGCAGTCACTACGGGATCCTTCAACTCTTCTGGAGTTAACTGGGGAGCTGCAACTTCTCCTTCCTCCTCGGCCTCCCCCTCGGTCTCTCCCAGAATGTTCAGCTTCAAAGCTGTCTTGGCTGGCAATCTTGTACCCGGAGCATCTGTGAGCTTTCCCTTCTTCCCAACCAACAATGCCGACAGTTCTTCTAGTTGAGCCCGGTCGATGCCTGACTGAAGAGCTGCCTTCACAGCCCCTGGATCGAGGCCTGCAATACCATCGCCGTCTTCTAAACCACCAACCTTGATTGAACTCTTCGGCTTTGGGGGAAGAGCTGCGGCTACGGCATTCGGTGCTGCTTTCGGCTGCCCCAGGGTCTTCAAAGTGTCCTGGATGTTCATCATACCTGCCTCGAGCGCAGATAGTCTGTCTTTGAGCTCCGTCTCTGCCTGGATCACTGATGCACTTTCTGCAGTGAGGAAAGCGAACTTCTCGTCTGCCACTGCCATCAACGCTTGGGCCATTGGAACAAAACCTTCTTCTTGATCCTCGGTGTGAAAACCGAGAGCAGTCTCTTCCGACGCTGCTTCTATGCATGCTTCGAACCGAGGAGTCAAAAGCCCGATCCAAACTTTGATGAAAACGTTGTCAACAGCCACTTCACGATGAGAATCCTCCACAGCTGCCACGGCCACTGAAACTGCTTTTGAAAACGCAGCACTGGGCAGTAACCTCTGTCGGGTGAGTCTATGCCAAAAACTGTACGGGATGGCCACTAAAATCTTGGTATCAATGCGGGTGATCAAAATGATCGGAACGTCGTGATGGTCACCAGGTCCCAAGTCACTTCGGAAACTGAAAACCTGATAGTTTGAATTCGCACTGCCGTCCTCAAAGACTAAGAGCCCTGCACTTAGGTCAAGCTCTAGGTCTTCGTCCCCTCTTCCACTTCCGGCGTCTGCCTCAGGCACTTCACTCGCCATCGACCTCTTCGGGCCAAGTCAATGAAGCTGCTTCCACCACCAACCGTGCGTCGCGATAGCTCGGTAGGCCTATGAAGACCGAGTCACCAGGGTGTCCACGAGGTTTGACCAATGCCTGAATCTCGCTGAAAAACTTGCACACTTTCACTGGGTCAAATATCTGACCGTTGTGAGCGCGAATCACTAGGTAGCAGTTGCTACCTTCAGCCAGACGCTCACGGCCCGACAATCCACGTCGCCTGCCACTCAAGCAAGAGCGCAACCAGATTCCGATGTCAGTCAATGTTTTGGCCCTCTCAGAGGTAAGAGGAGGCAGCACAGGCTTTGCTGGTGGTTCACCACGCACCGACTGAGAAACACTTTGCACTTCAGCGGAGCCCCTTGCAGACACTGAAGAAACCAATTCAAAATCGCGCTGAGTTTCAAGATCCACCACACGAAGTTCCAGTTGAGCCAGAGCAGTGCGGAGATAACAAACCTCGTCCTGAAGTTGCAAGAGATCAGCTCGCTGCATCAAATATCCCGATACAGCTGTGAGGTCGTCCTACCCAAAGCCAGGAAGTGACGACGAATGACTGTGCACCACCAATGCCGAATCACTAGCAGAAGCTCCAGAGTAGGCCAGAGACAAATGCCAATGCAGATACCAACCAGAAAACTCTTGCTGTCAAGGCTGGAGAAAGTATCAGCAAAATTCTGGGGGCACAAACAATCACTTAGGGATTCAGGGACCCTGGGAAACTCGTAGTTATTTTCAAGGGAGTCTTGAAGGATTCTTAAAGCAAAAGAAGCAAAAGATCCCCCTGCCGCCCCTAAAGCGAAGGGACGGTGGTTCATCCAAGGTTTGATCCACTGAATCTGCGCCGGGCACAAAAACATTCAAGGCATTGCATTGAGTTGGATGGTACTTCAACGCCGCACCACAACGAAGACAGAGGGAGGGACCGCTAAAACCAAACCCAACAGACTTTCAACATAGTTTTCAACACGTTTCAACCGGACTGATCTGTCCCTTGGCAATCAGCTACGACGAAGCGACAGGAAGCGTTGCCAATTCAACATTGCTGGGAACAGGTCAATGAGTCAGGCTCTCACTTGCAAGGCCTGGCTGCATTGCCAGTACAGTGGTGGCTCCATCACATGCCTCAAGATGCAAAAGTGAAGTCGGGGACATCTTCAATTGACTTTGCGATTACCTGGTAAAAACAGAAGCCTCACAAAAAGTTGGTTCCAGTTTACGGATCCAGGCGGCAGGAGACAACTAACATAACGCAATCTTTCTTTGGAGTCGTTTGTGTGCAGATCCTCTGGCTTCAGAAGATGTACTGCTATGGCTGCTACTGTATGTACTGTTGTATCTCGTTGTGCTCATTTGTACTGTCGTTTTTCGATGTTGTTCGTATTCTGGATTGGCAAAGAATTGAGGAACCTGCTGCACTGGCTTGGACGGCCGTGAATTTGAATGCAAGGGATGCATCGGAGTTGGCTTCGGCTCTGCGACCTGGCCAGAGAAAGCCATGAAAGGGAAAGAAATCTTGGCTTGATTGTCATCCCAGAAAGCGAAACCCTCGAAATGTGGTTTTATGATTTTTGGATGTTTGAGCCAAAGTGAACATTATGTTGAGGGCGTTTCACACCCACCGAATAATTTCTGAACACTTCTGAAGCAGAATTATCATTTTTAAGGGTGGGTACGTTTGATAATCCCCAACAAAGGATTTCTATCCACCACGCATGCTACAACTACTGGCAGCAAAACTTTGCATTATCCTGCAATGAATTCACAGCTGCGAACCCTCAGGCAAAAAACTAGTTCAAGGGTATGCCAAATGTCAAACCCACCAAAATATCAATCAGGTGTTGGCTTCAACCCATTTCCAAAATATTGAACCCTAAAGTTGCTGGTGTAGGCAAGAGGGGCTTCCCATGGATTCCTATACTATTTCAAAACAAAATAATCTTTCAAAGCTGAAAGTTCTAGAGTTCCAACGATGAAGCAAAGGAAAGCTGGCAACTAGTGACAACGCATGAAAGTTATTTTGGGGGCATAGTGGCATAGTAAGGTGTGCGCTGACATATCTACCAGTCATTATGTCAAAACCAGTTCTGTTTGACCCCCTCAGAAAAGTATGTTTGATAAGAATTCATTCAAATCATTCTGGCTGGTGAGACCCGCCCCGCTTCCTCCCCCACACACAATCCAGAAACTAAAACTATTTTGAACAGATTATTTCAGGAGTTGGCGTTCCCCTCGAAATAGTGTCTTAAGACAGTCTAGATTGTATACAAGTGAATTCCCCAAACGAACTGTTCTGGATTCGAGACATGCCCAGTGTCAGTGTTCTTTCTTGGTCACCCGTTTCTGATGAATGTGCTTTTTCCACCCGGGGATGGGATCAGCTTAGCCAACGTTGTTGCGTTTTGCTGGGACAGTCGTGCTTGAGGGCCCAACACGATAGCGAGACAAAGGTGTTGGAGGCTGCCTTGGCTCCAGTCATGGCAAAACAGGTGAAATATAGTGAAATATGGTTAAATGGTGTGAAATGCACTAGCTTACCCGGTTACCCACTGCGATATGCCAGAATTATACCTGTCCCATCCAGGTCAAGTGCCTTCAAATCCCTACGATGATCTTCTCTATTCAAATCTATTCAGTGTGTGTGTGTGTCGTCTGAACCCAGTAACAAGAGCCACAAGGTGCAAGAAGAAGATATACTGGATTTTAAGGTCCTATTTTAATCCATGCGCTCAAACCACACCAAGGACATCCAATATCCGAATTCATTGTCTCAAGGAACCACCGGGATAAATGCCCTAATGACAGCACTAGTGAACCAGAAACTGGGGCTCGTGCCGTTGCCAAGAAAGGGGCGGCTCTGCATTAGGCCTTGCACTCTCTTTGGAGCTGCGAGTGGGAGCATTGTGCCATGGCATGAATCGTAAGCCCATTTCCGTGATACTTTCAAGCATCATGACGTCATGGTCAGTACATTGGCAAAGGTCTCAATTTCAACTTCCAAGTCAAGTGCATTCCTGTGATCCATTTTGATCACTGAACCGTCATGAACAGGTTGTCACAAGAAGTTTGCACAAGTGTCACAAGTGACCCTGACCTTGAAGGAATGAATTGCATCTGGCTATCGGTCTTGGAGGCAAAGTAGTTCACCGGGTAATAGCTCTGCGAATGCGTCTGCTGCGGATGCGTCTGCTGTGGCATTGAATGCTGCAAACGCTGGGAGTGCTGAATCGTCCGTGGATCAAATGGCTGATGGGAATGCAGGGAAGCTTGAGGGAATGCTTGAGGGTGCTGTGGAAGCTGTGAGTGCTCCAAGTTCTGCGCATTTTGACTCTGCACTCGTGACTGCAAGCGCTGCGGCTGCTGCATGCTTTGCGGTTGGAGGGCTGACCGTGCGGACATGCGAGGTCCACCAAGTCCAGCAGGGCTGGCATTTTGAGGCCGTTGTGGGGACATTGGGTCGGGGCGAAACCTCAGCATACTCAACAGTTCAAAAAGGCAGAGACATGTTCCAGGATTCTAGAATGAGGAGGGTTGTCTGATTCCAGCAACTTACAACTTTCAATCATGTTTCACGTTCAGAAATAATCCTTCAATCAAGTAATTTGAGAATGATGTCGAACCACTAAAGCAGAACGATGTAGAACCACAATGCGAAACATTGCGAAACAAAATGCTGAATGCCAAAGGGCTGGAAAGGTGGTGTCAAAGAGGTTTGGCGAAGTCCGTTTGTGGATCCTGCGGGCCGCTGCGGCTGCAATGGAGAGAAATCCGCCTGCGGTGGCACAGGATCATCTCGCCTCGGAGACTGTGGATGAAGCATGTCAAGTCACGATGAGTTCCAAGGATCTGCCATAACAAGAATTTATTTCATAGGAGCTTCTTGCATCACTTCATCGCTTGGTCTAGACCGATTGCCACTGATTGCAGGTTCATTGCGCAAATGGGGCAGTGCTGTTCAAACAGCCATGAGGTATGGTTGTTCAGTCCATTTCCGTGCAGGTTACTATGTAATTTGCATTGTCCATGTCTATGGCAGGCGTCTCAAGAAAACAGAATAAAACACTGTTTCAGGTCACTTCAAGATTTCTTCAAGGGCTGAAGCGAGTGACTGAATGTATACTGAATGTATTCATCTGCACTCCATGCAGCATCTGCAAAGTTTGGGACATGTTTCTATCTTTCACATATGCACATGATATCCACTTTCCCGAATGGAAGTCGCATGAAAAAATGATGTTTCTGGCCCCTGAGAGCTCCGAACACTTCTGGCGGATATGGAGCGGCTCGAGCGCGTAACAAGGGTGACATGCTTGGGACTTGAGGTGCTTGAGGCCTCTCGACCTTCAAGCCAAACGAAACAACTGTAAATAGCTGAGCGGTTCAAAAACACCGAAGGATACAAGTAGCAACAGTGCAGGGTACCTAGGACGGGCAAAATAGAGTTCCAGTTGGCTTCTTTCAAAGTCTAAGTTGTTTATACAAGCGACATGGGACCATGTTCATCCAGGTGCGCAGTCTCAAAAGGTGTGGCTTCCAATGAAGCGCTTCGCAACAAAGACTTTCCATGTTTTTTTTCCGGACCAAGTACACCTTCTTACTGAACCAAATGAAACTCATTGAATTGGATGAGATTGATTCTACTATAGTTTGAGTTGATCGAATTAAAAGCTTACAGTGCTTACAGACGGTCCAAAGATGTCCAAAGTGTAACTTTGCTGCAAAGGAATCGGATCAAAGACGGGATTGCTCGAGGTTGATCCGGTCCAACAAGTTGCTCCAGGAAGCCCCACTTTCTCAGATGGACGTGCTGGTGGCTCATAGCTGAACCTGGAAATCGTTGGTAGTATAAACAGTGCATGTAGCATCGTCTGGCACTTCAGGGATAGCTTGACTAGCTTGTAGCATCTGCCAACAGAAACGGACAAAGTGTGTACCAGTACACCAAATCTAGCCAAGAGATGTGAGTCAACCTCGCTCCCTGAGCTTCGTGCCAGCCAGCCAAGGAAGACCTGAACTTGTCAGGCGAAATCCGAGTCAGGCAAGAGGCAATTGAGTAAAAACTTCATGATATTTCACGATTCTACTCCTACTCTGGCCCATGCAGTCATGACTTCAAGAATCAATTTCAGAGTGACATGACATAAGGACATGAAACCCAGTTAAGCATCACATAGCACCACATGACTGGCAACTAAGGGTTGGGACAATCCATCAAATAGCCCCAAACTTGTTAAAGGCGCCTCAGAACAACCCGCCAGCAATCATGGAGCTACAGCTAGGGCAACAAAGCCGCTGAGCACTCGCAAGCGCTGGTAGGTTAAGACATCCTTGATCACTCCACTCATCCAGGTCTACTTTCGCATTGTGCACATGGATATACATGTATATCGGCGGGGCTCTCACTTGCGCCTCTCATTTTGTCTCACTTGCGCCTCTCTCTCACTTGCGCCTATCATGTATCACTTGCGCCTCCGTTTTTGTCTCACTTGCGCCTAGTTGATTGGCGTGGGTTTACACATGTCCACACCTGTAATGTAACCCGTGTCCAAAGTGCTACGGACTGGACTGCTTCAGTACATACTTTACACATGTCCACACCTGTAATGTGACCCATGTTCAAAGTGCTACGGACTGGATTGCTTCAGTACATACTTTACACATGTCCACACCTGTAATGTAACCCGTGTTCAAAGTGCTACGGACTGGACTGCTTCAGTACATACTTTACACATGTCCACACCTGTAATGTTTTGCAGCGAATTTGGCAATAAAAGCCTTGTAACAATGATCATCAAGCATGTCACACTTCACCAAAACTGGAGGCACAAGCGAGACAAAAAGAGAGGCACAAGCGAGACAAAACGAGAGTCACAAGCGAGATACCGACCGATGCAAGTGGCATCAAATGGCTGCACAAAACAAAACAGATGGAAATGTGTGCTGCTAACAATGCCAAATACTGCCGCATCCTGCCAATGTCCCAACCGAGCGTGTGGCTAACAAAGATGTCATTGACCTGTTCCTGTCCATACTAGGCAGGACTCTCAGGCAGCAAAAAAAACAGGGACATCTCTTCACATTTCCACTCGACTGGGGCCCCCACGAGGACATTCCTGATGCCCCACCTGCTGAGAAACACACAGAAGACTCATACTGGTTGCGACCCATCGGATTAGCTCATATATTTACAGATGTAGGCACTCATAGAAGGCCATATGTATATGTACAGTACAGCAAAATTAGATATGCAAATTGTGACTAGTTACTAGATAATGAAAATTCATGAAAATTCTGCACCTGCACCATTTCTGCGTCCCAAAATCGGTGAACGGCTGCTCGTCCTAAGAATAGCATACACAACACACAAGACTCCATGACCAAAGCCTGCGTGATGGTGGCCCCACAAGCTTGGCGCTTCGTCACATGCCAAAGCCAGCTGTAGGCTTTTCTATCATTTTTGTTGCTCTCTGGCGTGCGGGAGAGACTCAAGCACTGCCAATGGAGGCCAGAAATACTAAGAGTATTCATGTCAAAGCACTGGCACAAAGCAACAGGAATTATAGGTGCGTTATGAATACTTAAAGCTTGTTCCATAGTTGTGAGACCGATTCTTCTTGAAATTTTGTCAGCAAAATAAACAAAGCAAACAAAGCATTCATGCAGGTTTGTTCGAACGGACTTCTGCTTACTGTAAAGCAGACTGGCAATGCCACATTGGCAGCCGTGCTAAATGAAAAAGCGTAGCTGCGGCAATTTTCACCGACCAACCGCTGCCAAGCTTGATAGGAAGCCCCGCAATCCCTTGTGTTGCAGCATCAGCGCCCTTGCCTACATACTACATCGTAATAGGACAATTCAATCATAAATTACTATTACCATACTTTATGTCTGGGGGCCCTCCAATCGATCCAATGAAGCACATTGGACTAGATTGCTACACAAATGCAATGGTGGAACCGCTGTCCCTACACTTTGCATGGCCTCTGACATGGTTCTGCTCAATCGAACAGTTAGAACTTAGAAGCGTCTTGCCAGGCTTCATGGGCTTACTTTCCACATCTCACAGCAAATGGCACAGCCTCACTTATCCTTCAGAAAGAATGGGTGCGCTAAGGCCATCTCTGGTGTACAGCGCTCCTAAGCAAAAACCCTTCCGCTCACAGTGCTCGCATTAAAAAAAAAAACGCTCCAGAGATCTCAGAATGAAATCACTGATGAAAATGACAAAACCATACAAAACCAACAAATTTGTCATACCTCTTCGCACCAAGCATCTGCTGCTGATACATGTAAGAGCTTTGTAACCAAGTCAGCCAACCGAGGCATGAGCCGTTCTTGCGTTTTTGGGTCCTGAGTTTGAAATGAGATTCGTCAGGGAGGCAGCCAATATACGTTTGCTTTTCTGTGACATTCACTATCTTTCACTCAATGACTCAATGGATAGGAATGATACATGATAAGATTCTTCCCTGATCTTTTCTGCTGCGTATTTTTGCCATTCTATCATATGTCATATTATGACAGGCTATAATTTCTTGATTCATATTTCATCATAATTCGAGATATGATGATATGATTGCACATTCATTGCATATTCAATCTGCTGCATTCCCAACCTCAGTTTCGCTTTAAAGCGCTCCTTGGAAGGAGTAGTGGTCACATGTGGTCACTACATGTCACGAGGGCATCAATGCCCCAGGCTCCCAACATACCCTGACTGTTCAAACTTCAAACCAAGGACTGAATTTGGCGGCGGGTTCTTGAATACTTGCTCCAGCATTCCGCTCACCTCAAAAGGGTGAGATGCACTGAGTGATACTGAGTGCACAAAGCACAAGAGAAGCGTTAGTCCAAAGGAGTGCGGGCATGCGAGTATGTGGGGCGGAAGATCTACAGACCTTCACCTGATTATATAAATGTTTGAAGTTCTCTTGCCACTTCGATGTCTTGTGGCAATTGGATGCAATTGGCATCAGCCTGCAGCAGCAAAAGATACGCAATGCTTTGCTTCTGAGGCACAGGTTGCCTGGGCTTCTCGTACTTCTTCATAGGAAAAATATCTCCTTTGCAAACTATCGCATGCACGTTCATGGTACAAGTTAAACACCAGAAGTAAACCCCCACAATGATCATAGTCTCGGTCTCAGTATGTCTCAAGCTGATGGCTTCACAACAGGACGTTCTGAGGCATTGCAAGGGTCTGTTACATGTTTTCGATGTTTTCGCTTTGATTCCGTTCTCTCATCGAGCATTGCACTGCCGGGGTGCGGATTCCAGTGATGGACTCTGGATCTTTCAAGAGATACTCGCCTTGGCTGGCTCAGAATCTGCCAATTTCCTCTTGTCTCTTGTGGATTCATGTCAATTCCACTGCCATGAAACACCTCAAACTTCCACTAGCAAAATGAATGCCGAATTTACGTTCTGATATTCTTCTCCGACCAAAATACCTTCTGGGCTGAAGTGTTTGGCAGAGAATTCGCCCGATGTTGCCATTTTCTTGGTGAAAGCACCGGACACCTGCACACCAGCCATAGTCGGTCAAAGTCATTTGACTTTGTGCCTCTTGACGGCAACAAGAGCGACACAGCTACCTGTTCTTGGTGCTCCCAGTACTTGCCAGAGTCATTGTCTCCTTCTGTATTTGCCCTGCTAGTAACTAGTAGTGATAGGACTCGGATATTTTCGTTTGAAGACAACAGGAAAGCATTAGCCTCTAGCATCTGACGGACGATGGAGTTGTTCCTGAGGAGCCATACATCGGAGTCTGCACAGTTATCAGCTGTCCACAAGGAGTCTGGAAGCCAATCAACGTCCAGGTTGAGCTGAGTTACGTTTTGCCCGTGAAGAGAATTTTTCCAGTGGCCAGTTCAAAGAGTGTCACACCAGCACTCCAAAGATCAATCTGCGTATCATACCTGGAGTTTCTTGGCATTTTCATGCTGGAAGTTTTGCAACTTGGGTGGTCAAAGTGCAAAAAGCGAAACAACATCATGACTGCCAAGGCGCCCTGTTCCAAGGATCACTTCGGGTGCACGATAGAAACGGGGCTGCAAGTACGCCGTTTTAACGGCCTCTCCCACATCCATAGCAGAACCGAAGTCGCATAGTTTGATCTCTGTCTTGCTCAAAGTCATCAAAACCTGAAGCATAATTAATGAGGCAAAATAAATTGGATGACAAGTGGTGGAAAACATTGAAAAAGTACTGTGAATGAATTCTTCAAGCACCATTCAAATGAATTGATCGCCAATTGCTGGTCAAAGTTGCATTGTCTGGCTTCAAATCACCTTGGGACAATGATGGCACTTGTACGTTCCGCTCCAGGTCTACCACTCAAATCCATGAAGAAACGTTTGAAAATGATTGAAACAAACTCAAGAAGTACCAGGGTCAAAGCCATGAATGAGCTTGATCTTCCGGAGGCAACGAAGGGCCAGAAAAAGTTGCCTGCCCACGGTGGGTCAGTGTGGGAGAACGCTGCGGCAATCGTTTTGGAGCCTTGCCTGGCGTATTGCGCCACAGTTTGAAGGGGAAGGCCACGTCCTTGTCCATACCTTGGTGTTGGTGCATCCCATGTGAAGCAGTTGAAAGAATTGTAATAACCCACACGTACTGGAATTCATCTTCCATCCATCTTACCATATCTTTTGATACAGTACATCTTTGCGCATCTTTGATACATGTTAACTTTAGTTTTTGCTTTTGACCGGAACCAAGAACCTGCGATTGTCTGCAAAAAGAGTCACTTGGACAAAGCTGTTCGCAAATCGCACTTCAGAAGGTCAAAGACCAAACACCTTAGTATAGGTGACACATGCCGAATTGGAAGATGAAACAACCTCAAATCATAACTGGAAGAATCTGGAATGATTACGTAGTTATAGTAGCTGTCGTGGCAAAGGTAGACAGGAGTGATACGCATTATCACTGATTCTCACCATATCTTGCATGGACAGGTAGCAGGATTTGAAGGATTTTGAGGCCAATTAATGAACATCCGGTGCAGTCCCGTGCAGCTGGGGCACAAGTGACCTTGATGCTCAAAGGTCTCAGGCGGTGACAGCCTGGGTCTAGCTGCAGCGGATACATATATTTCGATATCTACACTTGTGAGTACATGGTTTCAATTCATTTCCCTTCACTTGCCTAATCTCAAGAATACTATTGCGTTCATTATGTAACTATGACTCAAATACTAATACATGTTACAGTAATCCATTTGATAAGAAACTGCACCAGACTCAAACTTATCTACACATTCAACACACATAATTGATGTTCGGAGCAAAGATTGCGATCTGCGAGCCAAGCGTCAGCATTATGTACTGTGCACCCTCTTGATCTTCCTTTGCTGCTAGCTTTGCAAGGCGGCGGTAGGTTTCCACCTGCACACGTCGCCACGCTGATCAGCTACAGTACTCACTGGCAGCACTTTGATGTCTCTATGAATCTCTTTGAGTACTGCAACTTGAACCACGGCCTCCCTCTCAGCTGCTTTTCGCATCATCTTGTTTGATCTAACAAATTTAAGAGCATAGTGCGTCTTCTGCCCGACGTGCTTGCATCGGAAAACGCTGGAGAAAACTCCCCGCCCTCGGATGCAGGGGCCAAAGGATTTGACTTGGTTAGTTCTGAATGGGTCCCAACTAGTAACTAGTCCCAACTCCCAACCATGTCCAAAACATATTCTCCACATCTGTTTGCATTGTTTGCCTCACGCAAAGGTGTAGAGTTTGACACTAGCAACTCAAGCGTGACAATGATCAAAGTAGTTGAATCTCCGAGAGCATAACTTGATCTTATTTGCAAAGGGGTGTTGCACGATAACGTTGTCTAGCCAGCAGAATCGGAAAAAGACAAATATCTCATGCCGCTTTGTCTCCAATGCTCGCTTCCGCCAAATATTCACGATTGGGACCTAATGTTTCTCCAGCTGATGCAATGTAGTACCTCAATGCAGGCATCTACATTGACCATGCAGGTTTCATGTGGAAAGCTACAATGTTTCCAGTAGAACTGAGGTCCGTGCTCTTGGTCGTTGGTTTCACCTTTGTGCCCCTTTTGCTGCATTTTCTCCTCCCAGTCCTGCTTGGCTTTGATAATCCAAAGTCTGAGCTGATCTCCTTGGCATGCCAAGTCATGGACAGTCTGCTTCGATTTGCAGAGATTTCAAGTGAAGTGGAAAACGATTTGCATAGTGCAAACGTAAACTTAATAATATACATACATGATTTCTTCATACTATATACTCCGAATCTCCAGCCGTATGCCATTGCTCGTGAAAAGACCGCCGTATGTCAGCCACATGCAGCACACGTGTGTCACCTTCCATGCGGAACTACAGGGACGAACACTGAACAGTAATTTTGCGCTAAGTCAGCATTGCTGGTAACTATGTTATGGCATCTGACTGAAAGCTGCATGTGCTTTCAAGGAGCTTTGTGCTGCCAGCTGCTTCCGGAACTCGTCGACATTGCCGATGTCAAGTAGCTTCTGGCCACCTGGGGTAGCATTTTCTACGGTTGGTGTCTTGCGAAGGACCAGGCCTCTCCATGCTCTGAGGATAAGGAGTGGCTCAGGCTCAGATGCAAAATGGCTGTCAATTCTATTGCATATACTGTAATATTTTTTATATATATTGTGGAAGCATACACACATTGCGACCAGGGTAACATGATGTAAAATGTTACTTGGTGATACTTGGTGACGAGAGCTACAATCCCATACCCTGTCCTTCCCTCTTGCCTGTTGGACTAGCCTCTCCAGTTTTTACTGTCTCTTTTGATGCCTTGCCTTCATCATTTGTCTCCTGTACAGAAAATGAGCAAAAAAACTGGCAAGGCGCGTACGAAGGGCATGTTGCCAATCTCCACCTATTGATCGAGAACAGACATGAGGGCAATATAAATAAATCTCATATCTCTTTGTTCAGGGGTACTGTGCTTACAAAACAAAAGACAAAAAAAACTGCAAACTATTGTGGCTGCGGGCACCGACCACTAGCAACCTGACATGACATGCATCATCAGGCATCAAATTGACTTTCAACTGCTGTTATGTCCTTGACGTCCTTCAAATCTTTTGGCTTTTTGTCTTTCTTGTCCTGCGCTTTACAAGACTTTGCGAGTACATCGCGTGAGAGCATCACATTTCATGAAGCAGCTATATCTAACGAGAATAGGAGAATCGTTCTGAGACTGGGAGAGTACTGTGCAATCACATCGCATCACATGATAGGCCCATAGGCCACTTAGCATGTTGCATCAGGTCGGTGTGAAGAGTTGGCTATGATCAGCATGCTCTATCGCTCTCCTTCTCTTTGCCCTTGTCTTTTTCTTTCTCTTTGTGCTTCACTTTTTCCTTGTCTTTAGGACTCTCCTTCGCACCTTCTGCCACTGGCTTCTGCAACACCTTCGCACTCTGTGCCTTTGGCAATACCTTGGCACCTTCTGCCACTGGCTTTTGCAACACCTTGGCACCTTCTGCCACTGGCTTTTGCAACACCTTGGCACCTTCTGCCACTGGCTTTTGCAACACTTTGGCACCTTCTGCCACTGGCTTTTGCAACACTTTGGCACCTTCTGCCACTGGCTTTTGTGACAAGGCCTCATAGTGCATCCAGCATCATCTACGTTCAAAATCAAAAAAGCCAAGTCACCTTCACAAAAGTGGAACACCCTGCAACATGTTTTTGCCAAGCGTCAGGTGCTGCACTGCTTTTTGCCTCTGTTTTGGCTTTGTTTGGCTTACTGGCATCTGCACTTGCAGTCCTTTTCACCTGCCATGAGGTTCAAGAGTCGGATTCGAGTTCTCAGCTCCCAGGCTAATTCTGCCAATTCTTATTGCCCAACCCGGCCTGCATGGGCTTGAAGGCCACGATTGCAGGCATCACAGACTGCGTGCGAAAAAATCAGAATAGCACAATTTGCACGTCGTTGGCAAAAACGTGTGTGTTAAAACTTTAAATCCCCCAAAGTGAGACGGGCTAAACGGACTTGTAAAACCTTCAGTGGGTTTGCAGCTAAAGTAAAGCCGGACCTACATCAACCACCTGCCAAAATGTCGACCCTTGTAGTGCAATGAGTCATGATTGAAGTGTTGAAGGCACAAGAATGGATTACACATGCACAGGCCAGCGCTCCCCCACCTTCACATCTACAATCTCCACAGTCCTCAAGAAAATCAACAGCTAGGAATTGAATCGCAACCAGGTCGGAGTATAATTACAGTTCATTGCAATTCATTGATTTAGCACATGTTTGCAAGCACTGGCAGGCGAGCATGGAAAATCAAGTAATTAGCACATGTCAGTGCATGTGTATATCACGGCAACACAGCTCTGGCAAGTGACAGCCTGGAGGACGACAACGCTGCGGACGACGACGACACGAACGAGGACGAGGCGGACTTATCTTGGCATGTCCACTGATTATATAGGGAGCTACATTTTGTGTGGACGCCTACAGGTCTCATACATTGACCTAATACTGTCTCATATATCGATCTATGACCTGTTGCTATGTTGCTATGCTGGAATCTGCTTTTCCATTTGCCACGACCGTTGATTGGACTTATACCTTGATTTCTGTTGTACTTGTCAGATTCTCATAGCTGCATTAGGCCTTTTCCCTTGACGTTGATTCCCTTGATTCCTTCGTTGAGCACCACATCTCTCTGCTGCAGAGGATCTCACTGTCGTCTTCTTTTTGACGCTTTGGATCACCTCGTTCGCGATCTGAGCCATCAGAGCCACTCTTTCGCTTCTTTTCCCTTTTTCCATCATCCTGTGGCTGTTCCCGTTTCAGATTCTCTTCACTTCATTTGACACATGAAAAAAAACAGGCACCCAAGCAACCCTGCCATATCACTAGATGCCTGACATCTTTGCAGAGTCCTGCGCCTCTAATGGCTCTAATGTCATTCAGACAAGGTACTTTATGCTTTCTCCTGGCTTTCTTCTTGTCTTCCTTGTCTTGGTGGTCCTGATGACAGAATACGTTCGGCATTCTCTTCAAAACATTTCCGGAGTCTACCGCATCTACCAGCAAACCTACCCATTCGTTCATCGAGTTGATGCCAGGCCACATCCCCTGCCATGGGCCCCACGCGCCAGCCACATGTGGGCGGCAAGTTGCAAGGAAAGGGAAAGCCCGATGAGGATGGGACAAAAACCGCGTTTGCCGCTGGCAACTGCTGATGATTTGAGTGAAATCTTCATGCTGCAAATGGTGACGTTTATTTTATTGAAGAATGTTCGTGATGGGCAGAAAGATCTGAAGTAGGAATAAGAAATAGTATTGGTTTAGACCTGCAAGTCGTTGAAACATGTCCAAACAAGGAACTTAATATGAACATGCACTGACTATTGTATATCTTATCGTGGCTCCATGTTGATGTGCCTTGGGAAGCCAAATGTTGAAGGCGTATCTGAGAGTCAGCGCACATGACCCCCCAAATAATTTCACCATGCAATGAAAAGACTATGAAAAGTATGTGTTGTTCATTGCTATTTCTGTTGCATGATTCCTGTCAATTGATTCTCCAGCTATAAACAATTGCTGTGACACGGCCAGGGGCGGCACAGAAGAGTAAGGCACTTTCAAACTGCATTCATTCTGATCATCTAACTCTGATTCAGCAGTCAAATTGTTGAGACATGTTGAGAAGACACTCATTGTCATTGGCTGCCGCTTGGGCACACACCTTTTCTCTCCGCATGTCTTTCAAAATCTTTGAGCTAGGAAAGTAGGTAGCTACATGATTCATGATCCTGGACTTCAACCAGCAAAGGACAAGGAAGTGAAGCATGTCGTGACATCGGGTGACATTGTGGCGAATGGCAGCCAGAAACATACTCATGCAGGGACTGCCATGTTGCTCAGCACATCAGACTCCTTGGTTTTGGCATTTTTTGCAACCTCTCATACCGAGATATGATGCATATCAATAGTGCCGACCACCGCCACTTCCAATGTGATGCTGACTTCAGCCACAGTAATTTACAGGAACAAAATAAAAAATCAGATCAAATAAGACTATAGGTGATACATGAACAGATCCCAAACGCAAAGTTAAGTCAATGCCTGCATTCACTCAATATTGGACATCATCACAAATAAGCAAAAGACGTATGAAAATGTGCATTTCAACGCCGGGGCGTCACCTTTCAACTTTGGGCACTACTCAATTTAAGACCATTGGAGGCAGGGATCAAGAGAGCAGTGCACTGGCCCATCCTCGGTTTGGTAAGTGCCACGGCCGAAGCAAATGTTCACACCAGTGGCCGCTTGAAAAAAGGAGTCGTCTTCGGGCCCATTTAGCATAGTTGGAGTTCCCCAGGCTTCAATGAGCCTCAACATGGAATTCCTGCAAGGCAAAGGAGATGAGGTCAGCAAAAACAACAAACAGCAAGAGACAACAACAACAACAACAACCACCACCATCACCACCACCACCTCCACCACCACCACCACCACGACTACGACTACCACTACGACTACGGCATCTACATCCACATCCACATCCACATCTACATCTACATCTACATCCACATCTAAATTCTACGTTCTACATCTACATCTACATCTACAACTACTACAACTACTAAAAATACTACAAATACAAATACAGTAACTGATAGAACATGCATGAATGCCAAATTCTTTCAAACATAATGCAGTGACACGAGCCAACCCTCCTCATGTGACGCGTTTGCTCACTGGCTCGCGACGGTCCGGGAGACACCTTCGGCCTGGTACAATCTTCTCCGCACTTGCCACTAATCTTTCCTGCGGCAAACAACCAAAGAGACCCGACACCACTCGGGAGTGCAACATTCCGTCATATCAGTCCATTTAATATACGTATTACATGGTGTGAATCACTTGATTTAATGCATCTTCAGGATCATCCTGTGTAGGCATTGTAGATGGGGCTTTCTGCACTGGGAGCATTAGGATCAGTTTCCCAAAGGAACTCATTCCACAAGCATCCAAATCGTTCTGCATATCCCATTTCCCATTCAAAATTGTCCTTAGTCTTCCAGGCTTCAGTGAAGTCATCTCACATGGGTACAAAAGCACAGCTTTCAATGGCATGACATCACAAGGAATGCAATGTCTGTCCAATCATGAGCCCATAAGTTCCAATGCACAATCAGCAAGGTCATTAACAGTCTGTTTCGGTCAGGTTGCCATGATTGACCACGCCATGAAGGACTTCATCCTTAGTTGAAGAGCTGTTTGGCAAAGTGCCTTCAGAAAGTAACGGAATAATTCATACCCACATACTCCCAATGTCTACAGTTCATGTACTAGAACCAAAAGGACAGGAGCCAACAACATGGGAAACCTTGATCAAGGATCGGCTGCCAAGCTAATGCCAAGCTATGATATAACTCAGTTCTTCCGGTTTATCTTCTGTTTCTTGTGCTTTGTTTAGTTGGATGCTTGTGTTTTATTTTTCACCTGTCTCAGGTGATTCACCTCTGACTGCCAGAAATGACACAAGTCACAAAGAAGCAAGATGACACTCGCTGGGTACCACCCAAAATTGAACTACTGAATGTCACATTAGACTTCGAGCTGTGATGATGTTTCGAGATGCTTCAAGGTTGATTGTGTAGATTCCTTTTGAGCTGGTGGGGTTGCAGATCTTGAAGTAGAGGCGTGGTTCACTACCTATCTAGCCCTTCAACTGAAACTAAACCAAAAGGAGCAAATCGAGCGCACAGCAATGAAGGCAAGTTTGTAACACAGGCATCAGAGCCATCTTTCATTCTGTCAAGGGATTGACCATGGACAAAAAAATAAAAAACTTCAACTCTCACCAATTCCCTATGCTCCAAGCATCTTGACTCCGTCTTCTTTAATTGCATTGAGCGCTTCTTGGAGATATTCTTGGTAATACCTCGACTAACAAGGAATCAAACTTGAAACGGTATGTATACTTACTTGCTAGTGACAGGATATCACAAGAAACCGCGCGGAAACATGAATGCAACATAATGCAACCATATGTAGCCTATATATGAAATTACATGAAATGACTATTCCCCTCATCTCTATCTCTTTAGATTCCTAGATTACTTCCTAGGAACCTTGCCAAAGACCGGCTGACTGCCAAGCCACGTCAATCGACCGACATCGTTCTTTCCGCCCAGCGCTGTCTCAATGCCATCACTCCAGCCGGATTCGGTGCCCCAAATTTCGATCTCAGGCCCGTAACGATTCCTTGGGTGTCAGGGGTGTCAGGGTCCCAATCAAATGGACTGTGAATGAAAATAATAAAAACTAAGGTGCCCAGTCCTGGTGCACAAAACTATCGATTCAATCAAATCAAGGCGGTCAGCAACATCGTATTGGTGAAGGCATGTCCATGTGTCACGGACACACGGCTTGGAAATGAAAATTTCAAAGTGAATCAATTCCATTGGTGATCCACAAATTAAGGTTGCAGACAACCATGATCCAGACTGATGGGTAACACATCGTCATGCAAGATTTCAACACTTTAGAAATTATATGAGCTTGTCATATCCGTCGGATGTAATGTCCACCAAATTCAATCCAATAAATCTTGGCATGTACAGTCTTGAATGGAACAAATGCGATGACATTCCCCTTGGTGTTGTGTCAGCAATCGGCGGGTCATGATTTCAGCGCCCCCACCCTCAAATGGGTGGAAAATCAAATCATACAGCTCATACATGTAACTGCATAGTAGAAAAGTAATGTATCTAATACACGATTACACACAGAAACATGAGGTTTCCAGATTAGGTATACATCTTATCATTTTGATAATTTGATATAAATAATATGATTTGCCCATTTGGAGCCATTGGTGCAACTGGAATTGCTTGCTTTTGTTGCAAGGTTCGAGACCCAGTTGAGGAGTTTGCGGTAGCCCCATGCTGCCCTGAAGAGCCAGCTGGATTCGCCCTGCACCAAGCTGCCATGTGTGATGGTATATTTGCCTTGGACACAGGAACGTATGTGGAACATCATCAGGAACTGTAAAAATGTAACGTTTCGAATGTGGAATGCACGGAAGGCCAGCAGGCTGCACATGCCCACTGATCCCACTGTTCAAGCGCCGGGTTGCCCTCATCATATGCAACAAAGCTGGTGCCGTAGTGATTGAGTCCAAAGGCATCGGGCTTGTTTTTTTTCAGCAATTCCCTCTCTTCCGGACGGAACTTGGGCATGTAGGGCAAAGTGCTGCGCATGGAATATGGGTAATCATGCTCACCGTTCACGCCAAAGATTGGGTCACAATACCTCAGTCTTTGCTCGCTGCCTGTCTAATCAAATCCCAAAAAAACTGTTACTCATGGGATGTGATTGCGCTCGAACTCACTCCGTGTCCTTTGATCTTTGCAACTTTTTGATCTACTACTCCATCATCTATCACACTCTCTCTCTCTCTCTAATTCGCTGCACTTTAGCCTTCATCAAGTGAAGAGTAAGTGCATATAGGTGGCATTGCAACTCCACTCTGCTAATCACTCAGAAACAGTCTCATTCTTAAGAAGCTGAGCCAAGTGACCAGCCAAGTCCCCCTTCAATCAAATAGTGGGCAGCACCTATGTCCTCAGGCTTCTCAGATTTCGGCTCGCGCCAGTCCTTGCCAAAGCTTCTCAATGACAGCCGTTGAGATTTTTTTCGAGAAAACATGGCTTTCTTATCTTTCTTGTCACAATTTCGACAGGTCCTGGTTATTGGTGATGAATACCTTGTGCTCGTTGCTGAGTTGTCCGTTCTGTTGCATTTCCCTGAACTTCATCACAACTTTCAGATGGGCCAGAATCACCTGAGGTGGCATCGCACAGGCAGTCACAAATCTGTCAGATATACCATGAAATATCAAGAAAGCTCAGCAAATCTGTCTTTCAAAATTTCGATCATTTTTTCCGCATCCACATATCGCATCATATCGCCTATAGCGAGTGTTTCGCTGGCTATTGACCGATCGAATCTTTCTGTTTGCTATACAATGCTATACAACTGCAAGTCATTGAATCCATAACATGAATCGTTTGCAGCCCAAAGGCTGCCTTGTGAGATTTTAAGCACAAAATCAGGGCTTCAGTACTGGAAGCACGACTGCCACGACTGCTCCTGCGGTCAGCAGGAGAGCGGGCAAGCCAAAGAAGAGCCGAAGCATCCTGACACCGGATTTGTGCCCTGCCAAAGCCTCTTGATATGTGAGACTCTCCTCTTTTGCCAACTGCACTCCATTGCGGTTGATCTTCGCCAGAATCATGGTTTTGAGAACTTCTAGCGGATTGTTGAACTTTCCCACATCGGTCAAAGCAGAAATTTCAGTGACGGCATCAGCCTGTGGCTTCCATTTTTCCGTAAAGGCTTGAAATGCTTTGGTCACCGCCGCCTCAATTGGTCCAGAGCCGGGAGCAAGTCCTTCCACCAGTGCTTCCCCAAGAATCAATGCCCCTTCCATTCCGCAGTTGACCCCTTGACCGATGGGTGGGAATGGAGCTCCGGCATCGCCCACCAGCACACAACGTCCATACGACCAAGGGGAAAGCACTTTTCCTTTGCCTGTCGCCTGAGGCATTCGCGCCTGGAACTCTTGCAGCGATTTGTCACTCACGTAGCGAAGGAGGTCGGTGCGTTTGGGCCAGCCACTCTTCGTCAATTTGGTCTTCAGATCTTCCAAAGAAACTTCTTGCAAGCGCTTTCCCTTCTCAAGACCTTTGAAGCCAACCTGGCAAAACCAGAGGGGATCAGATTTGCCACCTTTGCCATTGATTGCACCCGCCACCAGGAGGGGGTCAACTCCAAAAAAATGCAGAAACCCCGGGTCAAGTTCGGAAGTGTTTTGATCCATGTGGAGCATGATGCTGTAGTTCTCCATGTTGATTGACTCCATGGCAAAACTTGGAAGCTTGGACATGACACCACGGAGTTTGCTTCCTGCTCCATCTGCGCCAACCACCACATCAAAGTCATGAACCACACGCTCTCCGGTCTTTGAGGTGGTCTGCACAGTGCCTTTCATCATGTCCAAAATCTCGGCTGTGGTGTCGAAGTGAACTTCCACAGTCGGAGAAACCACCTCAAGCAAGGCTTGGCAAATGTCTCCCCGTGACCCAGTCCAACCTTTGCCATCAAACCACTTGTCTTCACCAGTGACTAGAACTCGGAGGCCTGTAAACTTGATTAGTTTTTCATCAAAGATCTCGACGGCACCAAGAGCCTTCACAGCCAAAGCACCATGACCAGTGATGTCAATCGTGTAGGATCGGTTGGGGTCGTAGCTCGCAGCAGCTTTGTGATCAGCGCCTTGTTCGAAGACCTTCACGGAAAATGCCGTTGATCTTTTGGCCAATGTGGCCGCAAGAACCAGGCCAGCAGGTCCAGCGCCGATGATGCCAACTCTTACACTCATCGAAACAGGATTCGGAACATGTAATGACTCCAGCAAGCGGGTGCGAACGGGGTTCTGAGCCAAATCTTTGGATATCAATCATGTTTCCATCCAGGATTTCGTTTGTGTCCTCACTATAGACCACTATAGTGCAGCATGACTTTTACGAAAATATCATGGATTTGGGCTGACACGCCCCAAACGAAGGATAAGAAATCCGTGGCCTGACCCCACTCCCTTGCGGCTTGTGGCTCGAGGCACATTATGGCCAGCAACCTTTGGCCAAACATTGACGTCCATGTAGGGTTGGATGGACGGGGCTTTGCCATAGCCACTAGCCAAATGCGTGAAGGTCCAGGCTTCATTGAAGGTAGCCCACATCTTCCTTAGCAGCTTGGCATCCTCAAATGGTGGGCCAGCGTGGTAATGACTCATCTGAACCCCTACCAATACATGATGTCAACCATCCAGTAGTGCAAGCAGTTGCGAATCACCGAACACTTTCCGTATCTACATAAAGAATCTGTATCTACAAATGGCTGTTGCCAAAGAGTGTTCTGCCCCCCAAGGAGTTCGGAAGATCAAAGCCAAGGATATTTGATTGTCTTAGTCTTAGATGCAAGTGATCGCCCTCCTTACCAATTTGCATGTCCGTCGACCCCCAGTCCACGTGGTGTCCAAGTCGACTTCCAAATCCGAAATCCAGAACTCGAACATCCCAAAGTGCGACTTGGGTGTCTCGGGGCCACCAAATAAAATCGCGACTAAAACAATCTGAAGTCCAAACTCCAAACGTACTGTTTGGACTTTGGATTTGGATTTAGGATTTTGGGTTCAAAATGATTCAAAATGCTTTGTCGCCAAAAAGGCGATTTGGTGCAAAGTGTTCCAGTCCTGCAGGATGTGGCCAGGTACGTTCATTCTCACATTGATGTACTCTAGTGTGCCCTACATGCAATTTAGTGTACAGTTATTCATGATTTCATATTCTATGGTCTGTACCTGTAATGGCTGAGATACAAAATGATACTGTAAGCCTACCTTAAGTATGTCTACAGGCTTCCGACATAATACATGTTCACAGTTCCACGTGCTTGTGTCATCTTGTGTCTGTGAATCCTCTAGGGTCGCTGGACTTTGGTTCCAAGATTCACTTTTGAGCCGTATTCTTTGAGCAGAATCTCTGCGAAATTCAAAAATTCATTGGCAACTGTTGAATTCATGCCAGTCGGGATGGGCGTCTGGTCTGCATCCATTAGGCACTCGTACCATCCCTGCTTGAATCGGCTGTCGCAAGGAGGATTTGCAGATTGAAAGTTCACATCCATCAATCCCTGTGGGAGATCCCAGTGGTACATCGTGATGATTGGCGTGATGCCACTGTGGATCAGCTCATCCAGCAGATTGTGATAAAATTGGATCCCCTCCTGATTCACTCCATCCTTCAGAAATCCAGTAGGAATGATCCGTGGCCAAGCCACAGAGAAGCGATAGTATTTCAATCCGATTGCCTTCATCATGGCAACGTCGTCTTTGTACTTGTGGTAGTGGTTGTTGGCCACATTTCCCGTCGCCCCTGCAAGGGGGATTATAGAAACACATCTTAGTGCAGCAAAACAAGCGAACAATCCATGAGATCCCATGACGATAGCTATTCGCATAGACTTACAGAACTCACCCTTTCAAACTCGCGGCCTTTGTCTGCCATCACGCTGTTCAACGGGCAAGGGGCCTCCGTACACACCTTGGGACCGGACGTCTAAGTTATGCAATGATCGACAATGAGCCAAAAAAATGGATAGCCGATAGCCAACTCCAATGGCACTCAGCATCGCTTTTCCAGTTGATTTTTGATGGTGAGATCTGATAGGGTGGCAAGATTTGGCAAGTGCCAGCAGCTACACAGATACACTACAATTTCAAAAATGAAATGCATTTGGGAAATTAACTATAATATGCTTTAAATATTTTTTAAAGATAATTTCGGCATGGCTGAGGGGTGACCTTTGACCCCTTGACCGGTTGACCAAGATGCGTTGAACGTTTGCGTGACACTTTGTTACACTAGACGCAGAAGCCTCGTTGACAAAGGCACGGATCCTTTCATGCCAACAGTGTTGGCACCTGTGTAGGTGTCCCAAATCGATGCACCGCGACCGCCTAGGTGGATTTCAAACGTCTTGGACATGACAAACAATTGGAAACAACGTGAAACAGTATGAAATAGCCAAAGCAAGCACCCACACATGTACGCAAGACTGTCTTTCCATTGCCAGGTTTGATGCCAGATCATCTAGCTTCAAAATGCGATGCAATGCCATCAACATCTCATGTTCATTCCCCACATCCACTTTTGATCCAAAAGTCCTTCGTTGTATGCACCTTCAATCTGATAGGCAGCCGTCCCAACGCCCATCATGAATCCAGGCGGGAAATCGTTCACCGTAATGCGTCTCCATGGGTAAACCTCTGGGTACTCGCCTCAGTCAACTGCTAAGGAAACCGTTCAATGCTGAAAGCAATGACGACATATCTTTGATGACAATCACAGCAATGATGTTCCTGAAAAAAAACAAAGTTAACGTACGTGGTCAAGTCGTGTGCGAAGAAGACTTCAGAGAAATTCCATAGAATTGCAGTTAAGAAACCAATCTTGTATGGCATGGGCCATTCCGGACATTTCTCAAAGCCATGGCAAGAAGGCCCTTGCTGGTTTAGCTGCTCCGCTTCCTGAGTTTTCTTCTGAATCAGCCCTGACACATCGCACTCTCCTGGCAGTGGGAAAAGGTGGGTGCAGGAGACTTTCAATGAGACTGAGTAAACCATACTGGGACACATCACGCGTTCTTTCCACCAGTACACTGTATGTTCTTGTCAGCCGCACCCTTCATATTACATCATTCTACCATGCAAATGCTGCCAACAAAGCGCCCACTGCATCCTATCTCATCCGTTTTTGAAAAGCAAAAGTGAAAGTAACGTGTAAATGTTGCCGGCCAATGATTTGTCAGGGGACTCTGGGGACGCTCAATGATATTCCCCGTGGTGTCTCGACTTGAGGACTACAGGATGGTGCAAGTCAGTGGTTTTGAATGCTATATTCAACTCCACCCGATGCGTGTTGACTTTTTGCTGTCCTGTCTGGCAATCTTCTTCTGCGACTGCACGCAGAGGGACTAGGATCCCTGACGGATGGCAAACTGTTACAAGGCATGCTTGGAAAACTGCAAAACTCGTATGATTGATGTAGGGCTCTTGTTTGCAAAAGGGATCAGGAATCAATAGAGTACACACAGAAAAGTGCACAAGAAAAGATCAGAGACAGAAGTAACGGGAGCAACAGAATGGAGAACCAAAGTCTGACCACCTTTTTCCCGTTCCTCGCCCCCAAAAATCAAAATAAAAAAAACATTCATTGCAGTGCTTCCCAACTTCTTATCATCAAAAAGAACAAGGCTAGAAAACTATCCTATCCTACTAAAGAGCCCTTCTCAAGTCTCAGAGGACGATCCACTCCTTTTCACTCGTGAGGCTCTGAGCAGCCATAACTTGATTCAAGGCACATGCAAGCCAGCGCATCGGCAAAACTTCAGGTTAAAGCAACAACTTATGGAAGTGCAATAGCATATGGTAATGCTTTGATCTAAGAGCAGCGGATTGGATGAACAAACTCTGCAAGTGCCACATGCAAAAGTAGGCTACGTCCACATAGATTGCACAAAGTTTGCAAACGTGTCGAAAAACGTTGAAAGTATCTGCAAGCGCTCAGCGGCACAAGTAGCCACTACTTCCCCACACATCCAACGATGCTTAGCTCGCTGCGGTTTGCTTGGGGGTGTTTCCTCAGCCGCATTTAGAGATTGGATATGCCCTACCAAGTTACTGTCCTGCTCTTGGTGAGACTGACTTTGCTTTCAGCTGCTGACTGCTAAGGGCTAACACTAGGGCATCAAATCTATAAAGAATCAGGAATCAAGAGCTTTTTCACAATAATGCACCGCTTCCTGACTCAATCTGCATGCTACTGATTCTGATCAACAAGCGACCAGAATGCCACGTCTGCAGCAGTAGTATATGAGCAGGTGTGGGGAGCGCCGTCCCCAACGGTCCGCAAATTCCAGAGGTGGAAGTGGTGACCAAATAATAATATGAACGATCAAGAAGCATGGTCAACACAGTCACAGCACCAACTGATTCCTAATGATTGTGTCGACTTGAGGCATGCGCCACAGGGACAGAAGAAAAGCGAGGCCTTGGTCCATGGAGCAAAATGAGCAAAAGCACTAGGCTTTGCCTGGCAGAGGTGCTTGGCAAGGCATCTTGCAAAATTTGATACGTGAGGGCAGGATGCAATAGTGAAAAGTGGAGACAAAGATCCACCATGGTCAGAAAGAAAGTACTGCATTCTTTCAACCAGTGGAGCGTATACCCTGGCACCTAAAATTTTGTCCAATGGTGTTGCAAGTGTTTCCTTTGTAGAACACGATCACGTGGTCTGATCCGCTACCAAAGACTACGTCGCAAGACTACCAACAACGCCATCATCCGATCATACCGAATAGAATCATATCCGCAAGATTCCAGAATCTCCAGCTAAACACATGTAAGCACTGCGGCACCCAGCGGGGAGTTTGGTCTTGTGCCTGAGCATTCAAAACAGCAGTGCCCTCATTGGTCTGTCGAAGCATTATGCTCTTTGTCCAACTGCATAGATTTCACAATAATTACAAAACTGACATGTACAATGCCACTATGCAGGCTGCCTGTAAACATACGTGTGTATCTGTGGATGAAAGCGTGGTACCTTACATTGCTATACATACAAAATGATAATATCACATTGTATACTTTGCATGGTGTATGCGAAGGGCATCCACAAGTTACTAATGCCGAACACTGATTCAGTGGTGTGCTACGGATTTGAGTATTTCCAAGGGTTGCACGCTCCCGCAGTGGCATAGATTTGCCTTGACGTTGCCCGTCAATTTCCAAGTGAACAAAACAAGGGCAACCAAGCAGCCATCAAAGCTTTCGATGATGCATGAGGAATCAGGAGGATACAACGGACATAGCGAGTCATGTAGCAGGCGACGAAAGCATATCCAACATCACCAAACCATCACGGTATGAAAAGCAATCATGGTATATTAATATTCGTCTGAAATTTCATTCGGCTCTCTTGAATGTCAATTGCACTTGGCATCCAACCAGGGCTTCCAGGTTGCACACCAGAGCCTCAACCAAGACGTTGCCAAAAACTCACCCCACAGCTTGAGCGTGGAGCATGACATGCATGCTGAGACCAGATTTGTGGATTTGCTTTTATAATTTTTGTTAATCAAACAGATGGCAAAGCGTGAGAAAATAATTGCACAACAACGCACTAACAACACCTGCCCGAAGCACCTCCACCAATGAATCCCGGAGGCGGGGGTGGGACCTGGCAATGGTCTGAATATATTCTGACCATCAAAAACAAGGCGAGAGCATGCCCACAGAACCAACCAAAAGGAAGACGGACTCACATTCGGTCAAGTTTATAATGCTCAACCAAATCCAGGCCCTAAGCCCTAAGCGATCGGAAACACATGCTTACATCCAAAGTCACAGAAATGTGGTGACAAACATGTTAACCCCTGCCGGATTCAATGTTCCCAGATCTCCACCATTGAAAGACTTGAGGGCCGGACCACAGGTGGTGCAACACTCAAACTGCCACTCCTGTTGCGACGAAGCAAGTGCATTTAAGAACACGGTCATGAGTCATGGACAGGAATCAATAACTGGAGTCCTCAGGGAGGACGGCCTCGGTGGTACCTCAAGCGATAAAGCACAAAGCAAAGGCTGATAAAGGCTGCAGGGGTTATGAAGAGTGGATGACGTCAATATGCCAGAGATCGAAGATGCAAAAAGTCCCGCAAGTAAGTACCTTTCTCATGTCATCTATAAGCCTATGCTCCATGTTGAAAGGTGAAAGAGATCCTGTCCATAATCTAAGGCTTCAGCCTGCATGGGATGCAACACCTTCATCTTTGTCGGCTCCGACAATGGCGGGGTGAAGGTCAGAAGCGTCTGGCAAGTGAGCAGAGCAATGAGCATACAAAATTTAATCCCCCCTTGCCGGACTTGTTACAAAGCGCAACCTGTGACAATGCACATCAATGCACTAGTATTGCATGTTGCTACAACTACCCCTCTGCCCCATTCTTCATTCAATTGGATAATTGATCAATCTATATATCGACTGAAAAGATATGATGTGTTGCATGAGTTTTGAGAGGTCCAGCTTCATTTGTGACCCTGAAAAGTGCTCACTTGCAATCCTAAAAGGTCAACTGACCTGTGTTCACTTGCCCGCAAGGGTTTAGGGGAGGTCGCGGGTGACTTGGATTGAAGCTTCCAATGTATACGGGCAGGGTAGATGACTTCTGTGAAAAGTTATGTCACACCCGCACTGGACGAGTTGTCACAAATTACTGTGCCTGCAACAAAAATCACAAATTCACTTGCGACCATAAAATAATCTCAAATGTGTTCACCTGTGAATCTGAAATACATGACATATATATACATTTTGTAAGGGTCACAAGCGAGGACAACATTTCAGGGTCACGAGAGAGGCGCAAGCCGTTTGTACATGCATGAATGCTTGTACATTAGCTTCTGGCCAACTTGCTCATGTTGTTTGCAGCATGTCTGCTAAGTGCAGCTCACCCAAACAGTGCAAATGCGATCAAATGCGCACAAACCCACCTCCTGATCCAATCGAGGTGACTCTTGCCTCTTCTTGTCCAGCTGCCTTGCAGGGTTCTTGGCGGGTTACGTGCTTTCCAGTTGGCTGTCACAGCGTATTAACACGTTGGCTGTCACTGCATATTAACAGTGCCGTTCAAAGTGCAAAAAATGTATTAAATGTCAAGTACGTACCATGACTCACATCTCATCGGCCAAAGTTGAAGGCATCTTTCCTGTCACCCAGCCTCTGGATTGCTTGAAGCAACTGTAGGTATGTACAATCGTTCCTGGCCCCCAAGAATATGCATACCTAAATCTGATGGATCTGTGAGCAATTATGACAGACTCTACGTAAGACTCAGTCTGAGTTTTTGCTCTACGGCGCTACGACATTTCTTGTTCTGTTGTTAAACTTCCTGACTTGATGGGCATGGGTAGCATGTGGATGTATGATACAAGCATGATACAAGTGACAAATGAATACAAATGATGCACAAGAAATCATCGGAATCATTGCGGTTTCACCTCATCTCTTTCAAGGCTTCCACGAAGCACCACGACAGAAGCCCATGCCTTGAGTCAAATGAGCCAAATGCTCGTTGCATATCGTGGCGTCAGCAAACAAAAAATACCAGAAGACTTAGCAACCTGAGTGACTGAGTGACTGAGTGGCTGGCTGCTTCTTTTCCTCACTTGTACCTGAGAAGTTCTGAACTGCCGCATTGTCTGGGAGTCTTAGGAATCTTAGGCCCATGGCCCATCAATATCAACAACCGCCAATGGTCACCAATGTTGAGATCCAAAACTAAAACGAAAACCAAAAAACACATCCAAATCTTTGGGCCGTTAGAAAGGCCAAGATGCTCCAGGTGGCCTCCGCCACAGTGACCTGACAACAAGCTTTCTGCTGTATTATCCAAGAGCATCCAAGTATGTATATATATATATATATACAGACTTAGTATAATATATCAATATATCCTCATACTTTACGAAGAATGATGCTGCGCAACGTATACAGCAAGTTCTCTGCAATTATTTGCTTGTATCCATGCCTTCAGTTCCGCTAATGTTTTCCGATTTGATTTGGGAAACACAAGCTCAAACCAGCCTGCAGTTCCACGGCTGTCTGTCCGTGGCCCGCTGCCTGAACACATCACAAGCGTCAAAGAGCTTTCGGGCGCCACAGGCCAACTGATATAGACCCTTCACGACAGGTTTGAGTGCCAGTCTGAAAAGCAGAATGCGACAGGGTTCGCGCGTGACATAGCCTCGGCAACGGAGAATGCATGTTGCAAACACATAGCGCACACATCCTTTGTTACTTTGCAAATCCTAGAAGTAGGGCACAAAATCGCTAGGGTTTTCCCACCCTGGAGAAGAAGATGTAAAACCGTACAACTACAAAATAGCTAAGCCAGCCTCAAGTCACCAACATACGCAAAGACATGTGATCAGAATACGAGCAGAAACTAGCAGTTCAAACTGGCGCAGCCCGAATGTGAACAGATTCAAGTTGGAACACGGCTTCTTTGGATTTCTTCCGTGATTCTCACCTTCCTTGCGGTCCGGGATGCTGGTCGGGTGGGATTGCGACCCTTTGCAGGGTTGGTGACCTCCATGATAGGTTGAAATCGAGGGCGAGCCTTGACCTGATCAAAAGACAGCATGATGCCATGACCAATGATATGATGCGCGCCGCTGGTAGCAAGATCTGAATATCGTCGCATGGAACCTTTGCTTCGATCCCCTCTCCAGAAACACTTCGATTCTGACTTGTCGGGAAGTTTCATCCAGCCAAATCTCTCGACGGTGTACAGAGGGCCTCAGATGCTGCTCTGATTTGCCACAGACAACACAAATCTACCATAATCTACCGACATATTCCGACTGAGGTTCTGGCTCAACTTTGACTGTGTGGGCCTGCATTGCTTGTACATTTAACAACTATTCGACAATCTGACTATGATGACTGAGCATGTTTCAGCATCATTCGGCATCATTCAACTCAGTTTGCTCCCAGCCTTCAATCCACCTCGGGCAAATTTTGCCAACAAGCCATGCTCCAATTCTTGATATAATGTTTTGATATTCTGCAGTGGACTGTCAATTGAACGGCTCTCCCCTACTTGCTGAGCTTCGCCACAGAAGGCCGTTTCTTTGAGACCAGCAATGAGTTCTCCATTGAGAGTGCCTGACCTCACAGTCATCCCATAGCTGAAGTATGCATGACACTTCATGATCATGATATATCATGATAACACATTCTTTCCACCCGCATAATAAAGGCATGTTTTCCGTTGACACGTCGACCGTCTGTTTTGAAAGTACAATCGTTTCTGCAAAGGGTTTCCCCATCTGCTTGGCTTTCTCTAAATCCGCAGCGTCACCTCTGACGGGACCGTATACGTCTGCAAACACCAACTGAGGCTGGATCACGTCAGCAATAGAAGTTGCATGGTCGCAGTCCTGCAAATCCACCATCAACACACATTTTGTCTTTGGAAGCTGTCATATCACGTGCTCTAAGCATCCTGTTTGGGAGATAAAGACCCTGCAATGTGGCCTCTACAGGATCTACTCTGATAATGCATCCAAAATCCAAAATTGTCTAACGCCCAGAGCTTCTATGTCACTGTATTTGCCAGCGACATTTTCTGTATGCCAGTCGGTCCATCACAATGGTGACAGAGCTGTGTGGAGGAACGCCAGCCAGCAAGTCATGGATTTCCGAACCAACCTTCGCTGTTTGCATTTGCAAATCCGGACAGAAACCTGAATCTCTGGCTGTCAGGACATGTTACTCAAGATCCGCACGATAATTGTGATGTCGTTCCCGTCTTGGTAATCCGTCGGCCTTAGTGCTAGCAAAGGAGGCATCTTCTTCCAGGAATAATTGCAAAACTTTATGGTGATTCGGCAAGTATATCAGTAGCCAGTCTGGTGACTAGCGGGTGGTTAAAGGTGTTTTTCTTCTACTAGTTCCTGTGTGTGTGTGTTGATTGCATGCAGGATTTTCATCTTCTGTACTAAGACATGCGCAGAACCGCTTCATCCAGCCCGTCACCAGGCATTGTGTCAACATCATCAACCTGCAGCAAGCACAGGTGATGAGTCATGTAGGGATCATGGCACGGGGAATTGCCTGTAGCCCATAGCCAGAGAAGGAGAAGAAACATACGTCACCTTAGATCACGGATCCAAACTTCCACTTATTATTGGAACGTTTTTCCGCGCATATGGCCATGCTGCCAAGATACCAGGCTTGGTGCTCCTTTGGTTAGAGAGCAAAAAAACTGAGCTGGCCCTACTGCCCCTCAATGGGGCACTTGTGCAAATGTTTGCCTATCACCTTTGCAAATACACATCCTCCTATCGCCCTGTATTTGTGGAACGGCTCTTGAAAGCAAGTACTAGTGACTACTAGTTCTCGATCCGTTTGCACAACAAGCTCCATGTCAAGGAGACCACGTGAGTCAGTCCTGACCAACCATTGCAATTTTTGCAAAATATTCACCCGCGTCGGTCGCTTTTCTTCGTCAACCTGCAATTTTGGAATGGGCAGTTTCAAGGAATGCTTGCTGAATCGAAGTCAAAAGTCACCTGCCTGCACGTTTTTCCTCTTCCCCGGCAAGACATCGTGCAGCACGCAAATCTCAAACGAGCAAGGTTTGACATGATTTCACAAAGATGGGTAGCTATCTATATGACAGATTAAACATCATTTCATGAATATTGACATGACAGCATATACGCTGCATATGAAATGTATAAATAAATATGTATATCCTTAGATATCCTTGGCACAGAGTGTAGGTAGTGAACAGGAAACGGTGGCAAAAGTAGCGATGTACCAAGGCCACAACATTTTCCTTGCTGAAACCGAAGTGTTCTTCCAAATGTTCGGCGATCAAAAAGGCATCGTTCACCTGGCATCTTTCGCTAGGGAGAAGCTACAAAAATAGATGTAGTCATGAGACAACGATCGGCCAGCTGCACGGATCCAGCTAAACCATACGGTTTGCTGGGATAGTTGCAACCAACACAAACGGCACGTTTGACCTCAGATGATGTTTGTTTGGGGTACTTCATTGTGGAGTTGTTGCACCAGCTTGCCACAGCAAAAACATTGAGTCAATCAAACATTTTTGATTTACGAAATGAAACGCATTGAAATGCTCTTCCAGTAGGAAGCTCAATGCATCGAAACGTGTCGTGTTTTTTTCCTTCCTCTCCAGCGCCAAAACGAATATGCACCCCGAGACATATTCAGCCTCCGACCATCTTGTTGGCTTGGTTAATGCAAACACGGCCCGCACAGAGTGAATCCCAATAGAACAGAAAAAACGGTGCTGAATTTGACCAATATCGTGTTTGCAGCCTGTGCGATTAAGAACAACTTGCAGTCAATGCCTTCGCGGCCTTTGAGCCTGAGAAAGGTCCCGGACACACTCACCCTGTACATAGCATGCTTTGCTTTCCACACCAGGAAGTTCACGCCATGAAATCAAAAGGTGGAAAAATGCGATGGTTGTGAGTTGCCAAACGTTTGCTCGCCTGCACATGGTGTGGCCTAGCGACTTGATAGTTTGCATAAATCCGTGCACATATCACTAATGCTGAAAAGGACTGGCAAAACACTGTCAAAATCCTACCTTGTGACAAATACATACGAATGCAAAATTCCAGCACCTCTGAAAACCTTTGCATAACTTAATTTTCCTGAAACAAAAGGAAAGACTGGAGTCATCGCTTTTTCCAGGTGAACAAATGGATGGATTTGTTTTTGGGATTACAATCATCCCCTACATGCAAAATCTTTGTAATGGGTTGGGCAATTGGAACACAAGACCTTCTTTTGAAAGAAACGAACTCAAGTGAACTTGATGCTCAATTTAGGATTGTGAAATTATCACTATGTTGAGCCCCAGTGAGGGTGCAGTTGCCCGGGTCAATTGCCAGCTTGGCGCAACATGGCGCAACAATGAGAGTGATTAAATTTGCGAGGGGATCTAACCATGAGATTTGGACGTTTCTGCGGAACAACATGTCCAGACACCTGCGCTGCTAACACACACACTTTGACGCATGCGCACGTTCAATACCGTTCAATACTGGTTCTCAGCACGTGCTCCAGTTGAGAAGTGGAGTTTCGCCACATGGCACGCAGCGTCTGTGGCAGATTGGATTTTGAGCCGAAAAAAGCATTGAATATTTCCGTGTAGTTGGACTGTACTCGTTTCACGGTGTCTACGAATTGCTCATTTGTCGTCCAAACTACGTACTTTGTCCACGGCAGTTGCTCCCAGTAGGGGACCACTTCAGAGATCACTACGACGCCGCACAGGATGGCGGGCAGGATGCGGAACTCCTCAGCAGTGTGGTGCCAATTGGTCTGGTGCAGATTCAGCAAAATGGCAGTGGATCGCAAGAGTTTTCGCATCTCCATCGTTCCGTCTGAGTAGCCTCCACGATCCCAATTCTGCCATGACACGTTGGCCGCCGTCAAACGGCTCAGGAGCTCTCGCCGCCTCTTCCATTCAGGGTTCTGGATTGTACTCTGGTGCCAAGTGGTGAAGACCGTGGAAGGATCCCGAGCTGCTCCGAGTCTCTTTTCTTTGGAAGAAAGACTTTCTTTGGAAGGCTCTTTGGACTCCGCTGGTGTTTTGTCTTCGGACCCACCTCTGTACAGGTCATAGGCCAAGGGGGGCACATACACGATGGACTCCAAAACGGCACTTGGAACAGCAGCAGATTCACGAAGCGCAATGAGATTTGCCAAGTTGTATTCTATGATCACCCCCGAACGCCCAGCATTGCAAAAGTTCACAGCCTCGTAGCATCCGGTTAAACGAGCCGTGTATGCAATGCCACTTCCATCGATGCTTCGTTGGGACAAATTGTAGCCCGTATAAATACCCGAGCCTCCTTTGTGAGGCAAAACGACAGCATGTTCAATTTGGAAATTGAACACCATCTTGGCGATGTTGCCCTTCCATTCGGGATGCACGCGTATGATATCGCTCAGCATCTTGTAGGCTACTAGTCTGTTCGGTGGAAAGTTGTACGGCTGCTTTTGCAGGAATTCTGGCATCAAAGAAATAGACGATGGCAAGTCAAAATCAACTGAATTGTCGAAGTCAAAATCCGTCAGCTGACCAGTATGCTCCACAGCTCCGGTTGGAAAACCTTCTGGTTGGTGAATCTGCTTTGCAAATTGGGTTGGAGGCAACGGTCCATCCTTGCGCAAGCTTACCAGGACTGCCATGTTGCTCAGCTGCTCCGCTTCCTGAGTTTTCTTCTGAATCAGCCCCGACGCATCGCACACTCCTGGCAGTGGGAAAAGGTTGGTGCAGAAGACTTTCAATGAGACTGAGCAAACCATACTGGGACACATCCGGCGTTCTTTACACCAGTACACTGTATGTTCTTGTCAGACGCACCCTTCATATTACATCATTTTACCATGCAAATGCTGCCAACAAAGCGCCCACTGCATCCTATCTCATCCGTTTTTGAAAAGCAAAAGCGAAAGTAACGTGTAAATGTTGCCAGCCAATGATTTGTCAAGGGACTTTGGGGACGCTCAATGATATTCCCTGTAGTGTCTCGACTTGAGGACTACAGGATGGTGCAAGTCAGCGGTTTTGAATGTTATATTCAACTCCACCCAATGCGTGTTGACTTTTCGCTGTCCTGTCTGGCAATCTTCTTCTGCGACTGCACGCAGAGGGACTAGGATCCCTGACGGATGGCAAACTGTTACATGGCATGCTTGGAAAACTGCGCAACTCGTATGATTGATGTAGGGCTCTTGTTTGCAAAAGGGATCAGGGATCAATAGAGTACACACAGGAAAGTGCACCAGAAAAGATCAGAGACAAAAGTAACGGGAGCAACAGAATGGAGAACCAAAGTCTGACCACCTTTTTCCTGTTCCTCGCCCCCAAGAATCAAAAATTACTGAAAAAAAAATCATTGTAGTGCTTCCCAACTTCTTATCACCAAAAAGAACAAGGCTAGAAGATGCTAGAAGACTATCTTATCCTACTAAAGAACCCTTCTCAAGTCTCAGAGGACGATCCACTCCTTTGCACTCTAACTTGATTCAAGGCGCATGCAAGCCAGCGCATGGGCAAAACTTCAGGTTAAAGCAACAACTTATGGAAGTGCAATAGCATAGGTAATGCTTTGATCTAAGAGCAGCGGATTGGATGAACAAACTCTGCAAGTGCCACATGCAAAAGTAGGCTACGTCCACATAGATTGCAAAAAGTTTGCAAACGTGTCGAAAAACGTTGAAAGTATCTGCAAGCGCTCAGCGGCACAAGTAGCCACTACTTCCCCACACATCCAACGATGCTTAGCTCGCTGCGGTTTGCTTGGGGGTGTTTCCTCAGCCGCATTTAGAGATTGGATATGCCCTACCAAGTTACTGTCCTGCTCTTGGTGAGACTGACTTTGCTTTCAGCTGCTGACTGCTAAGGGCTAACGCTAGGGCATCAAATTCATACTTGGTGGTGGCCTTGACTCACACCATCTGCCCAAAACTAAATCTCACGCCATCGCCAAAACTCACACCACCAACAGCAAATCACACTGTGCACGGCTCATTCAGCACATCCACTGACATCACCAAACCTTAAAAAAACCATGCGCACACGGTGTAAAACACAAAGAAAGTTCATTCCAACTCTCACACCAGCGTCAGCAAATCACACTGTGCACGGCTCATTCAGCACACCAGCCACTGATATCACCGAGTCTTAACCAAACCATGCGCACACTGTGTAGAACACCAAAAAAAATCATTCCAATTCTCACACCAACGACAGCAAATCACACTGTGCACAGCTCATTCATCACAGCATGGAAAATGTAAGAGAAGAAGGAATCAGAACGAGATGCTGAACGAGATCGGAACGAGATGGGAACGAGATCCAGGCTCTGCATCTGGCAACTTTTCCCTTTTTCTGCCCCAACCACAAATCATTGGTAAAAACACGTTTCACGACTTTCCTAAAATTTCGCGCACCCGTATCTGCTTTCTTCTAAGTCTTTCTCTTCCTCTCTTCTACTCTTCTCTTCTCTGCTTGTCCTCTGTCCATATTGTCGGCTTTTTGACTCCTAAACTTCCTTTGAACATATCTACATTTCAAAGTCTCCCGCATTGTGATTGACGACAGCACCTTCAGCAGCCCTCACCAAACACTGCGGGCACGCAGACTTTAAGCACATCATACAACATTCAAAACATCACAAAATCAACAAACACCTGACAAAACCCTGCGGGCACGCAGAATGTCACGAGTTTTGGTAGGGCGGCACGAGTTAGGGCAAGTACCTAGTAAAGAATCAGGAATCAAGAGCTTTTTCACAATAATGCACCGCTTCCTGCCTCAACCTGCATGCTACTGATCAACAAGCGACCAGAATGCCACGTCTGCAGCAGTAGTATATGAGCAGGTGTGGGGAGCGCCGTCCCCAACGGTCCCCAAATTCCAGAGGTGGAAGCGGTGACCAAATAATGATACGAACGATCAAGAAGCATGGTCAACACAGTCACAGCACCAACTGCTGATTCCTAATGACAATTTTTTTTGCAAAGTCATATGCTGAAACAGTTTCGCCCTTAATCCCTTCCCAGTAGATCAGGTTAGACAAAAAAGATGGTTTGAGGCTATTTAGAAAAAATAGTCTATTTTCTAACTATTAGTTAATTCATGGGTTAACTACGTAGGCTATATCCTATAGGTAACTCTAATGAGTTGCCTTTTCTTGTCAAAGGTAACTCTTCAGAGTTGCCTTTTTTGTCAAAGGTAACTCTTCAGAGTTGCCTTTTTTGTCAAAGGTAACTCTTCAGAGTTGCCTTTTGTGGGACAGCCACTGCCTTGTGTTTTTGTATGTTTTGATATGGAAATTGAAAAGGAATTGGCTCCAAATTCTTGAAGGGAATGCAACATTCACACAATGAAACAATTGCTCCTGGACAGTTATTTGGAGACTTTTATATTGTTGGTGAAAGTTTTTTGGATAGTTATTTGAGGAGTTCATTGTTGTTGAGAGTTATTTGGAAAGTTATTTGGAGAGTTATTTGTTGGTGAGAGTTATTTGGAAAGTTATTTGGAGAGTTATTGGGAGTGTTATTTGGAAGGTTATTTGGAGAGTTATTTTTGGGTGAGAGTTATTTGGAGAGTTATCTGGAGAGGTTTTTTTTGGGTGAAATTTATTTGGAGAGTTATTTGGAGAGTTAATTTTTGGGTGAGAGTTATTTGGAGAGTAATTTGTTGGTGAGAGTTATTTGGAGAGTTAGTTGGACAATTGCTTCTGGACAGGTATCTGGAAAGTTATTTGGAAAGTTATTTGTTGTTGAAAGTTTTTTGTTGCAGAATTATTTGGAATGTTGCTTGGTGAGTTGTTCTGAAAGTTATTTGTGTGCTGTTGGTTTTTATGTTTGTGGGCTGCTCTGTGTGTGTGCTCAAAGGAAATGACTTTGCCCAGGGGTGGTGAGTCACAAGAAGGAAACAATGTGAGACAATGGGTTCCATGTGATAGAAATTCATACAATAGGTATTGAGACATTAACACACATGGCGACACTTGCAGTAGGTATGAAAAAACAATCACAATGACCACAATTGAAACATGTCGATTCATGTTACATTTTCTTTTTGTTTTCTCGAAGCGATGCCTCAGAGGCTATGCCCAGACCCTACAGTTGGAGTGAGGGATCTCCAGCAACCAATTTCCAATTGGTTGAAAGAAAGTGGTAGCTACGACCTTTATAAATTGCTGCAGCCCAAGAATGCTGTTAGCTGGAAAACTGCAGCTGACTGTGAATGGCTTTGCCAGTTGAGTCCATTGCTCTTGAAGCTGATACGTGTGGATGGCAAATGTTGCTTTGCAAGCAAGAAGATTAAAGGCGCCCTCCAGAAGATCCAAACATGTGTCCACAGGATCAACTTTTCAAAGCACAATGACGACACCTTCTACGATATGTGTGACTTGTGGGTCAGACAGGCCTGCAGTCAGCTCAGGAGCTTGAAGCAGCAGCCATGTCAGATGACCAGATGCTTGAAAAAAGCCTCCATTCAAGAAGCTGCGACTTTAGAAGAAATGGTGGGCATGGTAGACAACTTGGTCTTGGAAGCAGATGGACCTAGTGCTTCAAAGGAAGAGAAGGCAGAGAAGGACCAGAAGCAAGAGGAGGGCCAGAAGCAAGAGACAACTTGCCTGGAGATAGTGCCTTTTCAGAAAGGAGATGCCACAAACATCTCTCCTCAGAAAATTTTTACAAGGATCCTAGCAAGGAAAAGTTCTGAAGAAGGCCAAGCACCAGCTCCGCATTCCTCCAACCCGACTGCAGCTTCATCTGGGCAGCAACCTTTGCAGCAGCCAAACAAAACATACAGAAGGCAGAACGCAGATGTGAACTTGGCCAAGCATGAACATGCTTGGCTGGCAGAAGCATTGGCTGTGTCACTTGAGGAGAGAATTCATTGCTGCATTTCTGTTTTCAAATGCTTTAATCCATTTCCCTCACCTCTGGTAGGAGACAACACCTAAAAAGGTGAAGAAAAAGAAGAAGAAGCAGAAAGTGGAGAATAGCCCTGTGACCAGGCTTGGGGGCTTGAATTGTCAGAATGTTAGCTTTGCATCTTTGATTGGAAAAGTTTGGTCACAGGATTAAAAGGCCAGCTGCCACCGAGAAAAGTTTTGGGAAGCACCTTGGCTTGTAAATCATGTCTGCTGTTTCAACATTGAATGGTGAAATTTGACCAGCCAACACATAACATAAGGTCGACACAGCAGGAGAAAGAAGAAAAAAAGAATCATTCACAGAGTTCGATTCTTGACAGCATTGTGTGATCAATTTGAATGCTTTTTGAAGAATTCATGAAGAGGCAGCAATTGATATTTGAACAGCAGGACAAAGAAGAAGGCTGCAGAGTCACCCAAAAAGGAAACTGCTTCAGTGATGCTTGGCAGCACAGCAAGTCACATCATTTGACACCAACTTAACATTCAAATGTCACATGGCTGTCACAGCTTTCATTTGCAGCACTTGTGTTTTTGTCAGGAAATCTTCTTTTGCCAAAAGGAAAACCAGCTCAGCATATCACAGTGCTCGACTGATGGCCCAGAAGATGGGACACAGCCCTGAAACTTGCAAAGCTATGGGCAGGGCTGCTAGCCACGATGTCAAGCTTCAAATAGAAAGTGGAGTCTTAAAGGACCAGAACTGAAAGCATTGAAAGCTTTGCTTCTTCACAAGATGGAATTTTTGCCTGGCTCAGCAATGTATGAAAAAGGGGCATTGTCGCCACTGTTGCTTGAAAGGGTGTGAAATTCACTGGTGAGTTATTGGACAGTTATTTGAAAGTTATTTGAGAGTTATTTGAGAGTTAGTGGGGAACATGTTGTATAGGTACCCTAGAGTTATTTGAGAGTTCTTTGAGAGTTAGTGGGGAACATGTTGTATAGGTACCCTAGAGTTATTTGAGAGTTCTTTGAGAGTTAGTGGGGAACATGTTGTATAGGTACCCTAGAGTTATTTGAGAGTTTTTTGAAAGCTAGTGGGAAACATGTTGTAGGTATTTGTCAGGGTGGTTAATAGGAGTTATTTGAGAGTTATTGGAAAGTTATTTACGAAAGGGTTTGAAAAGAGTTATTGGAGAGTTATTGTTGAATTTCAAGGAGGAGAAGGTACAAGGTATTTGAGAGTTATTTTGGGAAAGAGTTAGTTAAGAGTTATTTGAAAGTTATTTGAAAGTTAGTTAAGAGTTAGTTTTTGTTTATTCGAAAATTAGATCATAGTTAGTTCAGAGTTGTTTGAAAGTTAGTCAACTTTGAGTTCAGAGTTGTCACCTCTAAGAGTTAGTTCAGAGTTATTCGAGAATTAGTCCACAGTTAGTTCAGAATTGTTCTGAGAAGTTTTTTTGAGAAAGCATTTCTGCTGTGTTCAGGGTTCAGAGTGGTAAGTGGAATGGCACTGGCTCAAAATTTGCAGGAAGCAAAAAGGGAAACAACTCGAATGCAGGTACAGGAACCAGCAAGCATGAAAAAACAAACGCAGCAAACACAAGCTTCAACAAAGACAACAACAACAAAACAACAAACACAACAACAAACACAGGACCAACCACAAGCTTCAAACAATAAGTCACTTAGAACAACACACTTCCAACAGTTGGAACAATAAGTCACAAAAAGAAAAAAGTAGAACACACTTACAAGTCGACACTTTTTTCCACAATGACCGAGCAGCTATATGTGGCAAACTTGCCATTTGCGATGGGTCAAAGAGAGATCGCCAAGATGCTCTCCGAACGCACAAGCTGGCCGTGTCGGATTGTGTGCTTTAAAAGGGGGCCAAACGTGCCATATCGACGACAGTCGTGTTTCGTGCACTGGCACATAGGACAAGCTCCCTCTCCAAGTACCCTGAACAACTGGCTTCCAGATATGCTGAGGGTCCAATACCAGTGGACAGAACCACTCCACTGTGCTTATGTCAACCAAGTTACCTGGCAGCATTTTGGCTCAGAGGTGGCACACAGGGATGAATTTCCACACAGGTAGTTGTAGAGGGCAGAGGTGGCACACTTTGGTAAAGTTTGGTAGCCAATTTGTGAAACCTGTTTGCCCATGTTGTTCCAATCCTGTGGAATGCCCAGTTTGTGTTTCTAGGTGAAATTTTTTGGAGGGAGATACATTTGGTCTGAAAAAGTTATCTGAAAAGATACAGTTGTTTGAGAATGAAATGATTTGAGATTTATTTGCAAATAAAGTTACTAGAGAGTTATTTGACAGGTATTGAAGAGATTGTTGTAATGTCACAATTGTATGGTAAGTCAAAGGTACTGGATAGTTTTGTGTTGACACACTGTGTCTTTCCAGCTGAGGCTGGTGGTAAGGGCAAAGGCGGCAAGCATGGTGGCAAAGGGAAAGTCACCAAGGGCCAGGGCAGTGGAAATGCACCTGAGGGCCAGGGCGATGGAAATCCACCTGCGATGTGTCCTGCCTGCAATTTTTTTATTTTTTTGAGAGTTATTGGAATTATTTGAGAGATATTAGTGAATTATTGGATTGACAATTAGGAGAGGAAGGTTAGTCCCAATTTAAATTATTGTAGAGTTATTGGAAGTGTTTGAGAGTTATTAGAACTATTGGAGAGTTATTGGAATTATTTTGGAATTGTTCGAGAGTTATTCCTGTTGATTATTGTTTTTTTCCCTGACATTTGAGGCCTCCTTCTGTGGACAACAGTACGAGGCTGCCATACCCAGTAGCACCTGCCCAAGGAAAGTATCCGGCCAAAGCTCCGCCAATGGCTGAAGATAGGAGTTTGCCTGAAAACCCTGGCGGACCTGCAAGCTCTTCTGGGTGCCTTGGTTTTTTTTAAGTTGGATCAGTGAATAGTTATTTGAAAGTTATTGGAGAGTTATTTGGAGAATTATTTGAGAGTTAGTTGAGAGTTATTTTGTCTCAAGGTGTCTGTCATTGTTTTGTGTTGTTTCTTGTCATTGTTTCTCTCAGGAATCAAAAGCCAGTGAAGACAGAGGATGCCAAGGATGAGTCCCAGCAGGAAATCGAAGAGGAGGAGCAACCCCAAGCGACTTTTGGTTACTATTTATATTTGGAGAGGTATTTTTGGGTGAGAGGTATTTGGAGAGTTATCTGGAGAGTTATTTGAAAGTTATTTGTTGGTGAGAGTTTTTTGGAAAGTTATTTGGAGAGTTATTTGTTGGTGAAAGTTCTTTCAATGGCATACATGTCATCCAAGGAAAGATGAGTTGAAAGAAGAGCCAAGTGGTGAATGCAAAGAAGAAGAGCCTTCGCATCCTGATGGATTGACAAAAGAGTACTTTGGCAAAAATGTGGTTTGAATTGAACATTACTTCAATGTAAACACTATATTTTCTAAGGGAATTGGACGAATTGGAAGCTGACCTGGAGAATGTCATGTTTTCACCTCAGATACTTTTAGAAGTTATTTGAGAGGTATTTGAGAGCTATTTGAGAGGTTTTAAAGTTGTTTGAGAGTTATTAGAATTGCATCATCAATCCATGCTACCCAAGGGATGCAGCCTTGGAGGAAGAGAGGGCGAAGAAGGCAAAGTCAGAAGAGTCTTTCAACTGCATAAAAGTTGAAAGTTGTTAGCAACATACTTGCAACATACTTGCATCTCAGGCTTGAAGGTGTGAAAGAAGAAGACATCTCGGCACTTTTGGAGATGGCCCAGTCTTTACCCACTCATGATGCAGATGTCCTGCAGGGAGCAAGTGATGAGGAGCCACTTGTTTTGAAAGTTGGATCAGTGAATAGTTATTTGAAAGTTATTGGAGAGTTATTTGGAGAATTATTTGAAAGTTATTGGAGAGTTATTTGGAGAATCATTTGAAAGTTAGTTGAGAGTTATTTTGTTTCAAGGTGTCTGTGAGAGTTATTTGTGTTGTTTCTTGGGATGAAAAACTGAGGCCCTATCTAACTCCAACTTCACCGGCGTCCAACCAGACCAGGTTTGACAACCCTGATGAGTAGCCAGTTTGCATTTGGCTTGTCTTGGATTCCTGTATTGCCAGATTTGTTGAACTTTGCATTTGCATTAAGGCCAACAGAAGCTGAAGAGCCCACTATTCTTCCTGATGAGTGACTTTCTCTGCATGTTATTTGGAGATTTTTTTTTTGGATTGCATTTAAGAGATTGAACAGTTATTGGTGGAAAAGCCTTTGCTTCCTCAGGTGATGGCTGGCTATGTAGGAAAGCATTGAAACCGCGATATGAAAAAAAGGTGGGAAAAAGCTTGCTTCATGAGTTGTTGCTGGATGAGTGGACTAGTTATTTGATAGATCTTTGAGAGTTATTTGGTGTAAGAGTGAATTATTTGAGAGATCTTTGAGAGTTATTTTGTTATTAGAGAGTTATTTGAGAGTTAGTTGAAAGTTATTTTCCAACACATTTTTCAAACAAATATTTAAAAAAGAAACATCAAAAAACAACAGCCTTTGAAGTTTGCTTTGAAATTTCAAGGCAAAGTTCAAACCACCTTTGAAGTTTGATTTGAAACTTCAAAGTAAACTTCAAAGGGTACATTTGAAGTTTCAATGCAAAGTTCAAAGGTCATTTTGCAGTTTTATATGAAAGTTCAAAGAGGTTTTGAACTTTGATAGAAACTTCAAAAGTGGGTTTGAAGTTTTATTGAAACTACAAAGATGCCTTTGAAGTTTCCTTTGAAGTTTCAAATTTGCCCTTTGAAGTTTACTTTGAAATTTCAAATGAAACTTCAAAGGTAGTTTGAACTTTGCCTTGAAATTTCAAACCAAACTTCAAAGAGGTATGTTTTATTTGTTGAATTTTTCAATTCTTTTTTGAAACATTTGTGATATTTTTCAATTATGGATCCATATTTTTTTCACACATAGCAAAAAAAAACATGTCAAAACACAAGGTCGCATCCATATGAAAGAATGCATTGCCAGGTGATTTGCTCAAGCCAAGCTATTAAAAACATGGGAAAGAAATGTTTAAACATATTGGCCCAAAGATTATACTTATCAACATTTTCTGGTTTGTGGCTAGAAGCCTTCAAAGAAAACAACGCCCAAAAAAAAAAAACGCCATTGTACATGTTAGATATTTTTTTTTAATGAGTGAAGGGTTGGTCACCCCTAAAAGGACCACTGCGCGTTTTTTGCCTGGAAGTCCCAGGGAAAGATACAAAGCAGAACTAGCCATGGGCAAGAAGAAAGAAGAGCCAGAAAAACCAACCGAAGAACAAGAAGAGAAGAAAGATGAGGAAGATAAGGAGGATGGAGAACAGGAGGATGGAGATCAGGAGGCAGAAGAACCAAAGGAAACAGCGCCAAGTGCCGGTTTGAAGAGACCAGCTGCAGTTGCTTTTCCAAAAGGGAAGGCAAAGGCAAAAGGAAAAAGTAAAGCAAAGGCCAAAGGAAAGGGAAAGGCCAAGAGTGCACCAAAAGCAAAAGGAAAGGCAAAGGCAGACAAGAAGGAAGAGAAGGCAAAAACCAAGTCGAAAGAGAAGACAGAGAAGAGTGGTTTGAAAAAACCCGCAGCAGCAGTCAAGAAAGGACAGAAAGGGCCTACTTTCAAAGAACACTTGCAAAAGATAGGAGAAGGAGTTACTGTAGAACAGCAGGAACAAGAAGAAAACGAAGAAGAAGAAGAGAAGGAGGACGACCCAACCGTGGACGAGGAGGAGGAGAAGAGAAGCAAGCTCAAAAGCATGAAATTCGCCAGAATGATGAAGCTTGGGCAGGTTCCACAGAACGTGCAGGACATGTGGAAGAAATGTGATACCCGGAGCAAGAAGACGAAGCTCCTCAATAGGCTCTTTGAGAAGAACACCCGCACCAATCAGTGGGAGATGCGTGTGGACAAGCCAGAGTTTGTTGCCTGGTTGAAAAGCCAGGACATGCACTTTGGAGAAGCCAGCACCCAGTCTTACCCTCGCTCTATTATGCTGCATACATACTTCCATGGGAACCAACTTGCAATGGATGAGGCGTTGGCTGCTGGGGAGATTTGTGAAGTCCAACAAGGCAGCAGGACTTTCTACAGCTTTGACATGATGGCAGAAGGACACAGAAAGTCAAAGGAATCCAACATGGAGTTGTCCCGTGGTCGAATGAAGCTCAGCAAAGAAGAGCATGGTGAGCTGGAAGATATCGTCCAAGGCTTTGACTGGAAGGCCATTGGAAGTGGAAGCCCAGCACTGAATCAAAGCTTCAGCAGTGGTGGTGGCCAGAAGACCTTGGCCCTCAAGGACCAACCAAAGCTTTTGAAGTGGGACAGCATCGAGAAGCATCTGCAGGATGCAAAGGGAGCAACTGACCGCCTCACCAAGGACCTTAGCAAGTGTTTCTCAGGAGTGCAATCTGGGAAGAGAGATAACCCTCAGTTGGTGGAGAACTTCAAGGAGTTGCATATGCAACTGCAGAAGAACAGTCAGAAATTGCAAGATTCGCTCATGTGGAAGGACTCTGAGGGTTTTCACAGGGAGATGAGTTTGGAAATAGGTGGCAAATTATTTGAAAGTTATTTGTTGAAGGTTTGTTTCAAAGTTATTTTAACAAGGTAGAATAAGTTGAGGGTTCCTTGGAATTATTAGAGAATTATTTGGAAATAGGTGGCAAGTTATTTGAGAGTTATTTGTTGAAGGTTTGTTTCAAAGTTATTTTGACAAGGTTTTAGAAGTTATTTCAGAGTTATTTGGAAACAGGTGGCAAGAGTTATTTGTTGAAGGTTTGTGTGAAAGTTATTTTGACAAGGTAGAATAATTTCAGGGTCCACTGGAGTTATTTGAAGGTTATTTGAAATGGTGTCATGGTGTTTGCGCATCAATTAGTTCATCTCTTGATTGGCATGCAGGAGCTACCAGGTTGCCCAGACCTTTACAAGAACACAGTTGATGCTTGGTGTCGCGAGATGGCACAAGAGACGCAAAAGATTTATGAGGCTGTTGAAAGCTTGAAGGCAACTTTGAAAGCCAAAGGTCTCTTTTGAGGCTGGCTCAGCTTTGCAGTTTCAGGTGCTACATAAAATATGGTAGCTGTTTTTTTTTGCCATTTCCATGTCCTGCAAAAGGAACTTGGAAAGAAAGCTTCGACAAAAGGTTTCTTGGAAAGGAGGAAAAAAAACTGGAACTTGGCTGAAGGTGTGGCTGACAGCTGTGGCCATTTTGTTTCCACTGCATGAAAATTTCATTTCAAGCTTACACATTCTTGGCAGGTCACATGCGCTGCTTTGGTCACTCACTGCCTCAGAGCAAAAGCTTGGCTGGAGAAGAAAAAAATTTGGGAAGGAGAACTTGTGGCGCGGTAGGGTTTTGGGCAGGGTTCTGTGACAGTTATTGGAAAGTTATCTGAGAGTTATTAGAAATTTATTTGAAAGTTATCTGAGTCCAATGGTTTCCAAAGGTATTTTCAATTATTTGAGAGTTATTGGAAAGTTATTTAGGAAAGGGTTTGAAAAGAGTTATTGGAGAGTTATTGGATTTGAAGGAGGAGAAGGTACAAGGCATTTGAGAGTTATTTTGGGAAAGAGTTAGTTTTAAGAGTTATTTGAAAGCTATTTGAAAGTTAGTTAAAAGTTGTTTCAAAGTTATTCGAAAAAATAGTTCATAGTTAGTTCAGAGTTGTTTGAATGTTAGCTAAGAGTTAGTTCAGAGTTGTTGGCTAAGAGTTAGTTAAGAGTTATTTGAAAATTAGGGAAGAGTTCTTTGATGGTTTTGGACTATTCCTTTGAAATCCTTGTAAGATATTGGAAAGTGATTCGATTCTTTTCTGCTGGTAATTGCAAAATTATTGGAACAATCTTTCTGGGTAGTGAATGGAAGCTGGATTTGTTTGTTGTTGAAAACAAGTTGAATTCAAAAAAGGCCAAAAAAGCACACTTGGCTCAAAGTGTTGGTGGTTGTTACTTGTTTTCAATTGGACAATCCAAATGTTGTTCTGTTGCCAGCTATCATTTTGCCACAACAATAATTAGGGACAGAAACAAAAAGAAACAACACCAGTGCTTTCTAAGACATGTTTGGTCTGCAGAAATAGTTTTCTATAAGAGTTTCAAGATTCATTGCAGAATACACCACAGGCACATGTCCAAGTATCGGGATAACTGTAACAATTGCTCCTCCTGAGTTTGTTCATGGGAGCCAAAAGAAAGCGATCAGGTGGTGTTCACCAAAGACTGGCTGCAGATGAGTCGAATGCTAGTCTACCTCAATCCTCAAGATTGGGGAATTTTTTACTGGATGAATGGAGCTGGGGCAAAGCAAGTGCGCAACAAGTTCAACACACTGCACAGTTGGCAGTACAGGATATGAAGGATTTTGGCTGTGCAAATCCACCTGCTGATCTTGTCTTTCTTGCATCTTTAGGATCAGGAGGAACACATGCAAACAACATGCACCGCGACCTTCTCAAGAAAACTTCACAGGATAGCAGCATGTGCCAACCCACCATTACAAATCTTCCTTTGAAGGGAGGCAGTGTTCCTCAGTCATTCTTTCTACCCCACGAAGTTTTCAGCTGCCTCTACCACGAACATCCTCAAAGTTTCCAGAGGCTGCTAGTTCCAGGAGGTCCAGATCAACTGGCCCTGTTTTGGTCCAGATTTGCTTTGCACCCTGCGATGAAAGAGAGCCCTGTGCTGGCTCAGCCAGATTTTCAGAAAAAAACGATACCCTTGAACTTCCACGGGGACGCTGTGCCTTGTTCTGGAAAAGGAAAGGTGTGGTGCAAGATGCTTTTGGTGCTGAGCTGGTGCTCTTGCCTTGCTAGTGGCAGCACACAAGATGTTTGCAACCTTTGCTATGCAGTGCTTGGTCAAGAATTAATCACATCTGGAGAGTTATTTGAGAGTTATTTCCTGCAGAGTTATTTGAAAGTTATTTCAATAGAGTTATTTCTTTGTTCTTGACAATTTGCAACAAGTTTTTTCATGGACAGGGATTCCAAAGTATGTTGACTGCTTGTCCATCTGCCTCTTGTCTGTTTGCAGATGAGGTATACGAAACTTTGATCAAGACAGGTGAAGGAGGCACTCTTGACAATGCATTCGGAATTCTTTCATGGTCCTTCAATTGTTTGATGTCTGGTCGATGGCCAAGTCGAGACTGGAATGGCAAGCCGCCTCTTGTCAGCATTTAGATTATTCTTCGCTTGGTTAAGGGAATAATGTCAGCTTGGTATTTTTAAAAAGATTTTGACCCTTTTGGTTTTTGAACAAATCCACAGGTATGAAGCTAGCAGCCCTCAGGGTAGAAGAGCTGGGTCATTTTTGGCCGATGGCTGGTGTGCAGCACTAGTGAATCTTATTGGAGATCTTGATTACCTAGCAGGCACTTTAAATTTACCACGATGGTCCAGAGCTTCCAACAGCTGTGCATTATGCCTTTGTGACAAAGATGGACCCTTCACATGGAAAAACTTCCAAGAAAACGCTGGTTGGATCAACAGGGTGTGGACCCCTTCAGCTTGGAGAGCATGGCCAGAACGAAGCAGATGCAGAATATTCGAAGTCAATGGCCTTACTGCTTGCAACGTTTCTTGCGACTGGCTTCATGCCAAGTACCTGGGATCGGACCTTGTTGCATTCGGCTCCATTTTGTGGCTGTGGGCATTTGTTATTGGACCAGGAAATGAAACAGAGAACATGAAAGTATTTGACAGTTTCCTGAAGCAGTTCTACAGGCAGCATCGAACGTCTTACAGATTTACTTCCTTCTTGTCCACTCGAATGTTCTGCAACAAGAAGGGCATAAAGCTCAAAGGGAAGGGGGCTCAGGTCAAAGCACTGGGCTTGCCTCTCTTGGAGTTCTGGAAGCAGAAGCACAATCCCAATGTCGCTCTTCAATGCCAAATCCTGGTATACCTGAAGCTCAATGTGCAACTGGAAACTGCTTTGGACAACCACAAAGACGATTTATTTTTGGGATCTTCAGCTGCAATTTGAAATTGTAAAGGTTCAAAATATTACATCACAGCTTGCATTTTGTTCCAGGAATAAGAAACCAAAATTTTGAAAGACATTGTCGCATCTAAGGACCTGAAGAGGCCAAGCAGTTCCAGTACAACACCTTCGCTATGGCCCACTTGCACCATTATTTTTGGAGGCATTTTAAAGAAGAAGATGTGCCAGCAAAGAATTTGTTTGCTGTCACATCCAAACTACACTGGCTTTGCCACTGTGCATTGACAGCTGCTTGGATTAGTCCCAGGCTGACCTGGTGCTTCAAAGGGGAAGATTTTATGCGGTGCTGCCAAATTTTGGCTGCCTCCTGCGTTGCAGGCAACAGCCTGCCAGGAAGTGTGTCTAAGATGTTTCTGCACTACAGAATAGGCATGCACCGACAATGGTCTAAAATGGGTGAATAAAAGGAGAAAAAAATGGGATTGTGGCAGCACAAAGGGATGTTGTGCAAACAGTGTGACAGCTATTCGCAAGGTATTCCCAAGAGTTCCACAGTTCTTTCAACAAGGTATTTGAAAGTTAGTTTTGACCACAGTTCTTTCAACAAGGTATTTTTAGAGTTATTCAAGAGTTATTGGTAAGTTATTTTGAAAGTTATTCAAGAGTTCTTTGGGAAAGTTTTTTTTTGAGAGTTATTTTGGATGTTGTGGACACTTCTTCAAGAATTCAAGGAGAATTTTCAGTTATTTGAGAATTATTCGAGAGTTAGTTATAAGAGTTATTTGAAAGTCATTTGAGAGTTAGTGAAGAATTTTTGAAAGTTCTTTGAAAGTTAGTTAGGAGTTAGTTCAGAGTTATTCGAAAGTTAGTTAAGAGTTAGTTCAAAGTTATTTGACAATTACCTAAGAGTTAGTTTGAAAAATTATATGTTCATCAAATCGACACATACAATTGAGTGTTGGAACAAGACATTCTGCCTTTATTTCATTGTTGGGTGTTGCATTCTCTTTCAGCTGTTATCAGTCATTTGGAGCCAATTCCTTTTCAAATTCCATGTTAGCACAATCCAAAACACAAGGCAGTGGCTGACTCAAAAAAGGCAACTCTGAAGAGTTACCTTTGGAAGAAAAGGCAACTCTGAAGAGTTACCTTTGGAAAAAAAGGCAAATCAATAGAGTTACCTGTAAAGGCAAAACACATGAATTAACTAATAGTCAATTTCAATTTAACTATTAGTCAGAAAATAGTCTATAACCTAAAACCACCTTTTTTGTCTAACCTGATCTACTGGGTTACATGTTTCTATTTTTCCCTCGGCTCCATTTAGCCGCATGAAGGTCCAATGGTACAAAGCTGTTTTATTGGGCACTTTCCAGGCACATACTATCTTTATAGTGGCGAGTTTCCCAATGTGCTTAGGGTAGGGAGGGTATAAGTCCAGACCTTCCGCTACCGGGCTGGCAGGCGACTTTGTGACACGAGGTGTCCTAGGGGTGGAAGATCTCCTTCAAGGTTGTGGTGGGCAGAGAAGTCTTCAAACAACAGGTTGGCAGCGAAGGACGTAGCTGCGGCGTGGGTAAGGAGAGCTGTCGCGACGTGGCTTGATACTCAAAGCAAATAAAACCGTAGTCCTGACAAACGCGGTACAACCACCACAGCATGTACAATTGCCTTATCGGGAGAGTTCTATTTTGGAACAAAACTCTGGTCAAAAATGGTCGGATTGTACATTGACGGCACATGGCTCCAAATTGCATCATGATGATGAATCACCAGCAGGCATCCAAGGCATTTCTCTAACCGTTGGACCCTGCAAGGCCACCAAGTGGCGACAAGGTAAGAACTAGCGTGGCATGCGTTGCAGCTAGACATCGGGCCTACTATAAAAGAGATTTGGTGAACATGGACGGGTCTTGTGCAGGAAACTATGCCGACAAATTGTTGGACCTCCACCTGGCATTTTAATTGGAGTTTGGAATGGTATGATGGTGTACATCCTTGGAACGAACGGGTAAAACATTTGAAGCACTTGAGGTGTGAAATCTTGGTCGCAATGTGTTGGCACACATTATTAAAAATTCGCAAGGTATGTGGCGCGCCTCCCTTCACACGCGTGCGTTAAACGAATGTTAGCTTGAACTCCTCCTGGGCCTCGCAATTGCGGACGTCCTCCAAACAGGTGGGATCAAAAAGTGATTTCATATTGTCGATACAAATATCCTGGAAATTGGGTGGACCCCATTTTGGCTCAAGTTCTCGGCTCAAGTTCTCGGCTCTTCTTACTCGGTGTTGCGTTCTCGTCCGGTTGCTCGTTGCGCCCAATGCCGGAGGCTCCCAGAGGGGTCCCGTCGAATCCGTGGGAGAAAAGTGGCAGGGAAGGAAATGGCAGAACAAGATATGGAATACATTCTCCATATATACCATTGTTGGACAAAGAAGATGAAGAACTTGTTTTTTTTCCCTTCGCTCCTTTTTCTGCAACGGTCTCTTGTTCAGACTGTTTTACTGGTCAGTCTCCAGGCAAACGAGGAACACGAAGGGCAAAAGTCCAGGGCCTATGCAGGTGCTTACGGGAGTGGAGGAAGTCGACTGGAAGGGGGTGGGTCGGTCGGGGCTTCGGCCAGGAGTTGGCTCCAGTTGGGATGATTGGCTTCAACGTTGTAAAGATTTGGGGTGGCTTCGCCGAGAAGGGTGGCTGCAAAGGGGGTCATGGCTGCATGTGTCAGGGTGGCGGTCCAGAGTGCAGTGAGAGCGGCTGCAACGCTTTGTTGGAGGATGGCGGGTGCCTGTCGCTTTTTGGCTCGTGCTAAGTTGCTGACAAAGGCTGCGGCCTCTTCGCTCCACCTGCCGCCAACCTCGATTGCGAGCACCACCAATCGGCAGCGTTGGTTGTTGAGGAGTTCTGGGTAAGTTCTTTCTTTGCTTTTGCAGGCATCCTGCAAAGCGGACCTCGGGATGCAGAATCCGTCAGTGGTAATGGTGTCTCTTTGGAGGCGTTGGCAGGAATAGTCCGGCAAGAGATTAATGCAGCACCCAATAGATCAGGAAAGACTAAATTTTAACTTGTAGGTTGTTACACACTATTTCATAGAATTTTGACTATATAGTCAAATGCCAAATAACCTATAGGTTGTTTGACTGATTTAACCTATAGGTTATTTGATCAAATAACCTTTATTTTTGTAGGTTATTTGCTTGAATAACCTACAGAAATCTTGGGAATTACCAATGAATTCTTTGGTGAAATCTCTCAGGTGAAGTCTCTCAGGTGAAGTCTCTCAAGTGAAGTCTCTCAGGTGAAGTCTCTCAGGTGAAGTCTCTCAGGTGAAGTCCAGGTAGGCGAAACCCTTGTGAATGTCAAAGAAATGTTTTGACAACATGGTGTGAAGCTTCAACTTTCTCCTGATAGCTGCCAACTTTTTAACATTTGCTCCGAGAGAAATGCATAGCCAATCTGAGATGCTTCACCAATAGATCAGGTTAGACTAAATTTGCAAGTTGACTATTAGTTAACTTTGCAAGTTGACTATTAGTCAGGTTGATCAAATAGTCTAAAAAAATCTTGATAGGATTTGATCAAACAGCCTAAACTTTCAGGTGAACTCTCAGGTCAACTCTCCAAAACTTTGAAGCTTTGTACTAGCAAACTGTAGGTTATTTGTTTGAATAACCTACAAATCTGTAGGTTATTTGTTTGAATAACCTACAAAAAAAATAGTCTATTTGATCAAATAGGATATAGTCAGTTTGATCAAATAACCTAATAGTCAGATTGAAAATCTAACTATTAGTCAGGAAATAACCTATTGCCTTTTTTTGTAGGATTTAGTCTTTCCTGATCTATTGGGCAGTTACCCCAATGCATTCTCAGTTGTCATCTTTGCAGGTCACACTTGGTGCTCCGATGGACCAAGTCGAAAACGTTCTCCACAAGCATGACTTGCAGATCCAAAAATTCGAACAATACATGGCGGATACCATGGACCAAGGATTTTCCAACAACCTGGCCCAAGATGTAGAAAAACAATTACAAGACCTCCAAGCCCAGATTGATTTGAAGGAACCAGGAACAGCAATCCAGGCAGGTTCGGAGGACTTCTGCAAAACTATGGTTGTTGGTGGCTTGATTGGTTTGCCTTCGTTGCCTGAGGCGACGCGGTGGTTGAGTTCACAATTGTCGCAACTGCAGTGTCGAAAAGCTTTTGGGACTTACATGAAGAGTTCTTCGTTTCAAGCTGTCAAATTCAAGAATGTTGATGATCGTGATTTGCCGGGCGAATTTTGAGAAGTGCAGGGTTGACGAGTGGTGACGGCAAAGAATGGGCAACACAAGATTTACCGATCCCAAACAAAGCAAGGAAAATGTTTTTACTGAGTTTGCGGTGGCAATTGGGTGAATGGGGTTTTGTGAAGCGAGAGATTGAAATTGATGAGTGCTATATACAAAAATGATGGTTGGAGGCAGGGTGGTTGTTACAGTTGCTTCGGAGGGTGAAAGTATCACTTTCCAATGGATGGATGCCTGGGCTCAATGGGATGACTTTCAAAAATCTGATGAGCCCAAAGACTTGATCACCAAATCAAAGGCGATCTTGCAGAAGCAGGGCAAAGGAGGTGGGAAGAGCAAAGCTGCAGGACGCCTTGCGTCTTGCTAGGGACAGCTCCGTTCGAGTCAGGTTTCACCCAGGTCGCTCACGAGAGGAGGATGTAGCCCTCCCATTTTTGATGTGGTTCAGCCGACCGTGCATGTGAATTCAATGGCAGAGTTGGGTTCGGATTCAAGAGGGGTGCAATGTTTGGACAATACTGTTTTGACATCACCATTTACAGTGTTTGCGAAAAATGCACGTTTACATAACAAATTGCCAGAAATGCTTGGTGAACTTGCTGGTTTGTGTTGGGACGTTGTTTTGCTTTGTGAGACTCGGAGTGCATTAGGGACAGTGCGTCTCGATTCAGGACATTTGTCCGTCGGCAGTACTCTTTTGTCACCGGCTGCGGGAGTTGGAATTGTGCTTCATGAACGGCATGTGTCCAAATTGAAATTGGTGAAACGAATATCTTTGCGATTGATGTCTGCTGATGTGGCTCTTTCACACGGAACAGTCAGGTTTGTTGCTGCTTATGCTCCTCATAGCGGGTATTCCCGGGATGTTTTGAATCAATTTTATGAAGAATTGCATGCGTGCCTGGAAGATGCACGGGGCAGACGTTTCCAACTTGTGGTGGGCGGGGATTTCAACACACAGTTGAACACAGGATTCCGCGGAACTCTTCTCCAGGATGTGGTTGAAACGTTTGACCTCACCATTACCAATGATGATGACAATCACACTTCCAACGTGGACACTTGGACATGGGAAAGTGCTTGCGGCCTCCGAAGACGTATTGATTTCATCATGTGCAGCCAAGAGATGCGCTTTACTTCGGCACATGCCACATGCAATTTGGACCTCGGCTCGGACCATCGTGCAGTGACAGTTTCTTTCGACTTAGGTGTCCGACGGTGAAAAAATAGGAAATGCTTCCATTGCATAAAGCAATGGAAACCTCCACTGGATCAACAAGGTGTGCCCCGGACTTACCATGCAATTTTGGAGGACGAACTTGGCGTGAAAAAACCTTCCACACTGCACGGGCTTGAGGATGTGCTGCAACAGTCGGTTCGTCGGATCAACACTACATTAAAATTGCCGAAGCAAAGGCCAGTGTGGCAGGATGATGTTCTACAAGACCTTCTGCAACGACGCAGAGCTGCACATGACCGTTTGGAAAGAGCAAATTTGTCCAAATTAATCCGGAAGCACTTACGGCAGAACATGCGAAGGAGAAGAAACGCACGCGCATCGCAAATCCTAGCTGAATTTAAAGACTTGGGTCGATTGGATTCGGCTCACATTGCGCCAATTCGTCGAAAGAAACGGCTAGCCTTGGACCAACACACGTTCCGCAGTTGTTTGGGCAACATTTTTATGTCTGACATTGGCCATGAAACAGCAACGCTTGCGAGTTTGGATGACTCAGATTGTTTGGGCCTTGTGCCGCGAAACACTCTATGCCTTCCTGGATGACATTTATGTCACTGTCTCCCCAGAACGCATTCGACCAGCCTATGACCTCCTATCCGAACAGCTGTTCAACCATACCGGCATACGATTGAACACAGGTAAGACCAGGGTATGGAATGGAGCGGGCCAACTCCCACCCAACCTCACCTCATTAGGCTCCGACGTTTGGGTCGGCAACCCCGCTCTGCCCCCCACAGAACAAGGCCTCACCGTCCTTGGGTCCCCCATAGGACACGCCGACCTCATCCAAACCCAGCTCCAGCAGGCCAGCCAAGCCCACACCGGATTCCTCCAGGACATCCCCGCAATTGACGAACTCCAAGCTTCGTGGCTGCTCCTCTTGTTTTGTGCCAGCCCGCGCTGTACCTACCTGCTGCGGATGCTTCCGCCCCTTGATACGATGTGATATCTAGATGGAAAGCAGTACTGTAAGTACAACAAGAAGGTACCACTCAATATGCTCAAGACCACGACACTGCCGTGGCACACTGCTTCACCATTTTGCTTGACACCGGACCGCTCCCCGCAACGGCTCTTGCCATTGCGGTAGCCTTCACGGAACCCAGACCACCAGCACCACCGCAACACACCCACGACGGACCCAACATCGGGCAAGGATGGCAACACCAAGCGGCCACCTCCACACCAGTTGCCATCAAGAACTCCTCGAAAGCCTCGATCCGAGCATTCACAACCTCTACAGATTGCTGCTCCTTCGACGTCTTCGACGCCCACTTCCCCTGACCAGCCGTTTCTGCCGGCGCCGTCGCGCTCTTGACCCCTTTGGCGACCACCGCGAGCTTGTGCCCAAGCAAGGATCTTACGCAGCCGAGGAGGCCCTCTGGAGCGAGCAGCAGCCAGAATTTGCAGGGAAGCAGGAGCCCACCAGAATCATTGACCTCAACACCCAAGATGACAGAAGAATTGAGGTCATCGCCAACGGCCTCCCACTGTGGGGAAGGGCGCAACTAGCGGTTGACACAACTTTGGTTTCCCCCCTCGGACGCGAAGAGGAAGAAGGAACGCACCTACCCTGAACTCCTCCGGGATCGGCGATGTCGCCTTGTTGTCTTTGGGATTGAAGTTAGAGGACGCTGGAGTGATGAAGCCGCAACTTTCCTGAGGTTGCTCGCCCACACCAAAGCCAGCCAAGCCCCAGCCCTCCTGCACCACTCCCTCACCAACGCCCTGATCCACCGCTGGAGCGCCATGCCCACGCATGCGGCCACGCATGCCTTTGCAGCATCCCTCCTTGACCAAGACCTATCTGGCTGCCACAACCTCGAAGGCAACACCCTTTCCATCAGTGAGATCCAACCAGCCAGACTTCCAGCCCCCTCTTAAGGAGACCGGCTTGGACTTGGCCCTCTCCTCTGCACATCCGGGAGCCGCCGGTATATAAATGGCTAGCATCGTGCCCAATGCCTGGAGACTGACCAGTAAAACAGTCCTTGCTACTGAACATTCTGCGGTCAAAAAGGCGTGGGGAAAAAAAGGCGGGCGGCTTAGAGTGCCTGGTGTTGCCCGAGGGAAAAGAAAGCCGGCATAAGCGGATCCCCTTGTTCGCCGCCTTCGGCCTGGGTCACCGTGTGGGGTTGTCCATTGCCATATCATGCCAAACATATATAACACTTTGCAAAGTTCGGTGCCGTAATGAGGGATTTACATTATGGCAAGGCAGCAGATGCAGATGGCATGGTCGCGGAAATATGAAAGTACAGCTACATTCCTTTGCAAACATGTTTGTTGGATATTTACAATTCGATGATTGCAAGCGGGTCTTTCGAAATGTCGTGGCAACATAAATTGTTCTCAATGCTGCCGAAGTCTGGCCATGGCTCCCAACCAACAAATTGGAGACCCATTGCAATGCTCAAAATTACATATAAAATATTTTCCGATTGCTTTACAACAGATTGCGGGCGGTGATGGATGAACAGCAGCCAAATGATCAGACAGGGTTCCGCCCCAACACTGGCATAGATGATGCATGTGTGGTTTTGGAATGCCTTTCTTCCAAATCCTTGGAATGGAATGCTCCGATGTGGTTTGCAAGTTTATAGACTTGACAAAGGCGTTTGATCGCATCGAGTACAGCCCGCTTTTCGATGCACTACTGCAACAAGGTGTCCCACGCTGCTATTGCACTTTGTTGTGGAGACTTTACAAGGGACAGGCTGGCTCAGACCATGGGAGCGAAAGGTTCAATTTAACGCAGGGTAAAGCAAGGTGATGTCATCAGCCCAATACTCTTCAATGCAGGTTTGGCTCAAGAACATTTTGTATGTTCTAGTATTCTAGTGCTAGTGTGGGACCATGCCGCTGTCGAACGATCAGTAAACGATCGTGAAAACCTCAGTGACGAGCATCAAATTCGATCAGGGGAACCCCAAAACGCCCGGAAGCAAAGCGTTCCAACGCTATGAAAAATACAAACTAAGCAAAACGGTGGGTGAGGCAATGGGGGCACGAGCGAACTGGCAACACATCACGGGTGATTTCGAACGTGGCTTGCTGGTGGTAGTCGATGTGGACATGCCAGGTGAAGGAGGACCAGGTTCAAGTGTGAAAAGGGGTGCTCCAAATGGAACACCTGATCGGGAAGCAAGCGCCCGTGCCAAAGCTCCACTCAAGGAAGTTGTCCCGTGTTCGGTTTTGAATGATGGCATGGAAATTGAAACTAGCAGAGTGGAAATGTCTAGTGCCACCATTGCGGCATTGCGTTCGATGATGCCAGAAGAGTTAGCCAATGGGTTGCAGGAGATGGAAGGCAAATTCGTGGCCAAGATGGAAGGTGCCATGGGCGAGTTAAAGACGCAAGAGAAGGAAGCACGCAAACAGCTGGAAGAGCGAGTCCGCAACTTGGAGCAAAGTCAGCCCCAAAACCTTCGAAACCATGTGGATGATGATGACATGGTCGACAAATCTAGGGTGGTCATTGGTGGATTTGTGGATGTGGACGCGGGGGAGGCGGACAAGTTGGTATCAGAAGCCTTGTGCACCGCAAATGGTTTCCAGGAAGTCCAGGTCACAAACTTAAACCCGACTCCAACCGTGGTTTTTGCACAATTTGACACACCTGCAAATGCCATGAGATTGATCCGGTCCCAAAAGTGGGATCCCAAAATGTTGGAATCCAAATTGTGGGTTTCTGAGAACCGATCGCTGATTGAACGTCGCAAGTGCAAGGCGGCGAACAACATCAAGAAAGGAATGATTGAACACCAGGGCCTTGAAGCGAAGGACATTGCAGTCAACTAGCGGAAGTTTTCGGTGAGGACTCGCCAAGGCAATGGATGGAAGTATGCCTATGGGGTGATAGAGGATGCTGACATCAAATCCTTTGCATTCCTCGAATACCCAGTTGTGAATTCATACCATTGCATGTTGTGACCCAAAATTTGCAAAGCATAAGAAGCGAAGATCGGTTGGCCGATTTCTGCTGTGAGTTGGACAATGCATGTTTTGATTTTTGTTGTTAACTGAAACTTGGCGCTCGGAAAAGGAAGACAGTTTTATGACCTCCAATTTGCACCGTGCATATTTATCTGGTGGAGAAGAGCGCCGGGGTGTTGGTGCCACAACTGCCAAAAATATCGTTTCATGTTTATTCGCCTCGGATCTGTTGTGCACTTCATTGCTGGCATGCGGGAGGGGAATTCAGGATTTTTGCTTGTTATTTTCCTACTGCTTGGGACCCTGACGACGCTGTAGAGGAGGTGTACGAACTTTTGTCCACCTTGATCGATAATTGCACTCGGCATGGATGCGTGCCCGTGGTAGGGGGGGCGACTTCAATGCTCAAATTGGTGCCTTGCAACCCTCTGATGATGCTGCGTGTGTTGGGGCCTGCGGGCATGGATGTCGATCTGCAAGGGAAGAAAGGTTTATCCATTGGGTGCTGATGCACGGCCTTGCCTTGTTATCTTGAACCAACAATTGGACGCAAATTTGGCGGACGACAATTTGACGTGCAAAAAAGCATTGGACGGAGAACTTGTTCAAATAGATTTTGTGTTGTCAGATTGCAGGATGTTTGTTGACAATGTTTGGAACGATGATATGGTGGCTGTGGGCGTGGATCATCGATGTGTACATTGCGTTTTGAAGTTCCCAGGTCGGCATGTAAGAAGGGAGGCCCGTAACAAATCATTGAAGTCGTGGGTGCCGTTTTTGGATGCAGCAGGTAAACCATCATTATACCGGAATGTTTTGGATACTCAATTGGCATTGGTGGACAACCCTTCTTGTAGGGAAATTGAGAACGCTTTGCTTGTTGCTGGGAACTTAGGTGGTAAGCCCAGTCGTCGGCGCATCAAGTTCAAGCCGTCTCGTCATCTACAGTCACTTCGGCAGCAAAGGCGGCAAACACAACTCCATGAAGAACGCAAAAAAATTTACCTTTCAAATTCAAAAACTGCATCGGTCGGAGGTCCTGAGATGGAAAACACAGGTTTGTTCAAATTTATTACGTTCCACCACCAACTGGGCAGCATTGAAGCGGGTGTCACAGCAAGGACGTGCACATACGAAAGGCGCGGATGTTGCTGTGGATGATTTTGCCGAAAACCTTGAAACATTGTTTCACGGAGATGCGGACCAACCAGCCCCACCCAACAACAGGCGATGTGGCCGACCTCCTTTTGCTTGGGATGAGAAGGTACGTGCTTTCTTCCGCTGGAAACAACTCGGTGATTGGAAGGAAACATCGGCTGAAACCTGGCATCGTTTCGAATGAGAGTTCGTGGCCTTCATTACGGGCATGTAATATTTCGTTTTGTATAAAGTTGCTTGCGCCCTAACACAGGGCTGCCGTCTGGGCGTGCAAGCTGAACTGACCTGACCTGCAGGATTGGAACATGCCATGCGAAATGGAAAGCCAAGTTGGTTCATCATGGGGTGCAGCTTGGGCATGGTAGCCGGTTGACCAACATTCGACATGCTGATGTTGGAGCTGTTTTACTGGGCAGCTTCGCCATTTATATACCGGCGGCTCCGGATGTGCAGGGAAACAGGGCCAAGTCCAAGCCACTGCTCCTTAGGGGCGGGCTGGGACACGGCTGGCGGTTGGGGGGAGGGTGGCTTCGGCCAGCACCTCACTGGTGAGGGGTTGGTTACCGTCTGTGACGGTACTCGCGACGCAGTCAAATTCCAGGAGACTGGCCGCATAGGCGGTCATAGCTGCATGGGTGATTTGGGCAGACCACCGGTGGATCAAGGCATTCGTGAATGAGGCCTTGAGTCGGGCTGGGATGGTTCGGGTTTTGCTTGGGCCAACAAGCGTAGGAAGGTTGTGGCTTCCTGGCTCCAGCGGCCACCAACTTCGATGGCCAGCACGACAAGTTTGCAGCGTCGTGTTTGGAGGAGTTCGGGGTACGTGCGTTCTTTCGCACGTCTGGCATCCTGGACTGCTGCTCCGGCATAGCGGCCGGCTCTGCTGCGGGGTTCACTGGCCCGAGTTAAAGGTGACACCAAGGTGGTGTCAATGGCGAGTTGGACGCCTCCCCAGAGAGGGAGTCCGTTGGCGATGACTTCAATTCTCCGGTCATCTTGCCGCTGGATGTTGTCGATGTTTAAGTCCATGAGCCGTGTGTTTGTAGTCACGCGGGCGCCTGCTTCACGGCAGACTCTGGCGGCTGCTTTTTCGAGCGGGACTCCTCGGGGTCGAAGTACCCCTGCCTGGGCACAAGCTGAACGGTGGTCGCCCAAAGGATCGAGAATGCGACGGCACCGACAGCGGCGGGCTGACAAAGGTAACGCGAGACGGAGGCGTCTCAAGAGCAGGATCCGGAAGATATGCGGTTGGTATGTTGTGTCTGGGCCAAAGGGGATCGTGGTGAACGCGCGGCTGGCGTGCGGTCCGGACTGGGAATCCAACAAGGCTTGGCTGGCGGGGTCGAGATGGTTGCGGAGTTCTTGGCGGAAGCTGTGGTGGGAGGGTTGAAGCCGTGATGTTGGAGTTGTTGCTGCGCTTCTGTGATTGCCTGCAGCGATGGGACGGCAGCTGTCCCTCTGCGAAGGTGTTGGAGGATGGTGGCCGTGTTGGTCGGGTCTTGGCGATGGAGAATGGGCAGTGTGTCGGCCCAAGAAGCCCAATAAGCGGAGTGGCTGAGAAGGGAGGCGCTGGAGCCCTCCAAGGTGTAGTGGGAGGTGTGCGATTCTCAAGGCTGTGGGCGCAACGTCCCTCATGTCCAGAAGCTGGGCGAGGGCGAGGGTGATGGCTGTGTAATGGGCTTGGGCAAAAGGCTGGGTGATTTCGCCTGCAAGTCTTGGATTGCTGGTATGCGTTGTAGCAAGGTGCTATGTTGGTCCGTTGTGGCTTGAAGGTGTGTGGCTTGGAACTCCGGCGTCCCTAGGGGCGTCCCCACCAGCTTGTGCCGAGCCAGTGTCCTTCCCAAGTGTGCCCACTATCCCCGTCAGCCAAGCACTAGGCCTCGGACGCCTCGTTGCCCTCCAAAAGCCTAACGGACGGGTCCGACCCCGTGATCGGAGACCTCCTTCGCAGATTGGTGGCGCGAAGCCTTGCGCAGCAATTCTCCCAACACATCCAACAAGCCTGCTCCCCACACCAATAAGCCCTGTCCACCAGAGCTGGTACAGAGGCTGTTGTCCATGTCATCACCAGCGCCACGGAGCTAGATCCCAACAATACCATTGTGTCAGTTGATGGCATCGGAGCTTACGATACCATCGCACGACACAGCATGCTACAAGCCTTGCAGGCTGTGCCAGAAGCCCAGCGCTGTTTGCCATTCGTGCGCCTTTTCTATGCACAGCCTTCAACCTATGTATGGCATGACGGTGACGGCAACGCCCACCCCATCATTCAGGCGGAAGGGGGGGAACAGGGAGACCCCCTCATGCCCGCACTGTACTCGTTAGGCCAACACTCGGCCCTTCAACACACACAACAACTACTACAAGCCGGGGAACGCCTGTATGCCTATACTTGGACGACGTCTACCTCGTCGTCCCCCCCGACAGAGTCGAAACAGCATACCACAGCCCACGAACTGCAACAGCATGCACACATCCAGCTCAACCCGGCCAAAACCAGGGTATGGAACAACAGTGGTGAAGATCTGTGTGGAAAGGGTAACTGGCTCTTGTGGGTGGTAGTTTGCTATGAGGGGGTTGAGTGGCTGGTAAGGTTGGGGTGGTCGTCTGGCAGGGTCTCGTAGTTCTGCTAAGGTGCTGGGGGTGCCCGGTGCCAGTGAAGACGCTGTCAGCGCTTGACGGGCAGCGGACAGCTCGCCCTAATGAAATAATGAGGTGGCGCCGGCGGTTCAAGTTTTGTGTGTCGTCTTGTGGTTGGTTTGTGCCAGTTGGCCTGGTAACATGCTGCAAGAGAGTGGTCCACCTTCCTTCCTGGAAGTGTGCGATCCTTTCCCGCCATTCATTTTTTGATAAGTTGCGGACGCCGGGCGGGCGTTGCAGGAGCATGCGGGGGAGGAGGAACCAGAGTTTGCAAGCGCGGGCGCTGTGTTGGGCATTGGGGGCTGTCAGGATCTCGTCGAGGGATTGGGTGAGGATTTGGCGGATCCGGCCTTTGAGGAATTGTGGTGGTGATTGGAAAAAAATTGCCTTTTCTTGTAAGGTTGCGAGGAGGTCAACGTCATCCAGCGAAGCAAGTGCAGCTCTGGTGCTGTTGCTGCCTGAGTTGTGTAGATTGTTGCGGGCCTTGCTGCAAAACGGCGGCGGCCGATGTTTGTTCGTCTCGTTCTGGCTCGCCAGGTGGGGCTGGGGTCTCGGCCACTGTCCGTGTTGTCCGTGTTGGGTTGGTGGTTTCTTGGTTGTCCGGTTGGTGGCGGGCTGCTTGCTGCTCTGGCTGCGGTGGAGGTCGCTCGGTCGGTGCCCTTGCGATTGGTGTGCTGGAACTGGATGTGTCCGTGCTAGGAGTTGATGAAGTTGACATTGATGAAGAACTGCTGTCAGTGGGGGAAGGGGTGGCTGAGGGGGATGCTGGAGTTCAGGTAGTCTCCCGTTTGCTGGCCGTGGTTCAGCGGCTGGAGGTGTCGCGTGGTTTTTTGTTAGCTGGGCGGGACGAGGCTGTCGCCAACGGTCCGCAACTGTGGCTGCGTGTGCTGCTTGACGTTCCCCGAGGTAGTTTTGGAGTAAAGCTTCTTGCGATGTGGCTGGCACGTAGCCGGATGTTTGGGCGAAGATGTTCATTGCCCACGTGAGGTGGATCTGTGCTCCGGCTGGTTCCCGAGACCCTGCGGTGACGAGCTGTTCGACTAGGCTGTTTCAGCTGCTGGGAGCTGGTGACCAGTATCGCGGGCTAGTTGTTGCAAGGTCTGGAGGGTGTGATGCAATTGCTGCCACGGTATGGCTGGTGTTTGCCGGAGTTGTGTCACTGTGGGTTTTGCCATTCTGGCCCTGCTCGTGGGTGCGTCCTCCACTCTTGGGATGCGTCTGGATGTAGTTGGTTTGCTCCGGCAAGAAGCAATGGAACGTAAAACCAGGAGTTGGCATGAGGTATGGCTTGTCCGTCTCTGGGTGGCTGTGAAGGTCGTATGCTTATTCTTACGCGTGGACCTTACGCACTCTTACGCTTTCCACAGTTTTGCTTACGCGAAATCCCTGTGTTTGGATATGCTTACGCGGTGCTTACGCGAAGTCTTTGGATAAGGTTTTGTGCACAAACATGCAGCGGGAGCTTACGCACGAGGTTTTTTCGATAGCAATGCTTCAACATCAGGCATCTTTTTTCCTTGCGTAATGCAGCCCATGGTGCAGGACTACATATCCGCAGCAGCAAACACTCTCGGTTCTTTCAGCTTATGGGGCAGCAATTTGTTTCCAGTATTCTCTTTCTTCAGCTAACGGAAGGAGTTGATGCATTTGTCTTGTGGTGCAGTACTGCATTGAAGGACAATATTTTCCACTACGCGGGTTTCTCTTTGGGCGGCATTGTAGGCAAATGACTGGGCAGATGGTCAAGGAGACAGTTGGGCCTTACGCATGCCTTACGCATACCTTACGCATACCTTACGCAAATCACTAACCATGCATTGGGAAAATTGAGGCAGTACTTAAACAAAAGATGCATCTGATGCATTGTTTTTTAGCAAGTAATTGTTGCAATGACAGGCTGAAATTACACACTACAAAACAACATATCAAAACATATAATTACATGAAGGTTCAACATCGAAGCCCGAAACCTTACGCAACAAGAATATTGAACACGTCCTTACGCATCCTTACGCAACTCAAGGTTTTGCTTAAGCGCATGGATGATATGACCTCCCCAAGACTAACTAATACATGAGAGGTTTTGGAACGTGCTCCATTGTCGCCGGCTTGGTGCGGGATGCGCTGCGGGTTTGATCAAGATGTTGTCCGCTTCTGGGGTCCAGGGTTGGCGACATGCTGGGCAAGTTGGGCGTGCTTGCCGGGTCACAAAGTGCATGAGGCATCCAAGGTGGATTGGGTGCTGGCAACCTGGCCAACGATGCGGCCGGTGTTGTTGTTGTTGTTGTTGTTGTTGTTGTTGTTGTTGTTGTTGTTGTTGTTGTGATTCGGGATCGATGTCCCCAAGGCAAATGGGACAGGGAGGCATGGCTGGTGGTGTGGTTGCTCCGGGTTGTGTCCAATCTTGGTCGGTTGTCAGAATTTCATCCATGGGTCCACCATCGTCCTCGGTGAGGTCCACTAGGGAAATGTTCTGGTTGTTCATGCTCACAAGGAAAGGGAGAAGCCCAACACGGGGGGGGACAGAGAAATCCAACGACGACCGCTGAAGTTATACTGGCCAGCGTCCAGATACGCAGTTGTGTATAGGTGTTTTTTTTGTTTTTTTTGACCTGTCTTTTTTATTTTTCCTTAGGAAAAGGTGGGCAAAATGCCTCTTGATCAGGCCGGTGGTGACACGGCTGTTTTTTACACTGGCCAGCCTCCAGGTATCCAAATGGCGCGTTTTTAGGGTGGGTCGCCTCCACCACCGCCCGGTGCTGTGGAAATGTCAAACAACAAAGAGGTTGACCAAATAAAAAGTTGTTCTCAGGTGAGGTGCCTACAGCTTGGCTGCTGTTTGCCACTTCTTCAAATGACTTGATTTACATGTTGGAAGCTCCGATTCCGGAACTTGCAGTTTGTGGTTTGCAACTGAACTCGGCGAAAACAAAAATTTTGACAACGTCTCCGTCGGAAAGCTCTGAATGTGGTCAGGTCAGGTCAGGTCAGGCCTGCACGCTCAATTGGCGAGCCCTTTTCGGGCGCAGGCGCAAAAGGCATCTACTCTACATGGTATCTTGTCCAAAATGAAATCCGGCTGTTCTATCTTTCTTTTCTTTCGCCCGTTCGAGTCACCTCGATCCTCAAAGGACATGGGGAACCTTTTGTTCTTCACATACTTTCACAATATTTTACAAATGCTGCCTCTGCAGCTAACCATTGGTTACAATTTTGGGCTGCCACCCACCAATTTCGCTCGCCAAAATATGTACATGAAAACGAAGCGAGTGCCTGATCCCACCTTTTGGGCGGTCGGCCTCTGGTTCTGGATGGTGCGGATGGAAAGTTGTGCACCCAATCATCCAAAGGCATCCAAGCAACGGCTGTAGCAGCCCAAGAAAATTAATTGGAAACAATCTTGGTTGCCAAGCGGTATTGGCTTTTAAAATATTGATTGCTCCACGACGGCAATGGATGTAAATACGCAGCGTGTTCCATTCTTTGGTTCATTCTCCTCATGGTGTTTTCCCAAGGTTCATCAGGTATGCGAACCCAACCAACAATAGACCTCAACATCCGCCGTTGTACCACGTCCAATTTGTGCAGAAACCTTTGCGTCAGCGGCAGTGAAGCCAAACCAAACATTGCAGTCGGAGAAACGGCT